>CM045759.1:189989219-190483290 GCA_025200525.1 Camellia lanceoleosa
TCAATGATGGCTTAGGATTAGAAATAGCCACAAAAATAGCATTTGGAGGCGAGTTTGTACTAACCAATTTTGCTTCATATCAACTCCACTTCCCCATGAGATAAGGAAAACACAAGGATGCGGAGGTAGAACGGGTGGAAATGACTATCTATAACTCAAACGGTAGATCTTATTATTTTTAGGGTAAATTATATTGACACTTTTTGAGGTTTATGTTTATTATAGTTTTCTCTCTCACCTTATACAAATTACATCCTCTCCTCGAGGTTTAAAGTTTCATTATAGATTGTCACTTGGGGTTAAAGTTTCATATGACCCTTCACCGTAATGGCCATCATATATAAAATTAAATTAACAGGGGGTCAATGTAATTTTCCAAATGTGAGAGGATGAACTGTAATAAATATAAATCTCAAGAGGTATCAGTGTAATTTACCCTTATTTTTAAGTCTTTATGGCTCAGATACTTTACAATTTCATTCCACCCATTTTTCCTTAAGCCAACTTAAAAAATATAACATTTTATTTTAAGTAGTTGATATTTATAACTTGTTTTGTTTATCGAATTACATCACCGATATATGACAAATTATTATTTATTTTTATTATTTTTTAAACAAATAAATTAATCAAAAATATTTATATAGATATTGACACTGATACAAAATCGTAATAAAAAATCAATGAGAATATTTGTTTTTATTTTATCCCAAATCTATCCTATTTCTAACCTCACACTTATTTTAAAACCCATTATTTCCTCTCTTTCAAAATTAAGATAAATTACAAACACACCTCTTGAGATTTACTTAAATTACAAATTATCCCCTGTGGTTCTAGAATTACATTATGCCTCATAAGATTTCTAATTTCATAACAAATAGGTCATTTTATTAATAAATTATCAATTTAATTAACAATTTTTAATAATGTTAAAATTTGGAGAAATTACACAAAAACCCTAGGGTTTAGCGCCTTTTCCAAATCAAACCTGTACCCCACCATTGCATCCGTGTTGCAATCTGATCCCCTCGTCTATCTTCATCTCTATTAGTTAACGGAAGACTAATTTGGGTGCCAAAATTGCGATTTAGGGCAAAAGACACCCCTCCATTGCGATTTACAGCTCTATGTAACCCACTTGGTGATTCAACCTGCGATTGAAGCCACGCATCGAAGGAAGACAACAATTTCATAGTTGATTTTCCAAAAAGCTTTGAACTCTGAGGCAGAGGTCAGAAATGGGTTTGTTTTTGGTTGTTTTATACGAATTTTCTCCTTTCTTTTTTCTCTCTATTGTTGACCTTCTTTTTTTGTCCATTGTTGACTATGTTTTTGTTTGCATTGTTGACTTTCTTTTTCTCTCCATAGTCATGCAAATTGTTTTCTATTCCATCAAAGTGAAAGACAAAAATGACTGAAGGTAATAGTTGAGGTGAGAACAATTGGGGTGAGTTGACTCGTTGCAGCTGTGAGTTAAGAGCGAAGATCAAAATTTCGTGGACTCATACTAATCCTACTAGGAGGTTTTGGGGTTGTCCTAATTATAGAGTAAGTGTATACAATTTTCTAGTAAAGTCAGTTAGCAATTTTTTAGTATTTATAGAAAATTGAGAATACAGTAATATGTTCAATTTGAAGAAGATAACAACTGTATGGAAGATTCACCCAAAAAACAATTGCTCATTTGTTTTTGTTTTATTGCAATTATAGAAAAATAGAGCTTGTGGTTTCTTTTCTTGGTACGATCCACCTGTTGGAACAATTTTCTATGTAAATAAAATAAATTCAAACAAAACAAAATAAAACTTACAGTATTTATTTTGTAGAACTGAATTAATAATTCAAAGACCAAGTCGAGTGTGTGACACTCTGTCCTTAAAACTGATTGCTTCACGGTTGAGTGGCGTCTATCTCCCAGGATACAATGATCTTAACCAATTTGTAGTAGCACTCCAAAATAAATTGTTCGGCGAACCAAACATATGTTCTAACTCTCTGAATATTTATTCTAAAACTAGAATGAAGAATAAAATATAAAGGAAAAATTCTAGACAACAATATCTATTTTTCAGACTATTTTTTTTTTTCCAGATTTCTCTAAGTGTGTAGACTGTTGGAATAGATTCTCTATTTATAGGCAACATAGTGACAGTTAATAACTAACAGTACAACACATTGAATGAGCAGATGCATTTGTTTAATTCAAACAATATTGACCAGTTTGAGCAGGAACACTAAAATTTAAACATTTGAAAAGTGGTCCGTTAGTGGAACTGCATTTTCAAATTGTTGGAACTTTATTCATTAAACTATTTAAAAAATATATATATATATATATTAAACTATTTGAATATATATATATATATATAAAAGGGATTTTAATGATAAGTCCAATTTAGAAGTGTTTTAACTTAAGAAGTCCATGAAGGAATTTTTAACCCATTTAGTTCTATGTATGTATAGTTTGATTCCATAAAGTCCATTTTCTTAATTTACACTATTTTCTTGAACACTTATGCCCTTATATTCAATTTTGATAACTTTATAAATATTTTTTGAGCGATTAGCAATTTAATGATGTGAACATTCATATTTTAAAATTCACATTGGTAGGAATGTAAAATCGTGCGGCTCACTTGGCTGGGCGGGCGGCCGTTGACAATGTGAATATTCGCATTGACGTATTAACATTAATAGGGTGCAAATTGGGCGTCGTGGCGTGAAACGCAGGCTCATTCATGACCTATGGGCGGCAGGCGGGCTTGGTCGACCGTTGACAATGTGAATATTCACATTGACATGTTAAACATTCGCATTGATAAGAGTATAAAATTGCATGGCTGGCGCCAAAAAGCAGCAGGTGACGTGAGGCGATCCGTTGACAATGTGAATATTCACATTGACATGTTAACATTCACATTGATAGGGTGTAAAATTAATCCGCCTCGCATTATAAATTAATGACCTAGAAGCGGCCCAGGCGGCAACCCGGCAGATTGACAATGAATAATATTGACATGTTAACGTTCACATTAATAGGGTGTAAAATTGTAGGTGGCCTTGAAAGCCCGCCGCCGTGACGTTTGTTGACAATGTGAATATTCACGTTGACATGTTAACATTCACATTGATAAGAGTATAAAATTGAATTGCGCGGCCACGCGGACCAAACGGTGAGCCGCCCGCCAGTTGACAATGTGAATATTCACATTGACATGTTAACATTCACATTGATAGGAGTGTAAAATTAGCCTGGCTAGTGGTGCCGAAACCCGCCTGACGCCTGGGCGGCCGGCAAGGCCCGGACGACTTTGTTGACAATGTGAATATTCACATTGACGTTAACATTCATTGATAAGAGTGTAAAATTGGCCCGTGACTGACTGAAGCCTCGACCGGTGGGGTGGGTCTGCCGTTTATGAATATTCAAATTGACATGTTAACATTCACATTGATAAGAGTGCAAAATTGGCCCATGACGTGGCGACTGGCTGCGAGCGCGGCTTGGCGGGCACGTGACAATGTGAATATTCACATTGACATGGTGACATTAACATTGATAAGAGTGTAGAATTTATGCGCGGCCGCAGGGCGGGACCAAACGGGCCGCATGCCGCAGGACGCGAGTCAATTTTACACTCTTATCAATGTGAATGTTAACATGTCGATGTGAATATTCAATCGGCAACAGCCGTCTCGCCGCCCAGCCGCCGGGCGAGTTTGGCGACTCACGGCACGAGTTAATGTTTCACTCTTATCAATGTAAATGTTAACATGTCAATGTGAATATTGGCGTTATCAGGCTTCAGGTGGCCCGGCTTGGTACGTCACTGGTGACCAATTTTACACTGTTATCAATGTTAATGTTAATATGTCAATGTGAATATTCACATTGTCAATAGGGCAGGCCGGGCCCGCCCTAGGCAGCGGGCGGGCTTCGGGCTGCCCACGGGCTACGGGCCAATTTTATACTCCTATCAATGTGAATGTTAATATGTCAATGTGAATATTCACATTGTCGAGCCTCGCCCAAAACACGAGTCAATTTTACACTCTTATCTATGTGAATGTTATCATGTCAATGTTTATATTCACATTGTCAACGGCGGCTGCCTTCGACCTCACGGACGTGGGCTAGTTTCGGTAGCCACGGCGTGGCTAATTTTATACTCTTATCAATGTGAATGTTAACATGTCAATGTGAATATTCACATTATCAACTTGTCGCCTGTGGCGCAACTTACGTCGAGGCCGCGTTTGTCGACGCGAGCTAATTTACACTCCTACCAATGTGAATATTAACATGTCAATGTGAATATTCACAATGTCAACGGGCCAGGCCCGGGCCCGGGCTTCGGGCTGCCCACGGGTCACGGGCTAATTTTACACTTTTATCAATGCTAATGTTAATATGTCAATGTGAATATTCACATTATGAACGGGCCGGCCTGAGCTCGCCCGGGTGGCGGGTTGGCTTCGGGTCGCCTACGGGCCGTTGGCCAATTTTACACTCCTATCATTGTGAATGTTAACTTGTCAATGTGAATATTTACATTATCAACGGGCCGGGCCTATTTTTTTGGCATGTGGGCTGGCCCGGCCCGACTCGAATTTTTCTGGGCACCCACGAGGATCGACATGGGCCGGACCCCTACACATTGACAATATAAACATTAATATTGACGGTGTGAACATTTACATTAGGGGTATTTTGGTAATTATGTCACCCATAGGACTTATTGAAATATAAGAAAATAATATGAAATAAATGGAACATAGGTAGATGAAAATGTTATTTTGGTCTTCTTATTTCAAATTGGACCTAATGGAATAATCAAAAAGAATATGGGTTGGATGGAATAAAGCTCTTAGAAAATGGATTTATCAAAAAAGTTCCCTATATTAAACTATTGAAATAGTTTAATAAATAAAAGAAGTGGTACAAACTTTAAGAAACCACTTAGGAACACAAAATTTGAATTTAGAATTAAATTAAATTCCCACAATTATAAACTTTAGGAAACCACTTACGAACCCAAAATTTGAATTTAGAATTAAATTAAATTCCCACAATAATTTTTATTGAAAATGAATTTTATCTAAATAAAAATTAATGTTAGACCCGAAAACAACGTCAACTTCCCATTCACTCATAAATGGTTTTGACGTTCCGTCTTCACCGTATGACTTGCTACGCGGTAAGGAACACGTCACCTCTTCGGACCCACCCCAAAAGATGTTTGGGGCCCACTCAATTTTGGCTTCAAAGCCTGCCCAAAATATGCCATAATAAACCATTTTTTTCCAACAATCCCCCACATGAATGGAATTTGACGGAGAGAAAATGCAACAACATGATCTAAATTACAGAAAGTACAGAAATTGGAAATATTTTGCAAAGGATAGCTAGCTTTTGGCTTTGAACCTTCCCTTGTGAGACACTATCGGATTTACTAGCTAACCAGTGAACATGATGTCTTGAACTGTTCAGCCGTTTGTGTAAACCAAGACAATAGAACTCACACAGTATATCTCCAGACACAGTTTAGTTCTTACTATTGTGTTCATTTTGGCCCTGAACAACCTGGTCTCTCATGAGTGCTCTAAAGACTTGTAGCCCTTCACAAATTTTATAGAACCGGCCCAGTTCACACTCACATAGGTGATTCTTATGAAGAGTATCCTGCCATACTCCACTAGGTTTACCTAGATATAAAAATCATTAAAATTTTACTTAACCTAAAACGCTACAGACATCACTTATTTCGTCATAGAAATGGATAGGAGTTGAACTCCCCAATGATCCTTCTGAGTCATTTACAACTCGGTTGTCCCTTTGAACCTAGATCTTGGGATCTCCAGTCAACTAGGTTGGGTTGCCATTGTGGTAACTCTTATTTAATAGGCTTTAGTCTCATTCCTTTCGATGAATTCTCAACTAGCTCTCTTGCTAACCCTTTGGTTAGTGGATCCGTTATGTTGTCTTTAGACTTCACATAATCAATGGAAATAATTCCATTAGAGAGTAGTTGTCTCACGGTGTTATGTCGACGACGAATGTGTCGTGACTTACCGTTATGTATATAACTCTGTGCTCTACGTATAGCTGATTGACTATCACAATGTATGCATATAGCAGGCACCGGTTTTGGCCATATTGAAATATCTTCAAGGAAGTGGCGAAACCATTCTGCCTCTTCCCCAGCTTTGTCTAAAGCTATGAATTCAAATTCCATAGTAGACCTAGCAATGCAAGTTTGTTTGGAAGATTTCCAAGATACAGCCGCCCCACCAAGAGTAAAGACATACCCACTGGTGGACTTTGAGTCTCTAGTATTCGATATCAATTTGCATTCTGGTATCCTTCAAATCTTCTTTGGATATCTAGTATAATTAAGCCCAATGTTACGAGTGAATCGAGATATCTTAGAACCCCTATAATTGCTTTCGGTGTTTTACTCGGGATTACTCGTATATCTACTTAATTTACTTCTTGCATAAGCTATATCCCAGGAAGTGTAGTTCATCAAGTACATTAAGCTTCCAATAATTTGGGCATACTCTAATTGAGAAATCTTGTCATGCACATTCTTAGAAAGATACAAATTAACATCTCTGTGTTCTAGCAAAATGATCATTATCTTTGCTAAATTTGTCAAATATTTTCTCAATGTAATGAGATTGTGATAAAGCATATCCTTCTGATGTTTTGGTAATTTTCATGCCAAGAATTACATCAGCAATGCCCATGTCTTTCATGTCAAAATGTTTATTCAACATTTTCTTGATAGTTTTAATCATGTCATTATTACTACCAATGATGAGCATATCATCTACATAAAGACATATAATGACATAACCTTTATCTGTGTTTTTAATATAAACACATTCGTCACACTCATTAATTTTAAATCCATTTGACATCATTGCCTTGTCAAATTTCTCATGCCATTGCTTTGGCGCTTGTTTTAAACCATATAATGATTTAACCAATTTGCACACTTTATTTTCTTTCCCTGGAACAGAAAACCTTTCTGGTTGTTCCATGTAAATTTCTTCCTCTAACTCACCATTTAAGAAAGCGGTTTTAACATCCATTTGATGAATTTCTATATTGTATAGAGATGCAATGACAATTAGCATTCTAATGGATGTTATTCTAGTAACCGGTGAGTAGGTGTCAAAGTAATCAAGACCTTCTTTTTGTCTAAAACCTTTGACAACAAGTCTTGCCTTGTATTTATCAATTGATCCATCCACTTTCATTTCCCTTTTGAAAATCCAATTGCACCCGAGAGGTTTACAACCTGGTGGTAAATCCACAAATTTCCAAGTGTGATTTTGCAATATGAATTCAACTTCACTATTGATAGCTTCTTTCCATAAAGGAGTTTCAGGACTGGACATAGCCTCTTTAAAAGTTAAAGGCCCATTTTCTAACAAAAATGTTAGGAAATCTGGACCAAAAGATTTTGAGGTTCTAGCACGTTTACTACGCCTAGGTTATTCTTCCTCATTTTGATCTAACTTTCGTTCTTGATCATATTCTTGATCCTGACTAGTAATAGCATCATGAGATCTCTTATTGTTACTAGTCTCTTGTCTAGTTTTATTTGGAAATACATGTTCAAGAATGATGCATTTGAGACTCAATAATAGTATTTACATGCATTTGAATGTTACGATTTATGAATAAAAATCGATATGCACTACTATTCTTGGCATAACCAATGAAAATGCAATCAATGGTCTTAGGACCTATCTTAGTCTTTTTAGGACTAGGAATAGCCACTTTGGCCAAACACTCCCACACTTTTAAGTATTTGTAGGATGGTACTCTTCCATGCCACAATTCATAAGGTATTTGATTCACTTTCTTTAGGAGTACTTTATTTAAAAAATAATTTGCACAAAGTATTGCTTCCCCCCACAAGTTCTGAGGTAATCCAGAACTTATTAACATGGCATTCATCATTTCTTTTAAAGTCCTATTTTTCCTTTCAGCAATTCCATTTTGTTGAGGTGAGTAAGGAATGGTAGTTTCATGAATTATTCCATGTTCTTTCTGAGAATTCACCAAAAGTTCATTCATATTCATCATCTCTATCACTTCTAAGTTTCTACATTTTCTTACCAAGTTTATTTTCAACTTCATTCTTATATTGAATGAAAATTTCCAAAGCTTCATCATTTGTTCGAATTAAATAAACATAACTATATCTAGTATAGTCTATAAAAGTGATAAAATATTTTTTCCCACCTTTAGTTTGAATTGATTTAAAATCACAAATGTCACTATGAATTAATTCAAGTGGTTTAGTACTTCTTTCAATTGAATGAAAATGAGTTTTAGATAATTTTGCCTCAACACAAATTTCACATTTATGATTTGAAACAATGTTAAATTTAGGTAAACATTCTATATTAATTAATCTACTCAAAGATTCATAATTAACATGTCCTAGTCTACCATGCCATAAATTTGAAGACTCAAGCAAGTAAGAAGAAGATATATTATTATTAATAACTGAGGGTACAATGGTCATTACATTTAACTTGAAAAGGCCATCAAATATGTAACCTTTTCCTACATACATCCCATTCTTAGTAAGTACAAATTTATCACTCTAAAATACTAGCATAAACCCATTCTTACTCAACAGAGATCCAGAAACAAGATTCTTGCGAATGTCTGGTACATGCAGCACATTGTTGAGAGTGAGTTTCTTTCCAGATGTCATTTTAAGTACAATCTTTCCTTGTTCTTCAACTTTGGAAGTTGAGGAGTTGCCCATAAAGAGTTGTTCACCATTGTCCACTGTAGAATAAGATGTGAACATCTTTTTGTCAGCACAAATGTGGCGAGTAGTACCAGTGTCCACCCACCATTCTTTAGGATTTCCGACAAGATTTGCCTCGGAAACAACTGCAGAAAGATTAATGTCATCTACACCATTGGAAATCTTGTCAACTTCGGTCATATGAGCTCGGCGAGCGTCTTGCTTGTTCTTTTTTTACTTTTGCCTTTGCTACGGCAATCTTTGGCCCGATGTCCCTCTTTGTCACAGATGTAACATTTGCATTAAATTTGTACTTTTTATTTTCCCCCCCTTTAGAGCCTTGTGATGAACTTTCTCCAGAAGACTTTCGTTTCTTGGTTTTTGAAGCATGTTCCACCACATTTGCCTTAGACTCCATAGGATGCTTACCAGCCCGCTTTTCAGAATTGCTGTTCTTCCTCAATCCTCAAACGCACAATTAATTTGTCCATAGAAATTTCTTTGCGCTTGTGTTTGAGGTAGTTCTTGAATTCCTTCCAGCCTTTTGGTAATTTTTCAATTAAGGCTGCAACTTGGAAAGATTCACTGAGAGACATGCCTTCTGCGTGAATATCATGCAGAATGAGTTAGAAATCTTGAGTTTGGCTGATCACAGTTTTTGAATCAACCATTACAAAATCCAAGAATCTGCCAACCACAAATTTCTTTGAGCCGACATCTTCCGTTTTGTACTTTTTCTCCAAAGACTCCCAAAGTTTCTTTGCTGTCTTGATAAGACTATAGACGGTGTATAATGTGTTGTCAAGTCCGTTCAAGATCTAGTTCCGGCAAAGGAAATCGGCATGTTTCCAAGCATCAACTACAGCAACCACTTGCCGGTCGGTTTCATCCTCTTCCAGGATAGTAGCATCTTCACGGAGGAAAACGAGCCAGGTTCAAAGTTGTAAGATAGAACAACATTTTCTGTTGCCATCTTTTAAAGTCAGTTCTTGAGAACTTCTCTGGCTTCTCTCCATGATTTATTGGTACTGTCACCACAGGAGAGGGGGTTGGTGCAATTGTAGCCACCACAGTAGTATTTGTTTGGGCATTTGTTTCAGTAGCCATCAATTATAATTTATAAAACAAAATTATAATTAGAATTTACACTACACAGAAAATTAAACCAAATGCATAGAATTAAATTCTGTAAAAAATAAAAGAAATAAGGATGTAACTTTTATTTTCCAATTAATTTGGAAATAAAATAAAATTTTATTCAACCAAACTAATTCCACACAGGAAATTAAATTCTGTAAAATAAAAGAAATAAGAATATTACTTTTATTTTTCAATTAATTTGGAAATAAAATAAAATATTATTCAACCAAATTAATTCCACACGAAATTTAAATTACAAAAATAAAAGAAATAAGAATATAATTTTTATTTTTCAATTAATTTAGAAATAAAATAAAATTTTATTCAACCAAATTAATTCCAGAAAATTAATTTACGTAACACTTCAATAATTAAAATACTAAGCAATTTTAAGTAATGAAAACTCAAAAATAATTTTTAAAACCCAAAATTAATTTCTGAAAAATTTTCACAAAAATATATTCTGAATTGTTAATGATACCAGTATCGTACTACTAGTTGTCAAAGAAAAGAGACAATATATTACTACTATCTGTCAAATAGCATATAATCACTATTTGTTTTTCCAACCAGAATATTATTTTGTAAATCCACAAAAAATAATTTTCTTATAAGAAGAAAGAGAAAAGGAAACAAACGAAAAATTCTGTAAACAGAATAATTCGAATCTGTCTTAAGATTGCTGGAACAATCTTCTGTGTAAATAAAATAAATTTAAACAATTCAAACAAAATAAAATAAAACTTACAGTATTTATTTTGTAGAACCGAATTAATAATTCAAAGACCAAGTCGAGTGTGTGACACTCTGTCCTTAAGACAGATTCGCCCCGCTACGGTGCTTACAGTTGAGTGGTGTCTATCTCCCAGAATACAATGATCTTAACCAATTTGTAGTAGCACTTCAAAATAAATTGTTCGGTGAACCAAACCTGTGTTCTAACTCTCTGTATATTTATTCTAAAACTAGAATGAAGAATAAAATGCAAAGGAAAAATTCTGGACAGCAATATCTATTTTTCAGACTTTTTTTTTCCCCAGATTTCTCTAAGTGTGTAGACTGTTGGAATAGATTCTCTATTTATAGGCAACATAGTGACAGTTAATAGCCCGAACAGGTACAACACATTGAATGAACAGATGCATTTGTTTAATTCAAACAATATTGACCGTTTGAACAGGAACACTAAAATTCAAACATTTGAAAAGTAGTGCATTAGTGAAAGCTTTCAAGCTATTGGTACTTTATTCATTAAACTGTTTAAAATATATATATATATATATTAAACTATTTGAATATATATATATATATATATATAAAACTATTGAAATAGTTTAATAAATAAAGGAAGAGGTACAAACTTTAGGAAATTACTTAGGAATCTAAAATTTGAATTTAAAATTAAATTAAATTCCCACAATTACAAACTTTAAGAAACCACTTAGGAACCCAAAATTTGAATTTAGAATTAAATTAAATTCCTACAATAATTTTTATTGAAAATGAATTTTATTTAAATAAAAATTAATGTTAGACCCGAAAACGACGTCAACTTCCCATTCACTCATAAATGGTTTTGACGTTCCGTCTTCACTGTGTGACTTGCCACACGACAAGGAACACATCACCTTTTCGAACCCACCCCAAAAGATGTTTGGGGCCCATTCAATTTTGGCCTCAAAGTCTGCCCAAAATATGCCATAATAAATCAATTTTTTCCAACAACCTACATATGCTCATGGTAAACAAGTGTTGCCGAAGTTGATGGATAAGGTTGTAGCACTAGAAGAATGTGTCAATGAGGTTGCACAATTAAAGCATGTTGTTCAGCGTTATAGGTACGATAGAAGTGGCTTGTCATTACCTTGATTGCTACATTGCTTATGAATGGACTATTTGTACTCCAAAATAGTGTTTAGGCTTGCTATGTAATTGATAATATGTGTTTTGGCTAGGTACATTACTTTCACAATGTGTTTTGTAATTACAATGCTTTTGTTGAACAATGGCAATGTCAATTGTGTTTGGTTTGAAATTGTGAAATGGTTTGTTATCAATTGCAATTCCAATTGCAATGCTTTTGTTTTGTAATGGGGAAATGCTTAGTGCATTGCTTTTGTTTTGTAATAGTCAAATATAAATAAAATGTTAGGTTAGAAATGGTTTGTAAAATGCTTTTATTTTGTAATTGCAATGCTTTTGTTATCAATTGGTGAAATGATTTTGTTTTGTAATGGTGAAATGGTTTTGTGATGGTTTGTCTCTAGCTTCAGCATGTTGTCCCTACATGCATATACAATGATAATAACCATACAAGTATGGTCAAAATTGATAACCATACAAGCATATGAAACCTGGTTTGACATAAACATAACAACCACAACAAAGCACGCATAAGAACCTGTTATTTTCATGAATGAACTTAGAACATAATTCAAGCTAACCAAACATTGGGGTTTCAACCATTCAATAATTGAAGGATAATAACCATACAAGCATTGTTCAAGGTTTCATAACCCATATGTACAGCATAATTGTTTCAAAAGCCTAATTTAATTACAAAAGTGGTGAGTAAGGTAAGATAAACTATGAACATTTCAAAAGCCCCATGAATATTGCAAAAACTCTATTTTAATTACAAAAGTGTTCAAAACCACTTGTTCACACTACACTGGCTACCTATTGCTTGCTTGTTACCAATATTTGTTGCTGTTGATCTTGTTGGAAAATTTATAAAGAGGTAGTTGTGAATTGAAAGAGACTCCATTTTGAATGAAATAGTGTAACCTTTCATGGTGTCTTTTTATTTTAAAGGAAGGGTCAAACCTCTATTGGAATGAAAGGGTGCAAACCTTTCATGGTGTCTCTTTATTTTAAAGGAAGGGTTATGTCCCTTCTTCATACATTTTCTATTCAAATTGAATAGGTGCCAACAAAGCCTATATAAAGGCAGAACCATTCCAATTTTGATTGATTCCGAAAATTCATTTTCCATACTTTCATTTTGCTCTCTTGAGTCATTTATTCTTCATATTAGATTTAGAATAAATTTTAGTGAGTTATATGTCACGACCCAAACCCGCCCCCATAGGTTTGTACAGTAACCCGATGTCAAGAATCCGTGGATTACCTACGGCCTCAGAAGACATTAACAGATATTAAGGGGGCTGCGGAAGCAATAATGTAAATAAACAAGGTCCAATGAGCTGTGATGACATATATAGGACAGGAAATTCAAAACTTATTTATATACATAATCATGCTAGTCAGATACACCCATATGTACAAAATATTTACATCAAACACTCCCAAGATCCGACATTACAAAACACAACCATCAACTAGCATGAAGTGCAAAACTGCCCAAACATTAGGCTTCAAGCGGAACCTCCACGGGAGGCGCAACAGGTGGCTTGACCAAAACAAAACGAAACAAAGGGCCATCAACTCTGGCCAGGGTCTTGTGCCAGCTCACCTACATATATATAATAAACTGTGGCGAAAGCCCGTGAATAATATGAGTAAAGATTTTAATGAATGATGTCCATCACGAGTTAGAAATCAAAGTTCATATCGAAACACAATCATATCGAAATAGAGTCTTATGCATTTTCATATTTCAAATCGAAATGAATCTGAGATACATACTTGTTTTTCATATTCATACCTGATTTTGCATAAGATCATATGTGGTACACCCATTAGCTAACGGTCAGTTGGTCTAGAGACCACGACGAGTTGGAACCAATGACCGGAGGGTCCATATCTTTAGCGCAAGTAGCCATAGTATTATTTCTCGAGCAAGGGCGAATCTGAATAACCACGGTATTGTTTCCCCCGGGCAAGGGCCAGATCCACGGTATTATTTCCCCCAGGTAAGGGCCAGATTCACAGTATTATTTCCCCCGGGTAAGGGCCAGATCCACGGTATTATTTCCCCCGGGTAAGGGCCAGATACTAAGGGTGCCACAATTACTTTTCAGAAAACTGGACATTCATTCATTCATTCATTTCCAACATATCATAACTTTTCAAGAATCAATCACTTCGTATCATAGTATATTGAAAGTACATAACATTGAACATAACTTTACAAAGTTATTACTCATAGTGGGCGTTGATACAAGTAGACGAAGTCAAGAGGGTCAAACGGGTTGCGGCACGTGACCTACATAACACATTACGGATACACACTTTGAAATATGCACTCAAATTGTACAAAACTTGCATCCACGGTTCTAAATGTGTACCTAACCCCTTACCCTTAGTATGGAGTCTTAAACATGGCCTAGGAATGCCTAGGATGGAATGGGGGTGTAAAAATGCCTTAGAAAATGTTTTTCAAAAGTTGTTGAAAACAGGGGCCTCGCTCGAGCGAGCATTCCTTCGCTCGAGCGAGCTTCCAAAATCAAAGGCTTCGCTCGAGCGAGCCTTCCTTCGCTCGAGTGGTCTGATGAAACAGTAAAAATATTGGATGCTGTAATTTTACGCGCGATGGTCGCTCGATGCTCGCTCGAGCGGAGCCCTGGACAAAGGTTCTCGCTCGAGCGAGGAATCCTTCGCTTGAGCGAGGAAGCCAAATCTGGAATTTCCAGATTTGTCTCCCAAGTTCGAACCAAGCATTCTACAACCCAAAACTCAACCTCTTGGGCCCAAATTCTGGAAAAACACTTTAAACACATAGTATACCAAGTTTCAAAAGCCAAATTATAAAATCATTGCCCAAGAGTGAGTCAATTTGAGCACCATTTCCACAAATCTTCATGAACAAAGCTTAAACCAACATGTAAGAACTCAATTGAATTCAAAGCTCCAAACCATGATCAAATGGTCAATTTGGTGGAAAAACATGATGAATACATGGACTCTAACAAAATTATGGGCATGCATGTCAAGTTGTGATGAAAACAAACTCAAATGGCAAGAGTATAAACATGCATGCATAATATACTACCCAATTCCACCATTTCCAACTAAATCTAGACTTTAATCTTCTATATGTCATGAAAATATGCAAGAGTAGTTTAATCACATAAATGAGGGGATGAATTCTCACCTTTAAGTCTAGAATGTCAAGCTTAGAGGCTCTAACACACACACTTCTTCAATCCTCTCCAAGATCAAGCCCAATCACTTGTTGAGTTCAAAATTCCCAATTCTACACCAATTTTCCTACTCCTCTCTCTCTAGTCGGTTTTGGAATCAAGAAATGGCTGAGGAGAAAGTTTTGTTTAAGTGCCATAAACTCAATACAAGTTGCCTATACATTCCACTAACAATGGCATATTGGTAATTATACTAGATTCATTATTAAAATGTTAATTAATCAGATTTAAACATTTTAAATCGAATTTTAATTAATCCTACCATAAATTTACATAAAATCTAACTAGTCTAACACTTCAATCAATTTCGGAATCGGGCGCCGATAAGGCTTCCAATCTGCAGTTTAAAGTTTAAAACACGAAAATATGTTTTGACACCGAACAGATAGAAACACATAATTCATGCAATGTACATGTAATTTAATTCCAGATTTCTTCTTATTTATTATTAGGCTTAATTAAGTTCCAATTGGCATTAACCAGGGTCGGGGTTATTACAGTCTTCCCCCCTTAAAAGAGTTTGGTCTCCAAACTCAAGTTACCTTCATTTGAAGCCAACGTCGGGTCTAGAGGAAACAAATCCGAATATCTTTTCTTCATATCTTCCTCCGTTTCCCAAGTTGCATAGGTTCCCCCGTGGTTCTGCCAATCAACTTTCACCAACGGTATTTCCTTATTTCTCAGTCTTTTAATCCTTCGATTCACAATCTGTATAGGCCTTTCTTCATAGGTGTAGTCATCCTTCAAAAGCACATGCGTTGGTTCGATGACATGGAGTGGATCTCGCAGATATTCCCGGAGCATCGATACATGGAAGACATTATGCATATGTTCCATCACCGGAGGTAAGGCTATTCGATAGGACACTGGATTGATCTTTTCAAGAACTTCGTAAGGCCCAACATACCTCGGAGCCAATTTTCCTTTAACACCAAATCGGGTTTGACCCTTCATCGGGGTCACTTTAATGAACACATGATCCCCTACTTCATATTCCCTTTCTCTTCTCCGAACATCGGCATAACTCTCTTGCCTACTCATGCGATTTTCAAATCTTTCATGTCGATTTCACTTTCTCGGTTGTCTCTTGCACGAGTTAGGTCCCAACAAAGGTTTGTCACCTACTTGATTACATATAGGAGATCGACACTTCCTTCCGTAAAATGCTTCAGAAGGAGCCATCCCAATACTTGAGTGATAAGCATTGTTGTACACAAACTTCGGCTAATGGCAAGTAGGTTTCCCAATTTCACGGAAATCTAGCACACATTCGAGCATATCCTTGAGTTTGGTTAGTTAGTTCGGTTTGGCCATCGATGCGTGGGTGGTAAGCCTTGCTCAATCTCAATTCATCTCCAAAGCCTGTTGCAAACTCTGCCAAAATCTTGACACAAACTTCGAGTCCCTGTCAGATACAATAGACACTGGCACTCCATGCAGTCTCACAATTTCAGTCATATAGATGTTAGCTAGTCTATCAGCGTTATAAATAGTTTTAACAGGCAGAAAATGTGCAGACTTAGTCAAACGATCAACTATAACCCAAATAGAGTCCATACCTCGAGAAGAACGAGGCAATCCCACAATGAAATCCATGGTGATGTGCTCCAATTTCCATTCTGGTATTGGGAGTGGTTGTAGCAAACCGGCAGGTCGTTGATGTTCGGCTTTAACCTGTTGGCAATGTAGACATCTAGCCACAAAGTCTGCAATACTCCTCTTCATTCCAGGCCACCAAAAATTTTGTTTCAAATTGTGGTACATTTTCGTGTTCCCCGGGTGCATAGCAAATTCTTTGTGAGCTTGATCATAACACGTTTCCGAGATCATAGTAATCGAGCACACAAAGCGGTTACGAAATTTGACACCATTTTCAAACACAAAATCGGGCCTTGGTTTGAATCAAGCACCTCTATAATCTTTTTCAAATGTTCATCTTCACTTGCTTTGCTTTGATCTCATCAAGAATAACGAGTTGGCGAGATAGCAGATATCAGTCCATCTTGTTCATAGTCAGATGACAAGTCTTTTAATTTGGATAACAAACACGACACAATTGCACGATTTTTACTCAAGGCATCCGCCGATATTAGCCTTTCACGGTGATCTGATTTGCAAGTCATAATCCTTGATTAGTTCCATCCAACGTCTCTGTCTCATATTCAACTCCTTTTGGGTAAAGAAATATTTCAACCTTTTATGCTCGGTGTACACTTCGCATCTCACCTCATACAAGCAGTGTCGCCATACTTTCAAACCAAACACCACCGCTGCCAATTCAAGGTCATGCGTCGGATAATTCTTTTCATGAGGTCGCGATTGTCTAGAGGATAGGCGATCACCTTTCCATTTGCATTAGTACACACCTAAACCTTTATATGAAGCATCCTTTGTACACTTGAAACCCATCGATGTTTGGCAAAGTTAAGGCTGGTGCGATCACTAACACAGTTTTTAACTCTTGGAAAGCTGCCTCTCTTTGATCATTCCAGTCAAACGACATGTTTTTCTGAGTTAACTGAGTCAATAGCAAGGCAAGCTTTGAGAAGTCTTTCACAAATCTCCTGTAGTAGCCTGCAAGTCCCAGAAAACTTTGTACTTCTGTCACACTTGTAGGCCTCGGCCAATCCACAACAGCTTCAATTTTCTGAGGGTCTACAGAAACACCATTTTTGTCAATCACATGGCCCAGAAATGCTACACTGTCCAGCCAGAATTCGCACTTAGACAATTTAGCATACAACTTCTTTTCTCTTAATATCTGCAAGGCGGTTCTCAAATGCTTTTCATGTTCTTCCCTGTCTTTAGAATATATCAGAATATCATCAATAAATACAACAATAAAATCATCCAGATACGATTTAAACACTCTATTCATAAGATCCATGAAAGCGGTGCATTTGTCATCCCAAGCGGCATTACCAAGAATTCATAATGTCCATATCTAGTTGAATGCGATTTTCTCAATGTCTTGGCTCTAACCTTTAGCGATGATACCGGACACGAGGTCAATTTTAGAAAACACTTGGGCATCTGAAGTTGGTCAAATAAGTCATCTATTAAGGCGGAGGGTATTTGTTTTGATAGTCACTTTGTTTAATTCGATAGTCTATACACAATCTCAAAGACCCATCATTCTTTTTGACAAATAACCTTTGGAGCACCCCAAGGTGAAGTACTCGAGACGGATAAAGTTCTTGTCTAACAGTTCGGAGTTGGGTTTTCAATTCTTTCAATTCGAGATAGACATCCTATAGGAAGTCTTGGATATAGGTTGTGTCCCGGAATCACCTCAACAAGAATTCAATTTCTCTGTCAACTAAATCCCCGAAATCGGTTGGAAACACATCAGGAAAGTCACAAACAACGGGGATTGTTCCTATGGTAGGACTGTCAGATGAGGTAGTCAATATGCAGCACAGATAACCCCTACAACCCTTCCTAAGTAGTCTTACGGCTTTCATAGCCGAAATTAAATGCGGGGAGGAACTACCCCATTCCTCTAAAGGTAAATTCAGGCATACCGTGTCTAAACACCACAGTTTTGTTTGCACAATCAATAGTAGCACAGTATTTAGTCAACCAATCCATCCCCAAAATACAATCAAAATGATGAATGTCCAAAGGCAATAAATCCACATACAATGTCATATCACCCACCACAACGTCACATGCTGGATAAACATAAGTACACATCATAGAATCCCCAGAAGGTGTAGATACAGATAATACACATGTCATATGTTCTAATGGCCTAGTCAATTTTTGAGAAAAGGCATGCGATACAAAGGAGTGCGTAGAACCAGAATCTATCAATACATATGCATATTGAGAACATATAGAGAGTGTACCTGACACCACGGTATAGGTGTTCGGTACATCACCAGGCACTAAAGCAAACACTCGGCTTTGTCTTAACGGTTCCTTTCCTGCATTGGCTTTGACGTTGGTTTTGGCCACAGAAGCGGACCCCGCTGGACTTGCCGTAGGTCGGTTAGTAGTCTCAGCTCTAAGCGGACAATTTCTCACCATATGGCCTTTCTGGCCGCAATTGAAACATGCTCCCAATGTTCGGTAACAAGTACCTCCGTGCTTATTCCCACAATTGGGACAATTTGGCGTAGAGTCATTACCTTGGCTTGAGTTACTGTAAGACCCTGTGTTATGCTTCTTATTCCTAGAAAATGAACGACCCTTTTTAAAGTTATTCCCGGATCTTTTCCCTGTCCACTCAGTCTGTGGAGCGGAAGTTTGTTTCTTTGCTGCTAGAGTGGATTCTGCCATTAATGCCCTATCCAAAACGCTCACATATGTGGGTAGATTCAGAACTCCCACCCTATCCAGTATGTCCAGATCCAATCTATCCTCAAACTTGCGGGCCTTCTTGTCTTTTGTGTCCACCATATGGGGAGCAAACTTGGCTAGCTCAGTGAACTTGGCCTCATCTTGGAGCTGAGACATCTTGCCTGTTTAAGTTCTGAAATGCGAGACTTTCGGTTTGAAAGCAGGGGAAAATACTTATCATAAAAGATCGCGTTGAACTGGGTCCATGTCATATTTTCGTGACCATTTCGAATCAGTGACCACCACCTGCGAGCTTTATCTTTCAGTGTGTAGGTAGCCAACAAAACTTTCTGAGTTTCAGAACAAGGGAACACCTCATACAACTTCTCCATCTCAAGCAACCATGTTTCAGCTTTCAGGGGCTCAATCCTACCGTAGAACATTGGCGGTTTCATTTTTAGGAATTTCTGTGTCAGATTAATGATTTCCTTGCATAAACCCGGCTTGTCTTGTGACGGAGGGGGTAAGGGTTGTTGTCTCTGTTCCTGCTTTACCACTTCGGTCAAGGTTGCCAACATTTGTTCCATTCTATCCATTCGACATCGAAGACCTCTTTGTATCATCATTCCTTGCATTGTCCATGGCTATAGGTAAACAAGACTTTATATATTCAAATGTACATTCAGTTTCAATATTCAGTTGCATTACCACACACTCACACATGCAAATGGAATGCCCCTAATTCTTACTAGGACATCCTAAGCTCATAGGGACCTGTGTGTGCGGTACAACTCGTGCTCTGATACCACTCTGTCACGACCCAAACTCGCCCCCATAGGTTTGGCACCGTAACCGGCCAGTAATCCATGGATTACCTACGGCCTCAGAAGACATTAACAGATATTAAGGGGGCTGCGGAAGCAATAATGTAAAATAAACAAGGTCCAATGAGCTGTGATGACATACATGGGACAGGAAATTCAAAACTTATTTATATACATAATCATGCTAGTCAGATACACCCATATGTACAAAATATTTACATCAAACACTCCTAAGATCCAACATTACAAAACACAACCATCAACTAGCATGAAGTGCAAAACTGCCCAAACATCAGGCTTCAAGCGGAACCTCCACGGGAGGCGCAACAGGTGGCTTGACCAAAACAAAACAAAACAGAGGGCCATCAACTCGGCGAGGTCTTGTCTTGGCTCACCTACATATATATAATAAATTGTGGCGAAAGCCAGTGAATAATATGAGTAAAGATTTTAATAAATGATGTCCATCACGAGTTAGAAATCAAAGTTCATATCGAAACACATCATATCGAAATAGAGTCTTATGCATTTTCATATTTCAAATCGAAAATGTCTGAGATACATACTTGTTTTCATATTCATACCTGATTTTGCATAAGATCATATGTGGTACATCCATTAGCTAACGGTCAGATTGATTGGTCTAGAGACCACGCATGAGTTAGTACCAACGACCATGAAGGTCCATATCTTGCACAAGTAGCCATGGTATTATTTCCCGAGCAAGGGCGGAATCTGATAACCACGATATTGTTTCCCGGGCAAGGCGAGATCCTGATATTTCCGGGTAAGGGCGGATCCACGGTATTATTTTCCCGTAAGGGCGGATCCACGGTATTATTTCCACAGGTAAGGGCGGATCCACGGTATTATTTCCCCCGGGTAAGGGCCAGATACTAAGGGTGCCACAATTACTTTTCAGAAAACTGGACATTCATTCATTCATTTCCAACATATCATAGCTTTTCAAGAATCAATCATTTTGTATCATAGTATACTGAAAGTACATAACATTGAACATAACTTTACAAAGTTATTACTCACAGTGGGTGTTGATACAAGTAGACGAAGTCAAGAGGGTCAAACGGGTTGCGGCACGTGACCTACATAACACATTACGGATACACACTTTGAAATATGCACTCAAATTGTACAAAACTTGCATCCACGGTTCTAAGTGTGTACCTAACCCCTTACCCTTAGTATGGAGTCTTAAACATGGCCTAGGAATGCCTAGGATGGAATGGGGGTGTAAAAATACCTTAGAAAATGTTTTTCAAAAGTTGCTGAAAACAGGGGCCTCGCTCGAGCGAGCATTCCTTCGCTCGAGCGAGCTTCCAAAATCAAAGGCTTCGCTCGAGCGAGCCTTCCTTCCTTCACTCGAGCGGTCTGATGAAACAGTAAAAATACTGGATGCTGTGACTTTACGCGCGATGGTCGCTCGATGCTCGCTCGAGCGGAGCCCTGGACAAAGGTTCTCGCTCGAGCGAGGAATCCTTCGCTCGAGCGAGGAAGCCAAATCTAGAATTTCCAGATTTGTCTCCCAAGTTCGAACCAAGCATTCTACAACCCAAAACTCAACCTCTTGGGCCCAAATTCTAGAAAAACACTTTAAACACATAGTATACCAAGTTTCAAAAGCCAAATTATAAAATCATTGCCCAAGAGTGAGTCAATTTGAGCACCATTTCCACAAATCTTCATGAACAAAGCTTAAAACAACATGCAAGAACTCAATTGAATTCAAAGCTCCAAACCATGATCAAATGGTCAATTTGGTGGAAAAACATGATGAATACATGGACTCTAACAAAATTATGGGCATGCATGTCAAGTTGTGATGAAAACAAACTCAAATGGCAAGAGTATAAACATGCATGCATAATATACTACCCAATTCTACCATTTCCAACTAAATCTAGACTTTAATCTTCTATATGTCATGAAAATATGCAAGAGTAGTTTAATCACATAAATGAGGGGATGAATTCTCACCTTTAAGTCTAGAATGTTAAGCTTAGAGGCTCTAACACACACACACTTCTTCAATCCGCTCCAAGATCAAGCCCAATCACTTGTTGAGTTCAAAATTCCCAATTCTACACCAATTTTCCTACTCCTCTCTCTCTAGTCGGTTTTGGAATCAAGAAATGGCTGAGGAGAAAGTTTTGTTTAAGTGCCATAAACTCAATACAAGTTGCCTATACATTCCACTAACAATGGCATATTGGTAATTATACTAGATTCATTACTAAAATGTTAATTAATCAGATTTAAACATTTTAAATCGAATTTTAATTAATCCTACCATAAATTTACATAAAATCTAACTAGTCTAACACTTCAATCAATTTCGGAATCGGGCGCCGATAAGGCTTCCAATCTGCAGTTTAAAGTTTAAAACACGAAAAGATGTTTTGACACCGAACAGATAGAAACACATAATTCATGCAATGTACATGCAATTTAATTCCAGATTTCTTCTTATTTATTATTAGGCTTAATTAAGTTCTAATTGGCGTTAACCAGGGTCGGGGTTATTACATTATAGAACACAAAGTTCTAGTTCGCCAGACAAATTTGTTTGAAGTGCTACTACAAATTTGTGAAGATCATTGTATCTTGGGAGATAGACACCACATAATCGTAAGCACCAGAGCGAGGCGAATCTGTCTTAAGGATAGAGTGTCACACACTCGACTTGGTCTTTAATTATTGATTTGGTTCAACAAAATAAATTCTGTAAGTTTTATTTTATTTTGTTTGAATTATTTCAATTTATTTTATTTACATAGAAGATTGTTCCAACAATTTTAAGACAGATTCGAATTATTCTGTTTACAAAATTTTTCGTTTGTTTCCTTTTCTCTTTCTTCTTTTAAGAAAATTATTTTCTGTAGATTTACAAAATAATATTTTGGTTGGAAAAATAAATAGTGATTATATGCTATTTGACAGATAGTAGTAATATACTGTCTATTTTCTTTGACAACTAGTAGTACGATACTGGTGTCATTAACAATTCAGAATATATTTTTGTGGAATTTTTTCAGAAATTAATTTTGGGTTTTAGAAATCATTTTCTGTGTTTTCATTACTTAAAATTCTGTTTTAGTATTTTAATTATTGAAGTATTATAGAAATTAATTTTTTGTGTGGAATTAATTTGGTTAAATAAAATTTTATTTTATTTCCAAATTAATTGAAAAAAATAAAAGTTATTTTCTTATTTCTTTTATTTTACAGAATTTAATTTTCTGTGTGGAATTAATTTGGTTAAATAAAATTTTATTTTATTTCCAAATTAATTGAAAAATAAAAGTTATTTTCTTATTTCTTTTATTTTATAGAAATTTAATTTTCTGTGTGGAATTAATTTGGTTAAATAACATTTTATTTTATTTCCAAATTAATTGAAAAATAAAAGTTACATTCTTGTTTCTTTTATTTTTACAGAATTTAATTCTGTGAATTTGGATTAATTTTCTGTGTAGTATAAATTCTAATTCTAATTTTGTTTTATAAATTAGAATTGATGGCTACTGAAACTAATGCCCAAACAAGTATTACTGTGGTGGCGGCAATGACGCCATCTCCTCTCCTGTTGTAACAGTACCGGTAAATCACGGTGAAAAGCCAGGGAAGTTCTCAGGAATTGACTTTAAAAGATGTTAACAGAAAATATTGTTCTATCTTACAACTCTGAACCTGGCTCGTTTCCTCCGTAAAGATGCTCCTATCTTGAAAGAGGATGAAACCGACTGGCAAGTGGTTGCTGCTGTTGATGCCTGGAAACATGCCGATTTCCTTTTGCCGGAACTACATTTTGAACGAACTTGACAACACATTAGACAACGTCTACAGTCCTATCAAGACAGCAAAGGAACTTTGGGAGTCTATGGAGAAAAAATACAAAACGGAAGATGCCGGCTCAAAGAAATTTGTGGTTGGCAGATTCCTAGATTTTGTAATGGTTGATTCAAAAAATGTGATCAGCCAAGTTCAAGATTTCCAATTCATTCTACATGACATTCATGCAAAAGGCATGTCTCTTAGTGAATCCTTCCAAGTTGCAGTCTTAATTGAGAAATTACCAAAACGTTGGAAGAAATTCAAGAACTACCTCAAACACAAGCGCAAAGAAATTTCTATGGAAGAATTAATTGTGCGTTTGAGGATTGAGGAGGACAACCGCAATTCTGAAAAGCGGGCTGGTAAGTATTCTATGGAGTCTAGGCAAATGTGGTGGAACATGCTTCAAAAATCAAGAAACGAAAGTCTTTTAGAGAAAGTTCATCATAAGGCTCTAAAGGGGGGGAAAATAAAAAGTACAAGTTTAATGGCAACTGTTACATCTGTGACAAAGAGGGATATCGGGCCAAAGATTGCCGTAGCAAAGGCAAAAGCAAAAGAAGAACAAGCAAGAAGCCTGCTCAAGCCCATATGACCAAAGTGGACAATATTTCCAATGGTATAGATGATATCAATCTTTTTGCAGTTGTTTCCGAGGCAAATCTTGTAGGAAATCCTAAAGAATGGTGGGTGGACACTGGTGCTACTCGTCATATTTGTGCCGACAAAAAGATGTTCACATCTTATTCTACAGTGGACAATGGTAAACAACTTTTTATGGGCAACTCCTCAACTTCCAAAGTTGAAGGATAAGGAAAGATTGTACTCAAGATGACATTTGGAAATGAACTCACTCTCAATAATGTGCTGCATGTACCGGACATTCACAAGAATCTTGTTTCAGGATCTTTGTTAAGTAAGAATGGGTTTAGGCTAGTATTTGAAAGTGATAAATTTGTACTTACTAAGAATGAGATGTATGTAGGAAAATGTTACATATCTGATGGCCTTTTCAAGTTAAATGTAATGACCGTTGTACCCTTATTTATTAATAATAATATATCTTCTTCTTACTTGCTTGAGTCTTCAAATTTATGACATGCTAGACTAGAACATGTTAATTATGGATCTTTGCATAGATTAATTAATATGAAATGTTTGCCTAAATTCGGCATTGATTCAAATCATAAATGTGAAATTTGTGTTGAGGCAAAATTATCCAAAACTCATTTTCATTCAATTGAAAGAAGTACGGAATCACTTGAATTAATTCATAGTGACATTTGTGAGTTTAAATCAATTCAAACTAGAGGTAGGAAAAAATATTTTATCACTTTTATAGATGACTATACTAGATATAGTTATGTTTATTTAATTCGAACTAAGGATGAAACTTTAGAAACTTTCATTCAATATAAGAATGAAGTTGAAAATCAACTTGGTAAGAAAATCAAAAAACTAAGAAGTGATAGAGGTGGTGAATATGAATCACCTTTTGATGAGTTTTGTAAAGAACATGGAATAATTCATCAAACCACCGCTCCTTATTTACCTCAGCAAAATGGAATTGCTGAAAGGAAAAATAGGACTTTAAAAGAAATGATGAATGCCATGTTAATAAGTTCTGGATTACCTCAGAACTTGTGAGGGAAAGCAATACTTTCTGCAAATTATATTTTAAATAAAGTACCCCGAAAGAAAGTGAATCAAACTCCTTATGAATTGTGGCATGGAAGAGTACCATTCTACAAATACTTAAAAGTGTGGGGGTGTTTGGCTAAAGTGGCTATTCCTAGTCCTAAAAAGACTAAGATAGGTCCTAAAACCATTGATTGCATCTTCATTGGTTATGCTAAGAATAGTAGTGCATATCGGTTTTTGATTCATAAATCAAAACATACCGAAATGCATGTAAATACTATTATTGAGTCTCGGAATGCATCATTCTTTGAACATGTATTTCCAAATAAGACTGGACAAGAGACTAGTAACAATAAAAGATCTCATGATGCTATTACTAGTCAAGATCAAGAACATAATCAAGAATAAGAGCAAAAGTTAGACCAAAATGAGGAAGAGGAACCTAGACGTAGTAAACGTGCTAGAATCTCAAAATCTTTTGGTCCAGATTTCCTAACATTTTTGTTAGAAAATTAGCCTTTAACTTTTAAAGAGGCTATGTCCAGTCCTGAAGCTCCTTTATGGAAATAAGCTATCAATAGTGAAGTTGAATCCATCTTGCAAAATCACACTTGGGAATTGGTGGATTTGCCACCAGGTTGTAAACCTCTTGGGTACAAGTGGATTTTCAAAAGGGAAATGAAAGCGGATGGATCAATTGACAAGTACAAGGCAAGACTTGTGGTCAAAGGATTTAGACAAAAAGAAGGTCTTGATTACTTTGACACATACTCACCAGTTACTAGAATAACATCCATTAGAATGGTAATTGCCATTGCATTGTATCTCTATATAATCTAGAAATTCATCAAATGGATATGAAAACTGCTTTCTTAAATGGTGAGTTAAATGAAGAAATTTACATGGAACAATTAGAAGGTTTTTCTGTTCCAAGAAAAGAAAAGAAAGTGTGTAAATTGGTTAAATCATTATATGGTTTAAAACAAGCGCCAAAGCAATGGCGTGAGAAATTTGACAAATCAAGGATGTCAAATGGATTTAAAATTAACGAGTGTGACAAATGTGTTTATATTAAAAACATAGACAAAAGTTATGTTATTGTATGTCTTTATGTGGATGATATGCTCATCATAGGTAGTAATAATGATATGATTAAAACTACTAAGAAAATGTTGAATAAACATTTTGACATGAAGGACATGGGCATTGCTAATGTAATTCTTGGTATGAAAATTATCAAAACATCAGAAGGATATGCTTTGTCACAATCTCATTACATTGAGAAAATACTTGACAAATTCAGCAAAGATGATGATCATCTTACTAGAACACCTGTAGATGTTAATTTGTTTCTATCTAAGAATGTACAGGAAAGTATTTCTCAATTAGAGTATGCCCAAATTATTGGAAGCTTAATATACTTGATGAACTGCATTCGCTCAGATATAGTTTATGCAGTAAGTAAATTAAGTAGATATACGAGTAACCCGGGAGTAGAACACTGGAAAGCAATTATAAGGGTTCTAAGATATTTTTGATTTACTCGTAATATTGGGCTTAATTATACTAGATATCCAACAGTACTTGAAGGATACTGTGATGCAAATTGGATATCGGATACTAGAGACTCGAAGTCTACCAGTGGGTATGTCTTTACTCTTGGTGGTGTGGCTGTATCTTGGAAATCATCTAAATAGACTTGTATTGCTAGGTCTACTATGGAATCAGAATTCATAGCTTTAGACAAAGCAGGGGAAGAAGCAGAATGGCTTCACTACTTCCTTGAAGATATACCAATATGGCCAAAATCGGTGCCTGCTATATGCATACATTGCGATAGTCAATCAGCTATAGGTAGAGCTCAGAGTCATATGTATAACGGTAAGACTCGACATATTCGTCGTCGACATAATACCGTAAGACAACTACTCTCTAATGGAATTATTTCCATTGATTATGTGAAGTCTAAAGACAACATAGCGGATCCACTAACTAAAGGGTTAGCAAGAGAGTTAGTTGAGAATTCATTAAGGGGAATGGGACTAAAGCCTATTAAATAAGAGTTACCACAACGGCAACCCAACCTAGTTGACTGGAGATCCCAAGATCTAGGTTCAAAGGGACAACCGAGTTGTGTATGACTCAGAAGGATCACTGGGGAGTTAAACTCCTACCCATTTCTATGATGAAATAGTGATGACTGCAGAGTTTTAGGTTAAGTAATACTTTTAATGATTCTTATATCTAGGTATACCTAGTGGAATATGACAGGATACTCTTCATAAGAATCACCTTTGTGAGTGTGAACTGGGCTGGTTCTATGAGATTTGTGAAGGGCTACAATTCTCTAGAGCACTCATGAAAGACCAGGTTGTTCAGAGCCAAAATAAACACAATAGTGAGAACTAAACTGTGTCTGGGGATATACTGTGTGAGTTTTATTGTCTTGGTTTACACAAACGGCTGAACAGTTCAAGACATCATGTTCACTGGTTAGCTAGTAATTTCGATAGTGTCTCGCAAGGGAAGATTCAAAGCCAAAAGCTACCTATCCTTTGCAGAATATTTCCAATTTCTGTACTCTCTGTATTTACATCATGTTGTTGCATTTTCTCTTTGTCAATTTCATTCATGTGGGGGATTGTTGGAAAATTTGTAAAGAGGTAGTTGTGAATTGAAATAGACTCCATTTTGAATGAAATAGTGTAACCTTTCATGGTGTCTTTTTATTTTAAAGGAAGGGTCAAACCTCCATTTGAATGAAAGGGTGCAAACCTTTCATGGTGTCTCTTTATTTTAAAGAAAGGGTTATGTCACTTCTTCATACCTTTTCTATTCAAATTGAATAAGTGCCAACAAAGCCTATATAAAGGCAGCCCCATTCCAATTTTGATTGATTCCGAAAATTCATTTTCCTTGCCTTCATTTTGCTCTCTTGCGTCCTTTATTCTTCATATTAGATTTAGAATAAATTTTAGGGAGTTATAGAACACAAGGTTCTAGTTCGCCGGACAAATTTGTTTGAAGTGCTACTACAAATTTGTGAAGATCATTGTATCTTGGGAGATAGACGCCACATAACCGTAAGCACCAGAGTGGGGCGAATCTGTCTTAAGGATAGAGTGTCACACACTCGACTTGGTCTTTAATTATTAATTCGGTTCAACAAAATAAATTCTATAAGTTTTATTTTATTTTGTTTGAATTATTTTAATTTATTTTATTTACACAGAAGATTGTTCCAACAGATCTTGTCATCTTCCTTGGTTACCCATTGTAGCTTGACTTTTCGTGCTTCTCTCGGATATGATAGCCCTATAGTTTGGACTCCCGTGGTTTTGAATTTGATCTCACAAGTGCAATGTGAAATAAATAAACACAAAAGAGTCTAAATCCGACAAATCTTTTGGAAAATTGATTTTGAATCAAAATGCCAAAAATGGACTGCTTTGCCAGATTATAGAGTTGCCATCTAAATATTTTAAAAAAATTTAGGAAACTCGGGACTCGTGCTAAAGGCCACTTATCCATCATCACCAAAGTTGTCTTTGCCCGGGAACTTAGATACGAGAGAGGAATGTCATGAATTAAGCACCCCTGCTCGCCGGATCGCCGGATCAAAGATCAGCCTCTACTAATCATGATGTGATTCTTATTTACATTATATGCCCTTGTTCCAATTATTAGGCTATTTTTACTATGTGTTACACACAAGTATAGACTAATTTGTAAAAATTGAAACTCTTTGATTTCATGTTTGTTTGGAAATTGTTTTGAACATGTGTCACTTGAAAAAGTGAGCTTGTATTGAGATTAATCAAATTATCCCAATTTGAGCAATTAGCCTTCATCTACAGGTATTCAAACAGGTATATCAATTAAGTACTTAGCCTCATGGTAAATATGCTTGATATGGCAACAATCACACACATGTGATATGTTAAAGCAATAAGTGCTCACCTAGTACTTCGAAGCAAGCCAAACAAAACAAAAGAATTAGAAAACATGCATGTTCCTAACTAATGCAACACATACACAGTGCAACTATTAGGTTCGGCTATTAACACGGCATGTGAGTCAATTCAAGGCATATGATAAAGCACGTATCCAAGCAAGGAATTTGAAATTGACATTTGATTAGTATGATGAGCCGAACCTCATGCGTGCAAAACAAATGGATACAAAGTATGGAAAATGCTTAACAAAATATGATCTAATATGCTACCTATTATAAGTGGGTAAATAAAAAGGAGAAAGATGTGGAGTTGAAAGACATACACATTATTACATTGTTGGCTCTCGCACTAGAGGGTCCGAATAAATACCCTAGCTAATTACCAAATTAGCTAACTATTACAATACCCAAAATAAATAAATTAACTATGTTTAGCTAATTATTACAAATTGGAACTAATTAACTAGTTTACAATACAAAAACAACTAGCTACTTTAACTAATTATTACAAATTAGCATTTAGACTAATTAATTGGCTACAACATTAACTAACTTAAGTAATTAACTATTACGAGCATAATTTAATGAGCCCTGAGAGACGAGGGATGACTCGTGTATGCACACAGATTTTCTACCCAAAAATGCCTCTATTTTGCTGCCAAAAGGGTTTTGTTTTTGCAATCAGAACATTGCACTGTATTATCTCGCCTCGCCTGCTCACGTAAAAAACAAGGTCTTGTCAGTGGATAAAACTGGCCGGGCAGAGTGTGGCCTTGCCCACTAATAATGGCCTGTCACCTAGAAATAGTGGTCTGCTGCCCACTAATGTTGGGTTTCTCCTGCTGCAACAGAAAACAAACAGAGCACAAGCAAAGCATTCTCAAGGGATGTTTGTCCACCCTGCCTCTCCTTATCATCAAACAGCTCAAAGGAGGGGCAGGCTTGATTCGCAAGCCATCAATTGGCGTAATATCATTGCGTGATGACTTATGAACCAAGGGATATAATTTCAATAAATGGTAAGGAAAGACTAACAAAACCTCCTCCCTATTATGGATTGATCAAGAAAAGGGGTCAATATTGACTCTTGAACCATTTTCATCACTAACAAGTATGAAACGACTTAAGACTCAATAGGTTTAATTGACGTCTGATTGAAACCAAACCTTTTTATTATCTTGCTTCATTTTAACCCCAATTTTATTACTCTATTTTAATTACCTTCCATTCATTAGTCAATTAAGTCCAACAATGAGCTTTAAGTCCACTATTAGAGAGAAGTGTCAAACTAAATGTTGTTTCAGGCATGAGAGGGAGATCATGCCGTTGGTAATGAACCCCCAAAGGGATTAAACCATTAAGCACAATATCACCTTTCAAGCTTAAACAACACTCCTTTTGGAGCAACTTTCAAAACAAAGAGAAAAGGCCAAGAAATAAGGGAGATTGCAGAGATGTTTAGAGGTGAACACAAGTATGGAAAGTAAGAAATAAATGCCATCAACTCAAATAAGTTGGTAACTAGGGCCTAAACCACCAAGCTTATGAGGACCATTACATTACAATCATACAATACAAAGCATAAATGAAACTAACACATAAAAAAGTCCTAAATTAGCTCAAAGTAGTGTTGGAATTAAAGTAAAAATAGCTAAAAGAGTAAGCTAAAAATATGGAGTAATTAAGCTAATAAACAAGTACAATGAGGAGGCTACCCTCCATTTTTGGGACTACAAAACATGATTTTTAACCTCTGGAAAACTCTGAAAACTAGTGGTAAAAAGTTCCAAAAAAGTTGATAAAAAGGTGAGAAACACAAGGGTAAGAGCCTATGAAACAAGGTTCAAAGAAGGGTGATCTACCCTTCTACCTTTAATGGCTTTAAACCACAAGTTTCAGCCAAAAAATACAGGTAATAAACAACTCAAAAATAGCAAAAACAGATGAGAAAGAGATGGTACAAAAAAACTAGAATGTATACCTCTTAAAAAGGAATGATCCTTTGACTTCCCAAATGTAACAACCCCGACCTTTGATTAACGTTAATCCGTGATTAATTATGCCTGACTAGAATTAAGGAGAAATTCTGAGTCGATTATGTATACATTGCATCATTTTGTGTCTATATCTGTTTGAAGTAGAAAGATTTGTTCATGTTTTAGTTTCGATTTGCGAATTGAAAGCCTTATTGGCGTCCGAATTAGAAATTGACTTGATTTATGTGTTAATTAGGATTTATAGAAATTTATGGTAGGTTTAATTAAAATTCGGTTTAGAGAGATTAAATTTGATTAAAATAATGCCATTTGATTAGTTTTGATAAATTACTACCTATAAGGCCATTTGACACCCCACTCATCTCCTTTCCTTGATTTCAAAGCACTTTGAGCCTATTCTAAGGGAAAAAATGTGAGAGAGGAAGAGTAGAGGGAGGTTGAGCTCAAATAAAGAATTGACTAGGAGATTAAAGACAATTTGAAGCTTTGGGTTAGGATCACACTTGAAATCAACCTTAGGTATGAACTATACTCTTAAACTTTGTATTTAAAACATTAAGTAGATGAGCTCAAGAAAGTTAGATGGTCAATTAAGCTAAGAATGGAGAATTGAAGCTCAGGCATACATGCATGTGTAATTCATGGCATTTGAGGTTGTTTTCCTAAAGAATTCTTGCATGTATGTCATAATCCAAGCTTTGTTTTAGAAATTCTTAATGTTCTATGTCATATTGTCATGGTTGATCATGTTTTTGAGTTGAACGTTGCATTTGGTCATGTTTTGGGAAACTTTGGTTCAAAGAATTACATTCAAGTCATGTTCATGAATTATCCTTGAGTTTCGCGTTAAGTTTTGTTCAATTGGCATGCTTTTGGGCCACGATTTCTTGTTATAATCCTTTAAACATGTTGTTTCATGAGTTTCTAAGTGCTTTCCAAAGTTTTGGGCCCAGAAAATTGAGTTTGATGCATTTGAGGTTGAATTTGAGATTGGTGATCGAATCTGGAAATTCCAAAAATTTGATCCACGCTCGAGCGGGGGACTTTACGCTCGAGCGTTCACTCTGAGTACATGAACTTCCGCTTGAGTGTCGAGAGTCACGCTCGAGTGTGAAATGCATATACCCAGAAGTTCATGTGTTTTGCAGTCCGCTCGAGCGAGGGAATCCGCGCTCGAGCGAGGGTTTGAGTCTCACGATTGAGCGGGGATCGAGCATCCGTCAAGCGTGAAAAACATGCAACCAGTACTTTTTTAAAAGTTTGCAGTCCGCTCAAGCGGGTAAAGTCCACGATCGAGTGTAGCTTCATTGTTTGTATGTCCGCCGGCGAAAAGCCACGCCAAGCGTGAACCTTATTTTCAAAGAAGTTTTGAGAAATATTTTTCCAATACATTTTGTATCTTCACTCCATCCTAGGCATTCCTAGGCCATGTTTAAGACTCCATAATGAGGATTGAAGACTAGAAACGCACTAAGAACAAACGAAGTGAGTTATGTACAATTCGAGCATGTGTTTCAGGTGTGTTCTGTTATGTGTCATGTAGGTCACATGTCGTATACTGTTTGACTAGTCTGCTCCGTCTGTCTACCTTGAAGCCAACTATGAGTAATAACTTAGTAAAGTTATGTTCAACTGTATTTATTTTCTGTGTAATAAAATGAGATCTGCTTTTCTAAAGTGCTATATTAGTACAATGAATGAATGCCCAATTTCGATATGTATTCGTGGCATCCTTAGCATCATGTGATATGTGTTAGTTGTTACGATCGGAGGTTCCATTATGAAACTTAATATGTCTACACTCTATTACTGCATCGGAGGCTCCATCATGGGGCTCAGCATGTTTATTCTCTATTACCCGGATTCGGAGGTTCCTTTATGAAACTGGTTATTCATAACCACCATGTGTCTGCATCTACTCTGTGTATCTGCTCTGTTAGCGCTAATGGATGTACCACGTATGCTTAAGCAAGACTTATGATTTCTGTATATGATTTGGACAAGAAAATGAATATGAATTTGTTATGAAAACGAATTATGATCTTTGAATTTGTATGGACTCATTCATTAAAACCCTTTACTACGTTATTATTCACTGGGCTTCCGCTCACTATTTATATTATATATGTAGGTGAGCGAGCAAGTGACCAGGGCCAGAGTTGACGGCCTCCGTTTAGTTTTTGTCAGCCAACCTTTGCACCTCCCGAGGAGGTTCCGGACGAAGTCTTGTTTTGTAGTTTTTTTTTGTAATCATATTAAACTCTATTGTTTTGTTCAGTTAGGTTGGTTTCCCTATGTTACCCTTATGGGAGGGATATGTAACTCTGCATCTTTTGGTCGTCACTCTTATGTTTATATAGGTTTTAAATTATTCTGTCCCATGTATGTTGTCATAGCTCATTAGACCGTTTATATTTTGTATATTTGCTTCCGCAACCCCTATCTATTTGTTAATCTGTCATGAAGCCTTTGATAATCCAAGGATTACTGGCCGGTTGCGATACTAAACCTATACGGGCGGGTTTGGGTCGTGACACCAAACCACTAATTTCAAACTCTCAAGTGCTAAAATGCAAGCTTAAGCACCTCAGCAAAGATCCCTCAAGGTTTTTTTCAGAGTGTCTAGGCAAAAGTTATGTAAGTTGCAACGGAGAGAGAGAAATATTTTCCAAAACTTTTGCTCTCTAAAATTTTCTAACCTTAAATTATGAGAGAGGGTCAAGTATATATAGAAAATTAGGTTTGGCTCTCAGAAATATCAGTATACATATAGTTGGTATCATGTATGTACTTGTGGAGATAGCTGGTACAACTGGCAAAAACATATGAAATTTTACACAAATGGCCGGTGGGCCACTAATAATTGGCGGCCGGCCACTAATGGTGGGTGGCTGGAGTCACAAGTGGGTTTGCAGGCATATGTGGCCGACAGGCCACTAAAAGGGGTGGTTGACCACTAATAGTAGACGGCTGGAGTCACTAGTGGGTCTGCAGGCACCCAGATAGTCAGGCTTAAAAAACTGTTGTTTTGGTTCAAAAACAGGGCGCAAAGGTTGTAGTTCTTTTGAGGTTCAAAGCCGAGGCTTTCTGCTGAGGATTTCGAACATTTGGACAAGCGTATGTATTCATCATCGGATGATCAATCGGTGGCACCCAAGGCTTAAGGGCAGTAAAAAATGGGGTGTTTGTCACGACCTAAACCCACCTCTATAGGTTTAACGTCGTAACCGGCCAGTAATCCTTGGATTACGAAAGGCCTCTTAACAGATTAACATATAGTTAGGGGCTGCGAAAACAAATATACAAATATACATAGTCCATAGAGCTATGTAGACATACATGTGACATAAATTTCGAAACAAACTTATATATATATAGATGTGACATAAAAAAAAAAGTTCATTAATTTTACGTCACCGATTACATAGATAAAAATCGAAAGGAACTTAGCCCAAATACGATATACTGAGAACAAAATCAAATAAAGCCTTGACATGGTCTTTTTAAAAGGAACCTCCTCGAGAAGCACGGTGGTTGGTGACAAAAGCAGAATCTTAGGCCATCAACCCTAGGCACGTCACATGCCCGCCACCTACATACATAATCATAAATAGTGAGCTGGTGTCCAGTGAATAATAACAGAGTAAAGATTTTACTAATGATGTCTATAAGGAAACAGAGTTTTACACATGTTCAGACGTCAAAGTAGAAATAGATTCATATACGTAGATGTATTCGTATTCAAAGTTTTTATATTTCACATTATAGTACGCGGCGCATCCATTAGCGTTAACAGATCTGATGACCCATGAAGGCGGCGTAAAAGGCATTAGATGACTCATGTACACAGAGACGTTTCCGATGACCCATAAAGGGACGGCCATAAAGGCATTTCGATGACTCATGTGCATAGAGACGTTTTTGATGACTCATAAAGGGACGTATGCCAAATGATTCTAAGGATGCCACAAATATATTTTAGAAACTTGGACAATCATTCATTCGTATAAAACATAGCATTTCAAAAAAATTGATCATTTCATATCATCAGAAAATAATTAAAGTTAAATATAACTTTACAGAGTTATTACTCATAGATAACAGATGGCTTTAATTAAACGGAGATAGTAGGCAATTCCGATATCTTGTGGCGCGTGACCTACATAGATACAGAGCAAATACGTACTGAATTACATACCCGGAATCATTAACTTAGTTATTTCTTGTCTCGGTGTGTTTTTACTTATTTATCCTCATTATAGTGTCTTAATCTTGGCCTAGGAATGCCTAGGATGCAATGAGGATGCAAAAATGCATTTGAAAATACTTGGTCAAAAATATTGGGAACAGGGGTCCCGCTCGAGCGTAACTTCCCTCGCTCGAGCGGACACACAAACATGTGAGGGGACGCTCTAGCACAGCTTCCCTCGCTCAAGCGTTCTGTAAACTTTGCAAAAGTATTGGTTAAGTGAGATCTCCGTTCGATGGCCGTTCGACTCTTGCTCGAGCGTGAGACTCACATCCTCGCTTAAGCGCAACTTTTGCCATTTGAGTGGTTTGCAAAACATGTAAATTTCTAGTAGCATGCATTTCACACTCAAGCAGACTTCAGGTTGCTCGAATAGAAGTGTAAGATCACAGGGTGGCCGCTCGAGCAGAAGTGCAGAATCTGGGATTTCTATATTGCACTCCCAAGCTCCAAACTCGAATTCGAAGCCATTTAACCCAACCTTTGGGCCCCAAAACTTGAGAAAATCAGTTTAACTTGAAAACATTAAGAGTTACAGATTATTTCATGAAATCAAGGCCCAAAAGCATGTCAATTGTGTAAAAATTCAACTTGAAATGTAAGAACATGATATGAACATGACATGAATGTATTCATTTGAGTTCATAGCTTCCAAAACATGATCAAATGAGGTCCAATGGTGAGAAATGTTATGAATTCTTCAATCCATGCTAGAATTACAACATGTATGTAAGGAAAGCTTTGAAAACAACTTCCAAATGCTATGAAATATGCATGTATGTATGGAATGACTTAACTTTCTTCAATTCTAGCTCAATTCCCTTGTGAATTCACCTAATTCACTTGTTTTCACACATTAATCAACTACATTACAAAGTCAAAGCCTAAAATTCTTACCTAGAATCTAAATTGCGTATGAAGAAGCTTCAACTCCCAAATTCCTTGTAAATTTCCAACATTTCTTAGCAATCCTCCATATTCTTAGCTTTTGATCTCAATTTTCTTCTATCTCTCTCTTTTCTACGTTTTGCTTGTGTGTGTGAGCTCAAATGTGTTGAGATGAAAAGAAAAGAATGAGTGAAGGCATATATGGGAGCCTTATATAGGCTTGGTTAATGGCTTAATTAATTTATTGATCAACTAATAAATTGGGTATTAATTTATTCTAATTTAATTGTTTCGAACCGAATTTTTAATTAAACCTACCATAAAATTTTAAAAATTCCAAATAATACGTGTATGAAATCAATTTCTGAATCGGATACTAATAAGGCCTTCAATTCACAAACTGAAACGGAAACATGAACAGATCTTTTTACGTTAAACAAATATAAACACAATTAAGGCAACATATGATGCAAAATTCCACTTAATTACTCAATAGACATAATTAAATCATGGATTAATGTTAATCAGAGGTCGGGGTTGTTACAGTGTCTACACCTATCAGTTGCTTCTTTAACACCACTTACTGCTGCTGGTCTCTTCCTAGGTTGACAACCATCAGCTTGTGCTTGGCTGCTCATCTCTTTCTCAAATAATGCAGCTGTCCTAAAGTCCATGAATGTTTGCAAAAAAAGTTTGTAATTAGTAACATGTATTATTTATTACTAACATAATGTTTATTTACTTTCATTCAATGCTATACTTACACTACTATTGGATTTCCCAGAAGGTCCACTTGCCTTTCCTTTCACTAGACCAATGCAAGTCCTTTGATTGTGACCATAACAACCACATTTAGAGCATTTTAGGGTAGACTGCCTCCTCTGTAACTTGTATGGATTTTTAGGTTCATCTGGGTCCCTAACGCTATGTTTGGAAGGCCTACCAGTTGGTCTTGTAAGCTTAAAAGGTAGAAAAGGGCCACATCCTATTTTAGGCCACAGATTTGGCCTATTCATTGGATTAATCAATGCCTCACAAGTCCTTAAAATATTTTCCTTTTTGAAATATGCATGAACATAATCTTCAATCCCCTCATTTTGAAAAAATATAGCAGTTACCCCATGGGGACAAGGGATTCCAGTGAGGTCCCATTTGAAGCATGTGCATGTCCTATTCTCTAAGTTCACTACATGCCCATCCCCTCCATGTTTGACTTCAAACTCAGCACCTCCTGACCATGTAGGTATCCATACTTTGGATTTCAGCTTCCTCTTTTCAACTTTGCATTGTATCTTTCCACAAATGGGCCCTTTGTACTTCAGCATGATGTCTCTACATTCATGTATCCTCACTTTTAAAGCCCTTCTAATCATCTCCATTGTCGTAAGGATGTGTTTGTCCCTAGCTTTTATCACCCATGAGTTAAAGCATTTAGAGATGTTATTAAGTAGCCTATTGGATTTGGTTCTTAGACTAAACCCATGCCTAGACCATTGGACTGGGTTCACTTTCATCATCCAGTCATATGCCTTACTATTTACTCCCTGCAGCTTAGTCATGTGCCTTCCCCATTCAACCCTTGTGTATGTTTTTGCTGCTTTCCAAACACAATCCTTCAACTCTTTCCCTTTAAACAACTTCTTGAAGTTTGCATACAAATGTCTGAAACAGAACCTGTGATTGGCTTCAGGGCATACCAATCTCAAGCTTGGAACAAGTCTTTGTAACAAAAACAGATAGCATAGCCAAACAATTAATTTACAACATTATTCTAAGAATGTCATAATGATAAGAGTATTTCAAAACATAAGGAATACATAAAAATATTTACCTTCTATTGATTAGTCATAAATGTCTATCTTGTAACAAGTTGTGTAAAAACCAAGTCTAGCTCTCCTTACACTCTGCCTCAGCTATAGCATAAGCTATTGGATACATTTGATTGTTTCCATCCTATCCAACAGCTGCAAATAACTGCCCTTGGCAAGGTCCTTTCAGAAAACAAGCACCCAACCCAATTAATGGTCTCATACCAGTTCGAAACCCTCTCCTAATTGCACCAAGGCATACATACATTCTCTGAAACCTATGTTTAACTTCCAATTAAGGCCTCCACACATTTATGTCAACATTAGTAACCTAATTGGTTCTTTTTAACTCAGCTGCATAATCTCATATCCTACTATATTGTTCAGCATTGGTTCCCTCAATCTTTTGAATTGCTGTCTTTTTGGCTCTATAAGCTTCCATTGATGACACACTTACAACAAAATATTTTTTGATAGTTTCTTGAAACTCATTCACTTTCAATGTTGGAGTGGCCCTAAATTTCTGGACATACTTCTCTGCCAACCAAGAACTAGTCATTTGTTTATTCTTATAAGTTCTACAGCAAGAGTGTTTAGGTTGATATGTTTTTATCTGCAAAGTGTTCTTTTTAGTCATCTTGGATGCATACAGTCTCCATTCACATCCAGCATTACAATTCACTTTAACCTTCCATTTTTCACTATTAGTAAACTTCACATCATATCCTCTTTCCTTGACAGCATCGTTGAACTTATTTATAGTACTAAATAACATTCCTAGTTTGAATTCCATGTTCTGCATATCACCCTCAGGCCTAAATTTAGGGTATTTAGGCCCGTTGTTATTATCCTCATTATCAGAGCTTGTAGGGGCAACTAGTTCTTCCTCAGATGAATCTGCATCATTCATTTTACACTCATGACCTTCTTTAAGTCCTTCTTCATTGACATCTCTTTCAACATTACTATCAAACATGATGTCATCAAGATCAGGATCATCATCACCACTACTATTTGAGAAATCCCTGTCTGATGGGTCATCATTGCCATCACTGTCGGTGTTTGAGTTCTCTTGACAGTGATTGTTGTTGTAATTTCCATCATTTTCCACATCTTTCATAGGTACATCAATAAGGAATAACACAGGATGAGCAATATCTACATTATGTGGCTTATGATACTCAATAAACAGCTCTAAGGTATTTGTATTTTCCAACAAAGAATACATTTCTCTAATATCATCATCATTAGCCAACACTCTTAACCCTAAGACTAAATTTTTGTTGGAAATCCTATAGAAAATATGCTTGTAATAAAAACACCAAACTCCTTCAACATGCAGCTAATCTCTGGGATAGATAATTTATTAACATCAACTACATCAAATATATCCACATTACCCCCAACATAACTTATTTCACCATTCTCAATAAAATAGCCATTGTGGTGTATCAGAACTTTAACAAAAGTTGCCATTAATGCATCTATACATAAACAAAACAATAATGACAATAACTATGGATCCACTTGCAAAACAAAGCATATTAAAAAAATAAAAACCTCATATAAAGCAACTTGGCCCACAAATTCTCCATCTGTAGAGACAAAATATGACAGAAAAGCAGACACAGAAGACCCTACAAAAATAATGAAGACCTTGGGACCACAATGTATTTAGTGATAAAAGGCATGCATATAGTCGGAGACAAAAACAATGTCACAAAGTAATAAACAATTAGTGTGTACTGATAATAGAGAGAAAAACAATGTCATAAACAAATAATAAAAAAAGAAGGTCAACGATGGAGACAAAAAGAAGATCAACAATGGAGAAAAAAGAAAAGGGAAAACCCATATAAAATAACAAAAAATGAAACTATTTCTTACCTCCGTCTCAGAGTCCAAAATTTTTTGGAAAATTAACTATGAAATTACTGTCTTCCTTCGATGTGTGGCTTCAATCGCGGGTTGAATCACTAGGTGGGTTCATGGAGCTATAAATTGCAGTGAAGGGGTGTCTTTTGCCCTAAATCGTGAAGATTAGGGCAATTTTGGCGCCCAAATCATCTTCCGTTAACTAATAGAGACGAAGATGGACGGGAGGATCGGATAGCAACACAGGTGGAATGGTGGGGTATAAATTGTCACAATTTGAAACCTGGAGTTTAATTTGAAAAAGGCGTTAAACCTTGGGATTTTTTTTGTGTAATTTCCATTTAAAATTTTATTTCAATTAATAATTCAGATAATTTTATTATTGTATAGGTAAATAGTTAGAAATTTCACTTTTTCTATTAATTTTGTTAAATAAAAAATTCTGACAGGGAGGCATTTGCAATTTTCCAAACTATAAGAGACAATTCGTATTTTAAGTAAATCTCAAAGGGTGTATTTGTAATTTACCTCCCAAATTAAGATTCATATATGATATAAACCGAGCCCAATCCAACCCAACCCTACCACACCCCACTGAAAACCAAGGCCTAGCAGACTAGATCTAGTGAAAATTGTTAAGTGACATCAATCAGTGTGTTTAGTTTCAGTTTTTTAGATTAAAAATTGAGTTTTTTTATTATTTATATTTTTTTAGTAAATATTTTTAAAATTTTAAACATTTTTTTTACTTTTTTAGATGCAACTTACTTAGATGTATCTAAAAAGTAAAATATTTGTGAGAAATATTTTAAAAAATTAATAAATACACAAAAATACGAAAAATATACTGAATTTTCATATTTTTTTTTGTATTTTTGTTATTTAGTGAATTTTTTAAAGTTTTTTTTTTTTTTTTTTTCCACAAAAATTATACTTTTTAAGTGTATTTAGGTGTGTCTAAAAATTCAAAAAATTGCTTAAAATATTAAAAATATCCAATAAAAACAAAAAAAAATATGAAAAACAAAAAAATAGGAATTTTCTTAAAAGTGTTTTAAAAAAACTAAAACCAAACAAGTTGAATAAATTTCTTATTAGTAAAAATAATTAATTTTGTGTTTATTTATTAATGTGGGCTAAGAAAGTCACTTATGTGTAACATCAGGCCTCGTTTGAAAATAGATTATTTTAGTAATTTTTTAACTTTTTATCAAAAGAGATGCAGAAAAGTAAAGAGAGTGATATGACAACTTATAATAATTTTTTGACTAAAATTTATAATTGATAAATGAGATCTTAGTCTCATGTATTTCTTAATAATTGCAAGCATGTATGTGAAGAAAAATGTCACGTAGCAACTATTTGGTCAAATGAAAGTGCATAAGATGTGTAATTATTTGGTGATTTTGAATTATAATCACCTTTAACTTTGATTTTAAATTATTCATGATGTGTCATATAAAAAAAATATAATTTAAGGTCTTAACATTTGCATCTTCTAGAAAGGTGATCGCAATAGAGTGAGATAGGCTTACCTTTTTCTTATTGCATCAATGGCCGGGATCAAATTTAACGTAATGGTCCCAAACAACTGAATAATTTCTGCATATGATAAGATTTTTTTTTCTCTCTCTCTCTAATATGGATAGAGATGGTCAAAAAGGTGGAGAAGAAATGTTTGAAGAATAAAGCTATGGCAACCCTATTTGCATATGCATGCATGGGCTAGGGCTTGAAAGATGACCAATAATTTCATCTTTTTACATCTGAAAATTGGTTTTTAGTTATTACAATGAGACTCCGTTTATTTTGAGGCATAACATTTTTATCAAAAATATTTTATTTATTTTTTGTTATTTAGTTGAACAAAAGTAAGTAAAGTATTTTATAAGAGAAATATTTTTGTATCATGTTTTTAAAAATAATTTACCTTTAAAAATTCCTTAAGTCAATTTTTAAAAAGTTGACTCTTACTCACTATCTTTTTAACAAATTTAGCATTTTCAAATAAATATCTTATCTCACTAAAAAGTCATAAATGACATTTTGTTAAATTAAAATTTCTCTTTTAGACAATAAAATATTTTTGTTTTAAGTGTTAACCAACGATTGAAAAATAAAAATAAAAATATTTTTTCTGTCTAAAATTAATTTACAAAAAAAGTATTATTTTGTGTAAAATATTTTATGATAAAACAAAGGGAGTCTGAAGGAACAACTCAATGCATGGAGCAATAGCATTTTGGAATTTTGGACCTTTTGGTGTGGTTCTTCTAGCATGCTAGTTTTTTTGGTATAAAATCTTACAATGGGCCCCATTAAATATTCATTCAAACTCATATTTTTTTATTTTGTCTGGTTAAAAAAAAAAAAAACCATATTTATAATCTTGTTAGGCTCATCTCCATCAAACAATATGCCCTGCACACCAGTTGAAATTTTTCAATGGTGCAGGTAATTTGGAAAGGTAAATATTAAAGTGGAGAATAAAATGTAAAAATTATGTGGGCCTCGCCACTGGCACAAGTGAACAGGTCTCTCTGTATCCTATTACATGTTTCATCTGTTAGGACCTGACATTATTATTAGAGTTAAATGGAAAAAAATTTAAGATTCAACAATCAATGGAAAAAACTTAGAAAAGCATTCAAAAGGCGATTATGCTTTCTGGTGCCTGCTGGGGGCTTTTCTTGAGGTTTTTTTTGATAATTTAAATTATTCATGTTATAGAGTTCATTTAGTATATCATTCATGCACACAAAAAAAAAAAAAAAAAAAAAAAAAAGAGTTAATAAAAAATTCATAACTTCATGATTAGATTATAATTATTTTTAAAAATTATGAAGATCATGTTAACTGTTTATTTTTTTAAAAAAAAATATGTTCTTGCTACGCAGTTATAGATGTCCAATCAATTTAACTTTTTGCATGATCTACTTGATAAATCTTATAATATGACTGTTCAGATTATCGAAAAAGACTAAGAAAAAGCTTCCACCAGGATATCACAGCAGCACTGTAACCGTAGTTACAGCAGGATCCCTTGTCCTTCAAAAGGTTAGAAGGAAATTTGAAGCTGTAAGTTATCCCTGATACTCCTGAAACTTTTCTGGCTCTTTTTTTTTTAGATGGTTTTTCTGGCTCTTTCAAAATAGCAGAATAATTGTAAAAATTATTCTCTCTATATAATTCTCTGCTCTATGCATATTTTAGTTTCCGATTCTCAAACTTATTCTTGATTATTATTTTCCTTTCCTTTTCCTTTTTATTTCCATGCTCTGACTTGACTATAGGGAATTCCAAAATCTTAACTTCAAAATATTCTCCAGTCCGAAGACGTCACTATATGTATGCAAGAATATCAAATTTAACTAATTTTTTTCCCTTTTAATCGGTAGGAAATTATTTACAATATGAAGAAAATTAAATTCGGAGTTCTATGATGAAGAATAAATAAGTAACACAACAAAGACTCACATAGTAACAAAGAAATTATCAATTTTGCATTTAGCAAAAATTAACCCCTTGACTTTCCAAATAAATCTATATAGGAATGACCAATTGAACTAGCCGTGTTGTTGCAATGTTTGGAATTCAAACACCTATTATGATTATGTATTCTAGTTTTATGTTGTTTTGTTCTATGTTTGCACATGAGTTGTTTGTTTTGAACAACAGATAAGATTTTAAAACAGAGAGGAGTGGGTAAGCTTTCTTGAGGAGGAAAATGTCAAAAACTAGCATCTTTGAGAAAAATAGAATGACTCAGAAACAGCCTATTGCTAAGCACCAAAATCTTTTGCCTTAACTAATAATTGTGACGCTCAACAAATGCTCAATGTCAATGTCATTTCAATGGGGGTAATCCTCAACTAGAAACACTCCCAAACAAGACGTTTTTTTGTTTCCAAAACTCTTCACAATTATCATCAGATTTCTTATAGATATGCATAGGCATTTTGGAACTGACAAAACTACTCTCACATTGCAAGTTGTAATCATTTTCAGGGAGCCGACAGATTGAAATAGGTATATCCTCGTCATTTGATCTTGCTTTAGGCCGGCTAGATGCTATGACAGAGTTTAAAATTTAGTATCTCTTTATATGCTTTTTGCTAGTAGATCGTACTACCTCTTTCTTTTTTTTTCTTTTTAAGAGAGGGAAAACAAAAAACTATGTCAAGGCTATTTTTTTAGCATGGTTACCATACAATTTAATTTATACCATACTTAATATGATACAATTGTATAGTGTGATTTTGTGTCTATCGTGCTGAGTTTTAACAATAGTATACTATATAGCACACTATTGGAGTTTCTTTGAGAGTTTGTTTATAAAAGAAAATGATAATTAAAATGGCCAAAATTTAAACTCAATCAAGTTGCATTTTGAATCTCATGTGACTGTTTTGGAATAAACAACATACAACAGCAAAGAGAATCAATCACTAGCTAGAAAAGTACAACAAAATTTACATAATTCAACAAGATTGTTCATTATATTTATAAAACGAAAGACTACAATACGATTGTTTGTATAAATAATAATATATATAAAAATATGTGGCCGTGAAATGTACATGTCTGCCACTTGCACATAAAGTTGGGAAGCTTCCCTTTCCTTGTCCCCGTGTAACTTTTATCTAATTGTCCAATCTTTTCATATCACCACTACTATATAAGGAGCCTTTGAAGTAACCATTTTTACACATCACTAGCAAGGAAGGAAAGAAAAAAATGGCTATCATTTCCCTGGAAAATAGACTAAACATCCAACCAAGCAAAACCCATCACCAACATGGAGTGATTGTCGAAGAGATTGAAGGAATCATCAGAGTTTACAAAAACGGCTACGTCGAAAGACCTCCGATCGTTCCCGACGTGTCATGCGAAGTGGTCAATCCTCAACTAAATGTCAGAGTCAAAGACGTAGTCATCGATAAACACACTAACTTATGGGCTCGGCTTTATATCCCAAGCCAGAACGGAAATTCGTTACCTCTTCTTATTTACTTCCACGGAGGAGGGTTTTGCGTTGGCTCGGCTTCTTGGAGCTGCTACCATGACTTCCTGGCAAATCTGGCTTCTAAAGCCAGTTGTGTGATCATGTCAGTAAATTACCGTTTAGCCCCTGAAAACCGCCTTCCTGCAGCTTATGAAGACGGGTTCAAAGCCGTCACGTGGATGAACCAACAATTGCTTAACAGGTCAGATCATGAGTTGAGCCGGTGCAGCTTGTCGAGCATGTTCTTAGCTGGTGACAGTGCTGGCGCCAACATAGCTCACAATGTTGCTTCGCGGCTCGCCAGTTACTTTGGCACAACCGAATCTGGTAAGGGCACCATCCTCATCCAACCTTTCTTTGGAGGAGAGGTGCGGACAGAGTCAGAACGGAGTAGTATACAGCCTGCTAACTCCGCCTCGACTCTGTCTGCTTCGACACATACTGGCGGTTGTCCCTTCCTGTGGGGGCGAACCGAGACCATGTTTGGTGCAACCCGCTTGCGAAGGGTGGGACCAAGTTGAGGGATTCAGGAGGTCCGATGGTGATGGTGTGTATATCGGAGATGGATATACTTAAGGATAGGAATTTGGAGTTGTGTGCCGCCATGGCTAGTGCAGGGAAAAGGGTGGAGAAAGTGGTTTACAAAGGGGTTGGCCATGCATTTCAAGTCCTCCATAACTCTCACCTCTCTCAACTTCGAACGCATGAAATGATGTCCCATCTCAAGGCTTTCATTAACCGATAGAATATATGGATTGATAATTTTGTTTTTTTGGGGACGTATATATTTTGAAATGTAGATTTGAGAGAAGTTAGAGTTAGTTGTATTATGTTAAAATTTGGTTATTTTATTGTTATTATATCTATGTGAACAAATTACAAATAGTAATGCGGTTCATGATTTTTCATTAACATTTTTTATCACTAGATTAAAAATTTTGAGATTTAAATTAATAAATAAATTTGAAACTCAAACTTTTATGTCTAGTGAAAAATAAATTAAAAATTCATTCACTTATCATTTTCTAAGTATAAAACATATATTTATTTTTTCAAGGTTCATTTTTTTGTCAAGAAACCAGATTCTCATCCTTTTGTGAGGCCTTAAACAATAATACTATCTACTAGAAGAATATTATTATATGTACCAATTAATATATTAACTAATGTATCAATTGATGATGTGACATAATTTTAGAAGTTTTTAAAATTTGTAATATAATTAACGAGTAGGGTCAATAATAATATCATAACTAGTATTAATACACTAATTGATACACTAATTAGTGCATGTAGCACTATTACTACTAGAAATATCAATACATGATTTAAATTCATTTAGGACATTAACCCTAATAATATATGTGTAGATATATATTTAAATTCATGGATTAATAGACTTTCTAGATGCTAAAAAAAGTTGTGATGACATCGCTTTCAAAATAGGCGTATGGTATTGCTACTTTTGACCAAAGCATAAATGTATGTCACCATTTCCTTTTGGAACTATACGGCTCAGAGGAATGTGCTTCTCTCCACTTTACAAAAGACTTGCATATCTCCAGCCTCCAGTTCAATTTATTGAACTCACCACAGATTATTTTGACAGTTTCATTCATTCAATATATAAATCTTTATATGTAATTATTTATAACAAAAAAATTAAATTTGTTACTTTTAGCAATACTCTTAATTTTCTAGGAACATAGTAATAGTCCTGATTTTGAGTCTAAAATTGGATTCGACCTCCAGTCTAGTTACTTGTTCAAGTAATTTATAATTGTCACCTTCTAATTTATTATTAAAAAAATAAACGATAAGCATAACATAAATATGATAAAATCATATTAGAATTTCCTTTTTATAAATAATTTATTCATATAGATCTAAAACATAAACTAAATTAATAATTAAAATTGGCGAGATGAAAGCATCACAAGAAATTAGACTTCTAGATCATATAATTAACTGAAATAAGCCCAATTCTATAAAATATACTTTACAATTAACTTGGTACTTTAAATAAGATCTGAATTAAAAAATAACGGCCAAAACTAATAGAAATGGTTGGTTAAAAAATGAGTAAATTATATTTTGCTGTTTTATGTTTGATTATTTTTTTCCTTTGACTTTTAAAGTTTTTTTTTTTTTTTTTCACATTAATTCTTCATATTTTAAGTTGTGAGAAAAAAAATTCAAGGACAGAAGTGAGAAAATAATTAAACATGAAGGAGATAAAGTGTAATTTATTTTAAAAAAAAAAAATCTTAATATTGTGTTTGGTTAAGGGATTTGGAAAGAGATTCGGAAACAGAAATGAAAAATATGTGTAAAATTAGATGAAATATAAGTATATTTTATTTACATTTTATCTCTATTTTTTTTTCCCTTTTAAATTTCTTTCCAAATCCTCTAACCAAACACAACGTAATTAATTTTTCTATTTTCGGCCGAGATATCGGTTTATGAGTTCCGATAAGTTATTGGGATTTCTCTATCCTAGTATTCCACTTCTTCTTATCCTATATTCCCGCAGCGAAAAACTCTAGTGTCACAAAACGATCAAGCAAACAAACATGCCTCCGAGTCCCATGTAATGTAAGACACTCTCTCTCTACAAATTTCTCTCTAGAGATTCGAAGATGCTTTCAATGGCAATCCAACCGAGTGCGAGTGCGAGTGCGAGTGCGAGTGGGTCTTTCAAACCCTATGCATTTACATATCCCAGTCTGAAGCTAGTTGCAAAAATACCCTTCCAAAATTCAATCTTTGCAAGGCCAAATCCCATTTCCTTTCAGTCTCCTACGCTTTCTGAGCTCAAATTCAATGGCGGACCGACAAAATTGAAGCTCTCTGCTTCTTCTTCGGCTGTCGCTGTCGATTCACTTGCAGTCGCAGTCGCAGTCGCAGTCGCAGTCGCAGAAGAAACACCCACACCCACTGAGGTTCTCTCTCTCTCTCTCTCCCTCTCTGTCTTACACATACAGAAATTCTACAACTTTCATATATGGGGTTAACAGGGATTTGTCATTTATAGCTGAGTTCTGTTATTTCCTGATTTTTCTGTATGCTTCTTGGAGTAGTCTCAATTTGGTAAAGTTGTTTTACCATCAATTTTCTCTCTCATACATTTCTTCTAATGGATATATGCCTACACAAAAAATTAAAAAAATACAAAAAATAAAACTTTAAAAATTGTTGAAATTTGTTCTATCTTGATTGGGAGGGAAATGATTTACAAACAATATTTTTCATACACAAAACAAAACTCTTCCCAAATGATTTGGCAGTGAAAATTTTGAAATTATGAGCCAAAATAGTGAATGTTTTAATTTGAAATAAAATGAGCACAAGAGGCCACACACACATTATTATGTACGAAAATTCTCTACAAAAATTCTGTTTGTTTTTAATATCATTCAGGAGTTTTGAATTTTATAATTCCTCTCTCACTCATGCACGCATTTAGGTTCCTTTTTTGGATAAATTGGTTTCAAAGTAGGGGACTTGAGGTTATATATATATATATAAAAAGGTGTAGTAGAATTGATGATTATTGATAGATTGAGAAACTTAAGAGGAAGATAGAGTAGACTAAGAAGAGGAGACCTGTTTTGTTATGTTATGGTCTTAAAACTTTTATATTGTTATTTCTTATTTGTCATGGTACAGCTCACAATTTCCATCTTGAAATTCATATCTACATTTGTCACTACTATCTAAATTTGACTTATTCTCCTTGAATGATCAGTGCTCAAATCGTTTCATTTCAAATCCATAAATCCAAACACAATTTTGTTTTTTCTCCCCATTGCATATCCAAATTTTATACTTCTTTTCAATAGTTGATTATTGATTATGTGCATTTCTTCAATTTGTAGAAGCTTGGAGTAGTTGTGAAGACAATGCAGAAACCAAAGCTTGTGTTGAAGTTCATTTGGATGGAGAAGAACATTGGTCTTGCACTCGACCATGTGATTCCAGGCCACGGCACAATTCCTCTTAGCCCCTATTACTTTTGGCCTAGGAAAGATGCTTGGGAAGAGCTCAAAGTGCTGCTTGAGAGCAAGCCCTGGATATCTCAGAAGCAGATGATTATTCTCCTTAATCAAGCCACCGATATCATCAATTTGTGGCAACAAAGCGGTGGAGATTTATCGTAAGGCTTCCAATTTTTTTCTTGCATTACTCTCCTTTTGACATGCTTGAACTTCTCAGGTCAGATTTAAATGAAATATGTATTTTATTTACTTATCTGTTGACATGAATTTTGAGATCACCTTGGTTTGATGGAATTCAATTATTTGGAAGTCATCAAAACATTGTTTCTTCACAATTATATGATTTTATGTATTGAATTATAGTGCTTCCCTACAAATTGTTTGGAGATGGTGTTGCTTCTGTTTTTCATGTTCTTCCAAAAATACAATACTTCTCCATTATATTAAGTGCCAACCTCGGAAACTTCCAATCATCACAAGCTTGAATTCACACTCAATGACATGTACAAGGTCATAGATCATATGTGGCAATACAGTAACACAATGAAAGTCAAGCCACGCACAAAAAACAGTTGAACTGTGCACACAGAATACTTACATAAAAACCAATCACAGAACTAGACACAGAACACTCATAGGGCCCGTGTGAGTGTTGTGTTCAGTTTCTGTGTTCCTAGCATTAATTCACTAGGAATGCTTCATAACCAAACCTCTCTTTTGCACACCTCAAAACCTAATTGTTCTTCTAGTCCTAACTGATATTGGCCTCCTGCCTCTGTTTGAATGCTGTGAATGCAATTTCTCTGCCAAATCCAAGGATTGTGTGCTAACCAATGGCTCAGGTTGAGTTTTCCAATCGATCTGTTTCTTAGATTGATTGTTCACCTTATCTCCATTCTCATCCGAGCCAGCTTCATCTTTTCCTCCATTCCCGTCACCAGTTTCTGACAGCTCATCCAAGAACAAGCTACATTTCCTCTCAAAATCCCTGCGATCTAGCCACCGGGTTGTATTGTCTTCATCAAAACCAATTTCCTTTTCACCATCAGTAGTACACTCATCAGAATCTGAACTCGATGAACTCTTTTTCATTTCTGCTTTCAGTTGGCTGTGGCTCCTATAGAATCTGTACTGATTGTCTTTCATTTCTCTGCTTTTTGAAGCTGTATTTTGATTCATTCCAGACATGGGTTTTGAACATCCAACAGGACTGATTTGACTTCTCTGATTTTCGGGTTCTTTTTCATGCAGTTTGAAGCTAGCGAGTTCCATGGCAGCTTTGGCAGCTGCTGCATTAGCAGCCAGTTCGAATGCCGCTTCAACTGCTTTTGTTACATCTTTGTACTTGTTCCTTTCTTTCATGATGCTAGTGCATTTCTCATCACTTTCTAGCCCTTTTGCCAAATTTTGGGGATCATCTTTGCACTCAGGGTTATCAAAATTAGTTGGTTCTTTGAATTTCTGGAAAACACAAAAAATTGTTAGGCAAACTGTTTTTTTTTTTGGGGGGGCAAATTTTCCTAAAAGCTCACTTGTCTTTTAAAAAACATGAAAATTTATTTTCAATGATTAGTCCAACCCCAATATCTTGATTTCGAGTGACAATGCATTAGCTGGTCTCATCTCTCACGTTGTCTAAATTAATTAATGGAAACTAGGATTTTTTTTTATATTATTTTTTAAATTTTTACGAAAGAAATGCAATAATATTAAAGATTGGGGACCAAAATACAAAAAAAAACACGTACTTTAGAGACTACATGTGTATTTGGTTAATTTTATTTTGTTGAAGTTTTATGTAAAGTTCCAAAATTAACCTGTTTTCCATTTAAACTCACATTTTATAATTTAGGGATTAAATTGACAAAATGAAAATATTGAAGAAGACTAAAGCGAAACAAAACATACATAATTTGAGAATCATTAGGGTAATTAGTTTTTTTTTTTTTTTTTTTTTTTTATTTTAACCCGGGTGGGGGCGGGGGCGGGGGCGGAGGGAACTAGAACACAACCAAGCAATATTTGTCCGAAGTGTTGCTAATTTCCTTACCTGAGAAATCCCAGAAGTCTCTCTTTCAAGCTGTAGCTTGATTCCGTTTTCTGAAGCGATTTCCTTGAGCAATTTCAATCTGGATTTCATGCTTGGATGACGCAGAGGAAGCTTCTTTACAATCTGCGAAACCCCACCATTACCAAAACTGTTACTTCCAAAAAAAAGTATCTTTGAAAAAATTGAATAGCCCAAAACAAAAGATGAGAAATTTCTCATCACTTTCTAGCCCTTTTGTCAAATTTCGGGAATCAATCATCTTTGTTTGGTTTTTTAACAGAAAACAAGAAACTGACAATTTATCAAACGACACGTTACTATGCTTGTCTAGTATAATATACCTTAGGATGGACTCCACAGTTATTGCGGAGTTCAACAGCAGAAGCGGCAAATTCCTTGCCAAACTTGGAACTGAAAACGCCACGAATCTTTTGGAGCTCAGGGACTTGTCCTCCACATCTCGAAGCTGCAAATATCAAGCTCGATATTGCCTCCTTCACTTCTTCTGGACATGTTCTATATATGTATATATGCACATAGATAAATTAATTCGAACCATCTGATTTCGCTAGGGACTAAAAAAAAAGATTTCCGTGGAGATTAGAAAGTAATAAAATATGAACTTGAAAGAAAATGTGAAAAAATACTAACTTGCTGTTTTGAATGAGCATGATCCTTTCTACCAGCAGATGGCAATAGCCTTCTATAATAGCAAATGCATCCAACAAATTTTGCTCCCTAATCACATGGCCAACCTGTTACAAATAATTAAAATAAAAAATAAAAAAAACTAAACCATTGACAGACAAAATAATAGATATAACATATGTATACAGAAATAAGGTTTACAAAGCAACATCAAGATACAAATTAATATCAGTCGCAGAATAGCAGTATCGGAACTATTGAGCAATACATATTTTATAGTCACTGAATCAACCGTATCGGTTGTCGTGTGTATCATGAATTGGCCAATATGCATATGAGTATCGACAAATATTTAAAACCTTGACATAGGGAGAGGGAGAGGGAGAGGGAGAGGGAGAGGGCGAGGGAGAGAGTAAAAAGGTGAGAATAATACGCGAAGGACAGCGCTTTCATGGTGATCAAGGGTGAGGAGCTGAACGACGTCTGATCGAGCTTGGGAACAACGGACATGGAGCTTGTTCTTAAGGAAGGCGATCCGATAAACAGCAACATTCACTATGGTTTTGAATTTGGAGATGTTGAATGATTTTCCAAGCAATGTATCCCATTTCTTGCCCATAGATTCTTGGTGTTATTGAAAGATGTACAAATAGGCTAAAAAATAACTTATTGAGGAATCTGAGAATTTAGCAGATATCAAATATAGATGAATAAATATGTTGAATCATTTATGCAATATAAATAGAGCATTGAAGATGTTAGTTGGAATGTACAAATCACAAACACTTTCCATAAGTTGCAATGTGCCGATCACAATACACTTAATTTCCAACGAAGTACGTCATCGAATTGTTCATTTGCCACGTACTCACGTGTGTTTAAAAAATAGATAATGCTAAAGATACTAAATTTCTTACAAAATAAATGATTAAATGTCTCCCATAAGTGTAAATTTCACAAGAGCGTGGGGTCAATATTTGGTCATTTATTTAGTAAAAAATTCGGAACCTATAACATTTTCCTAAAAAAATTATCAAAAAAATTTCCACAAGTTTAACGTGGGTGTGGGACACGTGTATTGTACAGATTTTGTGATAATTTTTTTTAAAGTCTATATAGCATTTTTTATACTCTTTTTTGGATTTGTAATTTTTTGTTTCAAATAAGATTATATTGATAATTAAATCATTAGAATTAAACTCATGTTTTAACATGCTTTTCTCGACATTTGGAGTTTAAATTTTGAGTCAAATTTAAAATATGATAGATATCAAAGTAGAATTTTATGTAAAAATTGAAAGAGTAAAAATGTCATTTACCCTATAAATTTTTCCCCTCCTTTTACTACACTTTAACGCTGTGTTTGGTTGGGGGATTTGGGGAGGGATTTGGAAAGGGAAAGGAAAAAGGTGTGTGAAACTATGTGAAATATATGTATATTTTTTTTCACATTTCACCTACCTTTTCCATTTCTCTTTTCAAATCCCTCCTCAAATCCCTCAACCAAACACACAGTATAATTGTTACATAACTCACACTTGAATTGTGCTCACATAACTCTTGCGGCAGCACTTTCCATCCAATTGTCTAACTATATATAAGTGACAAAAAAAAACCTGCAGATGAAAGTTTAATAAAAACACAAGTTTAATATAATATTTAAAATTTAAGAAAAACCTGCAGATGAAAAAAATTAATTTACAAATAAATAAATATATATAAGAAAAAGAAAAAGCAGTATAAAAAATATTTGATGAAAATGATCATGAAATTTTTTTTGATCCTTAGATTAGATATATAGGTGGTGTTTGGCAAGTGGTTTTGGGGCTAAAATAGCCACAAAAAACAAAATAGACTATTTTAGCCACAACAAATAAAATATTACATCTAACCCATAATCATTACACTCTTCTCTCACAAAAAAAAGTCAAAAAAGTCAAAAAATCAAAAACTCCTTTCCAAACTAAGCTTTTTAACCCAAGCTAAAATAGTCAAAAAGCCAACCCACTTCCCAAATAGAGACATAATAAGTTATAAAGTATAATACAAGGATAAAGATTCGTTCATGATAATTTTCATGAAGCATTTTTTATGATGCGTAACATTTTCCAAGAAGAAAGAGAAAATGCAGCGAAAATGACACCATGTTTAATATAGCATGATACACACACACACATATATATATATATATATTTTAATAATCAAATATTCAGATCAATTTACGCACATCTATTAATTCTGAACATTCGCGTCATGTGAATCGAACAAACCTCGCATTGATATCCAATTTATAAATATCATCATCACCATTAATCCATCACCAATTTTTCGAATAAACTATCAATAGGTCCTACTTTTGAAACTTATTACCCATTAAATCCTATTAATAAATTTATTAAGTGATAAAGATAAATTTATCAGTCTTTTATTTTTATGAATAAATTTATAATGATAAATTTATCAATCTCTTTGTTTTTATGAATAAATTTATAGTGATAAATTTATCAATCTCTTATTTTTATAGTGTTAAATTTATTAATTAAAACCTATAAGTAAATAAATCTAATTAATAGAACTGATTGGTAAGTACCCGAAATAATACCCACATCATCGTAAATGTAGCGAGTGGATATGCACCCCAAGACTTTTGCAAACCAAAAGGGACCTACCACTCCCTTTTTTTCTTTTTGAAAAATTACGCATAAATAGATTCCTACAAAATTAATTGCATATTGGTAAACTTTATTAATATTAATTATTAAAATCACAAGTTTTTCAATAAATATATAATTATTTTTCTAAAAGTACACTCAATGGTATTCATGTCATTTTCCTTTTTCCGTAAATTTTTTTTTTCAAAAAGTTAGAAAAAAAAAAAATCAAAAAAGTGTTTCATAAAAGTGAGGTGTTTTCCCTACCAAAATAAAAATAAAATAAAAAAAAATCCTAAACAATTTCCAGAAATATCTTGCCATACAAATTTCTGTGTCAACTTCCATTTTTCCTGTACTAGAGAAAACAAAAAACGATACCAAACGCGCACCAATCTTTTGCAATTGCATCGAAAACGCAAATCAGAAAGATGGAGAAATCAAAAAGAAACCAGGCCAAGGGGTGGCGAAGAAATCACAATTATCATATTCCAACATGAATTTATGTTTATGAGAGACAGTCTTCTAATTCAAAGAAAATAATAAAAATGCTTATGATGATGTATAAGAGGGCATGATCGTCTACGCTCTACTCCAGATTATCTGAATTACAACTATTTTTTTTTTTTTGGGGGGGGGGGGGGGGGGGGGTTTTAAAGAAGACACTCTGAATGAGAAAACGAAATTGGGCCAACATGACTAACAAAAAGTCCTAAAATAAGGAAGGAGAAATGATGAGGAAATAGAAAAGAACCACTTTGTATTTCGATCCACGTCAATCCTCGAACTCATGCATGTGATCTAATAGATAGTTTGCCGCGAGCTCTTCATTCTTGTTGCATGCAAAAAATACTTCCAATACTATAGCTCGATCAAAACCCATCGCTTCAAGCTGCCAAATTCACATTTTTGAAAATAATTAAAGCCATATATCAGAATAATGCACACTTGCAAAAGCAATAAAATTTCAAATATATAACATAATTACCACAAGTTCTACATTTTTGTAACAAGATCATAAAAGCACGAGGTAAAGAGACTCCAATACAAAAGTTGTAAAATCAATTCACCTAGTCATCTAGCAGATATAGGTTCTATTATTCCAAGACAAATTTTTCCCCAAAAGAAAATGTCAAGAAAAACTACATGCAAGGGTAGAGGTTCCAGAAGTTTCATGCATTTATATCCGAAGATTCTATATTCCATATACAACGAATGAAAAGACTTGAGAATGTATTTCATCATACCATGGAGTTCGAATTATTGTAAAGTAGCATTAAGAAATAAAATCAATGAAAATCACTGGCACAATCAAGCAATAAGAAAAACCAGCAAAACTAATCTATGGAATCAATTTATTTATTGTAGGTTTCACTTTTCCAGTGACATGACTTGTCAAAATATATTTTTTTAAATGAGTATATTAGAAGTCATTAAAAGGGCACATTATGTAGATTTATGTTTACAAGGCAAAGCCTCCAAGTTCTCCACAAATCCAACTCTACAGTGAGCTCAAAATTATGCCCGCTTCATAAGTAAACTGTTCAATATCCTCAGAGGGATGAAAACTTCACTCCCCCAAACTACAAATAAGAAAACTCCAAAAATAGCAACAAAAATGAGGTAATGAGCTTCCGTCCATACAAAAATACATGACCTCAGAAAGGACTACACTACAGTGCTCTAAATCCCTTTCCAAAGAAAAGAGGGGTCATAAGTAGCCATTAATATCCTCTAAAAGGTGATTCAATTTCAAACCTCCCTACTTCAAGGCAACCCCCACCAAATCCATCCACCAGACCTTCTGCACCATCCACCTCATTACACCAAAATTGACATATCTGCAGAATGCACCCCACCATTCACAATGCCTGTCCATATGCTACACCCACAAGGATTGTTCTTCGTACCATTCCCTTCCATGCACACAATGCTAAAACTTGCCTCCAAATATTATCGCTGTCCTATGCCAATCACGAAAATTAGAGGTACTTAATTAAACATAGAAAGCAATCACATCCTCAAACCACCCATCTCTTTCAATAGAAATAGTGAGCACCTAGCCCATCATTTCATGTAATTGACAGTAAACAGAAATGGAATCAATATATTGTTATCACTGTATCAATTTACACAAATGAGGGGTACTAAACTTACACGTTCAATAGCCTCACGCTCTTCTGGCGTGACAGTCACAGCCTGTGGCATTGCTCCAGCCAGTTGCCCCAGTATGTTCCTGATTCCAAACATATAGGAAACTCAGCATCAAACATAAAGCTCAGTTAGAAAAAAGAAGATAATTCCATATTACATCTACTATCCAACTTCAAATCTGTACACACACACACACACACACACACACACAAAAAATGACACCACAACAGAACAGATGCTATCTCACTCCTCCCCCCCTTCAACAGGTTCATTGATCAAGCGTAGAAAGTCTGCCTGATGCTCCTGAATGAGCCGCATCAAGTGTGGGTTTTGCTTTCCCAGCTCCTGAAGCATCGGCTGCAATTAACAAAGAATGTCACAAATCTCTGAGAACAAAGAGGTAGGCTAACAACAACAACAATAATAAAAAAGAACTGAAAACAAAAGGGCAGATAAGAATGACAAATAGTACCTGCAAGATTTGAGGGTTGGCTTGCACCATAGCTCGCAAAGCTTGGAACTAAATGTCAAAATCCATAATTAGAAATCTGAGGTCATTTTTAATAAAGAAAACTTGTAGAAATATATTTACCTGTTGACTGTTGCGCAGAAAATCCAAATTGCCAGCACTTGCATTTGAACCCACAGTTGGAAGGCCCTGGTTCAAAAAATATATTCTATAACAAAGTTCTACAGGAAACAAAGCATCACGGGTTAAAGATGACCTACCTGTGGAAAAAGATCAAGAGGATTTGCATTGGGTCCACTGGAAGGCACTGCTGGCTGTGGAGCCTGGGGTGGAGGGTTCACAGCCTGCCCACTTGCTGGAGCTTGAGCCACGGGTGGAACTTCAGCTTGCTGAGGGATACCCTGATAAAATTATTTTCCCCCAGATTAGAGAGATGATACAACTAAGATTGAAGCACAACAATAGCGATACAGTGACTTTGGTATAAAATGAACAGGTGATGAAAAAAATTCCACAAAACTATCATTGTTGTGTTCCATCTCGTTGCTTCACTTTTTAAGTTAAGGAAACCAAAGGGACAAAAAAGGAACTAACAAAGCAAGCTACATACATAGCCAAAATTGCATATAACAAATTCTGGAATATAAAGAGGGGTGAGTAACATTGAACACAAACTCTGTTCCTTAGTCCTGTAATGACTTCCCCAACCAATTGTGTTAAACAACCTATTGACAGAATCAAGGAAAGCAATTTCCATCTGAGCCTAAATTAGATTAAATTCTGGGTCGAACATTTAAGATACAGGTGCTAAGAAGCAAGAGTGGACTCACTGAATATAGATATTCAACAGCTCTCTCCGGGTTGTTATAAGCAGCACGTAAAGCACGGACAACCATATCCTGATCCCAACTCCCACCACCCATATCAAGAATTTGTTGAACGGTAGCCTCTAAGTTACTTCCAGCAACAAGATTCGATGCTGCTTGGCCATAAACATCTGATTCTGATCTGCTTCAGCAAAAAAGGTTTTGAGAGAGAGAGAGAGAGAGAGAGAGAGAGAGAGAGAGCAGATAAAAATATACGTAGGATCTCATGGTCTTTAACAGTCAAATATGTGTATAGCTGCAGAAGCAATTACTCACGAGGTAAGAGCAGCAGCAGCAGCGGGAGCGGGAGCGGGAGCAACAGGAGTAGATTCAGGGGCAGATAGTGGACTGCACAGATGAAACAAATGGGAAAAAGATGAGCCAACCTGGTAAAGTTCATTTTCAAACAATTCAACAAGACATTATGAAGTTTAACTCACATTCCCACAGTTGATGCAGGAGCTTGAGATGCTGTTAATGGCTGTGATGGAGCCAAAGGAGTAGCAGGTTGGGCCTACAAAGTGAAGCCTCTCCATTAGCACTTCATGTAACAAGTCATCAATAAAATGATTCAGATCAAATGATTCAAGATTAACACTCATTCTCCTCCCCAGCTTTGGGTGGGCAGGTTATAAATGGGTTGGGTTGGGTTTTTAATTATCTATTTACCTAGTTATTACTCATTTAGCTAAATGATTATAACCCACACCCAACACAACCCATATTTATTAAGTTTGATTGTAGGATTGTTTAATCTATTAAGTAATTTTGGATCCCATTAAACAAGAAAAATTCATTTGATTAGATATTTTTCTTTTCTAAAATGTTAGAATGGATTACTAAAATACAATATTATATTTTGTTAACATTTAGCAATGCAAAAGAAGTTCCAGATTTTAGAGAATGATTTCTTAGAATATCTTTGCCAATTATTCATTACTAAAACAACTCAACAATAGTATATTCATATGGAATTACATTTGCTAAAGGAGAAACATTCATCCTAGCAGTTGCCAGTGCACAGCCCTGAGCAGTTAAACCCCCCCTCTAAATTTTGCATACATATTTTATTTAGCCTGCACTGAAGTTTCCTCATCCTCAGGACAAAATCAAAGACAAGTCAGGTACATGGCTTCACTACTACTATCACTCCAAAACAAGAAAATGATCCAAGGAAACAAATAACCATAATGGGAATGGGCATTGTCTCAGTGCTTGGTAATGATGTTAACACATTATCTGACAACAATGAAAAGTCCCTGGAAGTGGTAGGAATGGTGGCTTTAGAGATTTTTCTCAGAGTAGTCATTTAAATATTACAGTCAAACTCAAAACATTTGTTCGCAGTATGGATAATCAAAATAATCTCTCACTAGAGAAACACAAAGATCAGCAAGCATTTTAAACGGGCAACTCAGGTGGAAAGACTTCAGAAGATTAAAAAAACAAAAAATTTTAAATGCATTTCAGTGTATCAAAAACCAATAGAGAAAACACAACTTAATCATATTTTTTTTTGGAGTAGAGTGTACCTGTTATACAAAGGTTGTTCAAAATTTTGGTGAAATTGGTACTCAGTCTTTATACCAACAAACCATGGGTGTTCATACTACCAGGATGTTCAAATATTTTTTTCTTAGACAAAAATTAACAGTCTAAGATATATATATATATATATATATGCCATTCAAGTGAACACCCTGAGCACAATATGAGGCGCCACTCCTGAGTGGTAGTGATGGAAGTGCTGGCAGATGTGGTGGCTATGGGGGTCGTGGGGCAATGGTGGCGGTAGAGAAGTGGTTGCGGTAAGGTAAGCGGTGGTGGTTGCGTAGTTGGTCTGACTCAAAGAACAAAAAATAAATAAGTTGGGTTGGGTTATCTAATGGATAATTATTAGGTAGTTTAGGACTTACCCACCATGTAAGATTCAATTTTTATTTTTTACTTTTTTGATAAACACCATGTAGATTCATTTTAAATAGGTATAAGTGGGTCATGATTCATTTAAATTTCTAATGAGATGGGTTTTTACTTACCCTTCTCTTTCTCTAGGAGGTGTCTAGCATGCACAGTTTACCAAACGAAAAAAAATCAAATTTGTACTTTCTACTACAAGTATAATGTATAACTTCAAACTCTCGTGGAATCTACAAGCCCAATCAGAAAGTGTAGGCAATATTCAGAGCCATGAAACACCCAAAGCGAAAGCTCCATTGTAAGCAAGGCACACCTTCAGTGCATTAATAAACACCATAGTCAGGTACTCCACGAACAGCACGCTAATGGAGAGCACATGAATGAATTTTATTTCACCCAAATAATGATTTTTACCTGAGTTGAAGGTGCAGATGTAGTTGAGGCCCCACCTGATGCCTTGCTCATTTCAAAGATGCATGGAGAACCCACATCAAAAAAAAAAAACATGCTACATTACAAATGCTAAGTTAACATCTACATTACCCACCATTTGGAAGAGAGAAAAAAATAATAATAAAAAAAAAAAAAAAAAAAAAAAAAACAAGTACCTAAGAATGGAACCCAATAAGTACTACTCGACTAGATATAGACTACAAGATACTAACTTTCTACCTATTAATACAATTTTTTTTTTTTGTTCAAATGCAAAAACTCCACTTTCTTACATGCCTACCTATTCCTAGAATCATGAACACAAATGATTAAGTAGATGTGGGTGATGCTCCGCGCATATAACCAAACTCACCTTACTTAACATGATGACAACGAAACTATTTTCAGCAACTTTGTTTTCCTCCAGTGTTGTTGCATCCTTGAGAACTTTACCCTGATGGATGAGCATCTGTTGTGCAGCAGGGTAAACATCTAAACCCTGAACTTCCTCTATATTTTTCTTCACATCAGCAACCTGAATAAACCATCAACAACGTCAACTTGCACATTGCCAACAATTATAACTTAACAATAGAGAGAGAGAGAGAGAGGTTGATGGATGGTGGTGGTAGTAGTAGTAGTAGAAGAATAAGCGAAGGAACCATTGAGGAGAGGTGCCTTTAAGTATTTTCAACTCATCCTCAGAGATTAGTAATGGTGAAATTTTCATGATATCCATACACTTGAAGCATGCATATGCGGATCACATGTGTGCAAGTAAAAGGAAAGGTCCTAAATGATATTTTTCATACAATTACAGAGGTTCAAATATCCCCTACATGAGTGAATAACTCAAAAGCAGCACAATCTTCCATTTATTCAAATAAAAACTTGCAATCCATCGACAAATTAACCAAACTTCTCCATCATCACAGGCAAATGAAGTAAGTCCAAGTGAAGTCACAAAGCTACAAGAAGAGCAAATGAAATGTGTTCTAGTGCAGTCACTAACCTACAAGGTTCCAATAGTATAGCTTCTTTATTTTGTCACAAGTTCAACAGTAAAGTAATAATAATAACAACAAAACAATATCAAATCAATTAATAACAAAATCAGACAACTGACGCAGGTGTGATTATGCATATCAGAGCTGTAGAAGATAACTGAATTCTCACCACTAAGAATCCAAAATTCTATTCGGTTTAGCCTAACTAACTATATCATGGCATCAACTGGCTTAGCTTTAGTTGATCTCTCATACATATTGCAATATTCCCATAAATTCCAGCAAAATATATCAAGTTAAAATGTCATAGAATAGCCAAGTAGCACAACGGATAGGAAAATATATTTCTGTAAATTCCATCAAAATATATCCCATAAATTCCAATTATGGGGTTGGTTCATAATGGGTAGGAAAAGGCATATTGAATCACGATTACAATTCCTATCAATTTGACATATTCAGTTATCTAAAAGACCAGAACTTTGTAAAAATCAAACCATACAAACCCGTATTCAAAGTTCTCAAAATTCTGGTTTGTCAAGATGGGCAGTAGCTAGAATTAATTTAGCAATAGGAGCATATTAAAAACAACCAAATTTCAGTAAATTATATCAAAACTCTGGAATAACCCAAAAAACAAATCTATCTTTTCCAAACAAACTAGGAGGGAAAAAAAGAAGAAGCATATAACCACATTCCCATTCAATTTCCGAATATCCCATCGTCTTCTATAGATAGGCATTCTCCTACTATAAACTAGGAGCCAAAACAAAACAAAACAAAAACACAAAGTCAACCAAAAATAAATGCAATTGTACAACAGAAACATGAACTCACCGTGGTTCTCATCAAAATCTACGTTACAAAAAAATCAAATCGCAAATTAAACTCAACAAAACCAAGATTTCGACCCAAAATACACATACAATTAAAAAAACCCTAGTTAAAACCCTACACTTGAAAATCACAATTCAATAGATAGTTTTATGTGCATATAAAAATAGAGAGAGAGATTGTTACAGTGTGTTCCGGCTTGACTTCGATCTCGAAATGAGTGCCCTTAAGCGTCTTCACGAAAATCTTCATCTTCTACTTTTGATTTTGATTAACTCCGGCGTCTCCGATCTCCGGTCGCCGCCGGCGATATTATTATAATATATATATATATATATTATGTAAGAGGAGAGAGAAAGGTGAGAAGAAAACCAAGGCAAAACACAACAGTGAGGAGACCTAAGCCAAGTCTATGTGGCCTTTTTATTTCTTATATATGAGATGGGCAATAATCGTGTAGGAGTCTGTTTGTGACGGTTCGTTAATAAACAACCAATAAAATACAGACACGTAATAACAGTGCCCTAGCATCGCTGAGAGAGGTGTAACTCAAAACACAATCATTTTAAAAGGGAAAATGTATATTGGCTCAAATTTTTATGATTTAAATGGCTTGAATATGTTAAAATAAGGTCGTTTTATATTTAAAATGATATTGTTTTGAATATTTCGAATTATTCGAATCATAATTTTTTGAATCATTGTTAAAACCATCCCACCTCCTCATAGTTAATATATATATTTTTAATAAGAGTTTTGATTGGGATCTCGAATTCCTTTCTCCCGAATGTCCCTAATCGATGAAACGACGCCGTAAATGCGTCTTTTTTTTTTTTTTTTTTCATGACGAAGAAGACGAGCGAGGAGGAGGGGGAGAAGGGGGAGGAGAGGACTGGAGGGGGCCTAAAAAATGGAGGAGGATGGGGCGGAGGCGGTGGAGGCCGACGAGGGACGGAGGCGACGATTAGGGCAGCGACGGCGACGGCGACGGCGACGGCGACAAGCAGACCAGCGATGGTGGGCGACGATCGGGCGGCGAGACGACGAGCCCTCTCTCTCTCTCTCCCTCCCTCCCTCTCTCTTCTTCCTCTGCGTCGAAAATGGCCAAAAAAAAAAAAAAAAAAAAACCTAAGCCCAAAACAACGTCGTTTTGGGCTTAGGGGGATTCGGGGCATCCCAGATTCGAGGACCAAATCATTTTTCTTTTAATAAAATATCAAAATAAAAATTAATGTGATAGTAGTATTTAAGATGTAAATTTTATGCAAATTAATATTGTATATATAAAAAATTAATTAATATTATATATTATATAAATACTTAATAATTATTTATGATTATTTTTTAATCAATTAATATGTTGAAACTATTCAAATCACAATTTGATTAAGGTTTCGTGTCGGAAGAAGGATTGGGTTAGGTTAAGTTGGGTTTGAGATTATTTTAATCACAAAAAGACAAAACATCATATCCAATCTATAATCATTATATTTTTTTTCTAATAAAAATTAAAAAAAAAACAAAAAATACTTCATAAACGAGATTTTTTAACTCCAAATTAAAATAGTTAAAAAATCAAAAAAATCAACTTACTTCCTAAACGAATCCTAAAAATAACAAATTTATCAATTCATAGTCTATAATTTAATTTTAATTTTATTCTCAAATTATAACAAATCACACCACGCCTCTATGTTCAACCCGTACGGTCTGACCCATGCGTTTAATACTTATCTTATGTTTTTAAGGATTTGATTATAAGTTTTTGTTTGTACATTATTTATTAAAAATATAATTAATACAATTTTATCATATTATTTTTTAAAAATATAAATGACAATTATTATTTTTTAATAAAAATTTGCAAAGAAAATTTTAAAAATTATATACTCCCTCTGTCCTAAAATAATGGTCCATTTTGAGAAATTTAACTTTTTTTAGTAGTACAATTATTGCATTTGAAAAAAGTTAATTTTTCAAAATTACCCTTTTGATAGTACATTTTTTGGAAATATCAATGTCATAATTGTACTTTTTATATTGTTTATTAATTTAAAAGAAGGGCAAAATAGGAAATTTACATTATTTTTGTACTTGATTTTTGAAGATGGGCTAATATTTTGAGACAATGAAAAATGAAATAAGGGATTAATATTTTGAGACGGATAGAGTATTTTATTTGAAAATATGTGTAATAAAAAATCTATATTCTAACTTTTTAAAGTCAACTTAATGTATTAAGAGGGTATATTAACAAAATTCTTAAAAATATATAGTGTAATTTTTTAAAGACAAATTGTTGGCTTTTTTTTGTCACAACCCGCTCCCCGTATCCAAGGGTTAAGTATCGTGATGACCAGTAACTGAAATTACCTTCGGCCAATTCTTGAACAAATCAATAAACGCGAGCAGAAATAATATTTAAGTGAGGGTACCAAAATAATTATTGGAGTTTCTATTTTTATTACAAAATTTATTGACTAAAAAGGCCGATATTTACATATAAAAATATTATAAAAGTGTTGTGTGTGTCTATTCCGTAACCCCGTGTCTAAGACTTTTCAAAAGTTATTTTTGAATTGCATTGTTTCCTGAAAATTGGTAAACAACTATAAGCATATGGTAGAGTGAGAAATATTATGTCAAGAGTATAAGGGACACAAAATAACCATCGATAGTCATGTAACTAAAATATTTAAGGCAACTTAGTCTGAACAAATAATCATTTAAGTAACAAAACTAAGATTATGTAAATAAATAATCATAACTACGGTATTGAATAGAACAAAATAGAGGTCACAGGAGTGACAGTCAGAACAGAAATACGGATTCAAAATGTGACTCGTACGGATTATAGAGGTAGCTCCCACAATAGTGTAGCACTTATTTCCACACAGCACTTTGCTCCGCACAGAACAGAGGTCAATAGATCCATGACAACAGAGGGCCACAAAGTGACCAAACAGAGCCGACGGTTATTTAAGTCTCCCAAGGCGTGAGACTCTTGTGATGGTACTTACAAAACATAATTGTTTATAAGGTTATAGTCAAATATTTTTTAAAAGTTAAACAAATATATCCATAGATTTCATTTTAAACTTCAGAAAATAACATACGTAATTAAAATATTAATATAATTTATAAAACATAACGTTGTATAAAATAATTTATGGTAAGTCAAAACATACGTAAAATATATTATGGTGACTCAAGGTATAATATAACTCACCTTAAAAGTAGTACCTTACCCTTTCTTTTTACTACCAAAGACTCTTCCGACTTTCATTATTTTCTTTCCCTTTTCTTCGCTTCCTTTTCCCTCATTCCTTTTTCACTCCATTGGCAGCCCCATCCTCTTATATATACACAAGCACAAGATGCCTAACGATGGTGACTCACCTCTCCTAAGCCTAGATAACACAGATGGGATAACCTCTTTTCCCTGGAAAGATTTACAAATCCCTTAATTAATTGTTGGTTAATTAATGTTAGCCTTATCAACAAGTTGGCCTTATCACTTTGGTATGTTTATTATTAATTATCATTATTATTTTTGTTTCATATATTTATTATTATTATTATTACCACTGTTATATTTATTTATTTTTAATAATATATTATCACATATAACCATAATACCAATATAAAATTTAAGGAACAACTTAAATTTTTGGGTTGTTACAATCTTTTCTCCTTTTAAAAATTTTGTCATCGAAATTTGTCATATGTGTAAGCTATCCGTTGCGCACTCTAATAAATATATCTATCAAGAATAAATTTGATGATTAATTTGATATAAAATACTGCTATCATTCCCTCAAATTTTTTTTTTACCAAAAACAATTCACTATTGATTTGTCAAAAACTGTTTTGCGCCAATAATGAGAAATAATGGGTGACTTTAAAAACTTTTCATTAGTTTTATTTTCAAAATAAAATAAAATAAAATAAAATGAGAACACAATCAAATAAGCGACTGGAAGTGAAATGACAGAATTATATGCAGGAGTTGAAGGAATTTGAGATGAATTCCCATTTCTTTTATTCGTGAACTTTCCACTGATGGAAAATAGTTTCAAAATTAGTATGTTTATAATTTGAATCCACTTTTTAAAAAGTCGAAATGAAATTTTTTTTTTTGAATACTGAACGAGAAATTATATGTATTTAATTATATTATAATTTTGGTGGGTGCTTGAACCCAACACCCTTTGTTTCTTTTCCTTCTTTTGATATAACAAATATAAATTATATCTAATATCCTTCACAAATTATACGCAAAAAAAAAATATATATATATATATAAAATCATATAAAATTATAATATAATGAAATCGACTAACAAAGTATAATATTTAGGTACTAATTACCCGCTATCTTACTTTTTAAATGTACATGTGTCCTATACTCCAATGATATTTTTTTATTTATTTATAAACCATTGCTCTGATACCATTTGTTACGACCCGTTTCCCGTACCCAAGAGTTAAGCATTGTGATGGCCAGTAACTGAAGTTACTTGAACAAATCAATAAACGCAAGCGGAAATAATATTTAAGTGAGGGGACCAAAATAATTATTGGAGCTTCTATTTTTATTACAAAATTTATTGACCAAAAAGGCCGATATTTATATATAAAAATATCATAAAAATGTTGTGTGTGTCTATTCCGCAACCCCGCGTTTAAGACTTTTCAAAAACTATTTCTGAATTGCATTGTTTCCTGAAAATTGATAAACAACTATAAGCACATGGTAGAGTGAGAAATATTATACCAAGAGTATAAGGGACACAAAATAACTATTGATAGTTATGTAACTAAAATATTTAAGATAACTTGGTCTGAACAAATAATCATTTAAGTAGCAAAACTAAGATTATGTAAATAAATAACTATAACCACGGTACCGAACAAAACATAGCAGAGCTCACATGAGTGATAGTTAGAATAGAGATACGGATTCAAGAGCTGGCTCGTACGGATTATAGAGATGGCTCCCACAATAGTGTAGCACTTATCTCCACACAGCACTTTGCTCCGCACAGAACAGAAGTCAATAGATCCAAGACAATAGAGGGCCACAAAGTGACCAAACAGAGCCGATAGTTATTTAAGTCCCCCAAGGCGTGAGACTCCCGTGATGGTACTTACAAAACATAATTGTTTATAAGGTTATAGTCAAATATTCTTTAAAAGTTAAACAAACATATCCATGGGTTTCATTTTAAACTTCAGAAAATAACCCACATAATTAAAATATTAATATAATTTATAAAACATAAACTTGTATAAAATAATTTATGGTAAGTCAAAACATACGTAAAATATATTATGGTGACTCAAGGTATAATATAACTCACCTTAAAAGTAGTCCCTTACTCTTTCTTTTCACTGCCAAAGACTCTTCCGACCTCCATTATTTTCTTTCCCCTTTCTTCGCTTCCTTTTCCCTTATTCCTTTTTCACTTCATTGGTAACCCCCCATCCTCTTATATATACACAAGCACAAAATGCCTAACCATGGTGACTCACCTCCCCTAAGCCTAGATAGCACAGGTGGCGTAAACTCTTTTCCCTGGAGAGATTTATAAATCCCTTAATTAATTGTTGGTTAATTAATGTTAGCCTTATCAACAAGTTGGTCTTATCACTTGGGTATGCTTATTATTAATTATCATTATTATTCTTATTATTATTATTATTACTACTACTACCGCTGTTATATTTATTTATTTTTAATAATATATTATCACATATAACCAAAATACTAATATAAAATTTAAGAGACAACTTAAATTTTCGGGTTGTTATATTTTTAGTTTTCGAAAGTTAATATTGTAATTTTAAGCGTGCCAGTAAATATCAATCAGTCCTTACAGAAGATTAATTGTCAACCAATTATCAGATGATTGTGTTTTAGTTCTCTCAGCCTCAATGAAGAGAATTTTTATTGGTGACTTGTTTAGGAGAATTTAGTAAATAACAATTAAGTGAAGAATAATTTCAAAATTTCATTAGGTAAAATGAAAAAAACTTACAATGATCTGACCCAACCTCGTAGAGGTTTACAGTAACAAGCTATTTGAAACTACTCCTATGAATGAAGTGCAATGCAAGAATTTAAAGTACATAATTGTAAAGAATTGTAAAAACTGGAAGGGAAAACAAAATAAATAAAACTGGTTTTTTGATATGAGTCTGGATCCTTCATTCTAGGGCCTTCTCTGCTATTTATACTTCTCAATGATAACTGTCGAAGTGGGCTTCTAACCGTCGAAATGTTCTCCCATGATTGCTGAACATGCTCTTTCACAGTCAGTCCTACTATACCACCTTTGCAGTTAGGCTTCCCTCCTGATTTTGAATTTGAACTTTGTGAGTAACTGTTAGGCCATATCACCTTATATTCCTCGATTGTTCCAGTACTACGTAGATCCATTATTATCAATATAGGTTGACACGTGTCTGACTTTAGTTGGCAACTTGTATTGACTTCCTAAATTGCCCTCTTCGTGCCACGTGTTGAATTGTGATTGGTTTTTACAAATTATACAGCCAACATTATCCTCCTTATTAATATACCCAATACTTGGTGATATTAGTAGATTAAGACACTTTACCCACATCCTAGGATGTGCATGGTCTTTGCATCTTCTTAGAAATGCAACCGACATCCATCATTGCAATGTTTGTACTGCATTAAATTCTCTTCTACGTCTTGAACATTTCTCACTATCTGAGCATTTGAAAAGACTGATACAGTCCTTATGGCCAAGCAAACCTTTTCTTACATTGATTGAGCATACGAGGAATCTATGGAAGATGATTATAGGCCTCGAAAGAATCTTAATGCATTTATTGATTACACTTATCTGCCTCTATTTGTGCAAGTTATGGAAGCTTTTGCAACATACCAACATTTAGATCCAAAGTTTGCCAATTACGAACCCTTGGATCAAGCATTTGCAAAAATGGATCTTGAAAACTTTTCTTCCACCTCACCATCTTCTGCATGGGACACAACTGCTTCTTTCTCTACCCCACCAACCTCTGCATGGGACATAGCTGCTCCTTCTTCCTCCAGGTTTACTGGTTGGGGAAGCTGGCCAAATCCTAATGAATCCAAACTAAGGGAGTGAATTCACCATCGATTCGTCGAATTCGCTAATCCTCTGTCTATCCCTCATTTTGCTCGAAGCTTGGTGGTTTACCCCTATGTACCCATCAATCGTTGACACAATCTGGAGGACAACTTACTTGTAGCGTGGTACACATCTTCCACGCCTACGAAGATAGTTCGAGCAACTCCTCGCCCAGAGAAAACACAAAGATACAATTCGTCATTCTTAGCCAAGAGAGCAAAACTTTGTTCTTCTGATTGGCTTGAATGTGTGAATAATCCCCAATTCCCTTCTTCTTTTGGGATGGACCCTTCTGCACTTTCTCTTCCTCAGAATCCTCATTGGATGAAGGAACTGAAACTTACTCTCTTCGAGAATCAGTTTCTTCTTTTCTACCAACCTCCAGATCTTCCCACTATATTTGAGCAATATCATGCTCAGCTTTTGCTTGCAGCCTTTTCTCACTTGCCCTTTAATGTTCTTGGAGATGATATTCCTCTTAAGAACTTTCGATGGGCATGTGACATTATGACTTGGGGTCATGTCTTTAACCCCATTGCTCAAGTGGAACTTCAGATGTTTTTGGACCAACTCCCGCTTCTTCTCTATTGGTACCAAATTTTTTTGGCTACCACTAATTCTTTAGACAGAATCTCAGCCCATCAAATTCAAATCCAGTATGAAGCAGAAAATCTTATTGACAAATATAATGACTTCAAGAATAAGGATTCTGCATACTGGAATGATCTAGATATGGATGAGATGGAACAATGATTGAAGGAAATGGAGTTCGAAATGAAAGCTGAACAATTTTTCCATCAAATAAGAACATATCAGCTACAGCAACTCGGCTTGGATAGGACAGAGGACAGAATAAAGAAGGAACATAAATTTATTGACCACTGCTAGGACAAATTTTATGATCTTGTTATTCTTTCTATTCCTTATTTTTATGAACTTGAATTTGTAGCCAAGAAGGCCTTCTAATGTAACTATTTTCATATCAATAAAGCTAGGGTTTTTTTTTTTTTTTGGGCATGGTCTGGTTTTATATTCCAATTGTATACTTGTAACAATTCTACAACAAAATCAGAGCTAAATTGACCAATTTTGTCCTTCGAAACCTGATTTGAACATTTCCAATGGAATACTTGAAACCTAATTTGAGTATCTCCAACATATGAAGTATAATTGACAATCTTTGCCTTAGGTCTTCACATTCCAGTCATATGGTTAACACAATCAACAGCTTCGAATTAACTATCTTTGTTTCGGAAAAAACAGTCTACGTGTTTTGAAGTATTTAAACTTCCCTTAGGAATTATACTACTTTATTCTTAAAGAGTGAGTCCCTTTGGGTTTTTTCACTGCTTAACCAAATATTGGTTTTTTGCCACTTCGGAGTCTAAAACAAATAAATTCTAGCTATAGAGTGTTTCAAAGTTTACTTCGAAGGATTTTATTTTCAACAAGAAATCTAAAAGCAAGTCTTTAATCCCCTTGAAGCAAACAAAAACCTGAACATTCTTGTACTCTTAGGTATGAAACGTGCTTCAAAGTCAACTACCTGCTTTCGAAGCCCTTGCAAGATGTTAGATGTCTGGCTTTAAAGCCAAATCTTAATTTCGAAGCCAAATACTTGTTTTTCGAAGCCAATTTGGATATTTAACATACGTTTCCCTCCAGAAACTTTTCGTCATTTTAAATTTGGGACCCTCCTTATTTTAAAATAAGGGTTTTAATTTCATATGGACCCAAATCAGAAAATAATCATTTCGGATCCACCTTACCCACTCAACTTGTTCGGGTAACCTTTGGACATAAAGGTTTAAAAACCCCTTTCCTTCATATTCCACCTATTTACTTGCTCAAAAATTCCTTTCTCTCCCTTTTGAACTTGTCTGTAATTTTCACTTCTTACTCACCTTTCTTTTTCACCCCTTCAGTAATGGCTTCTCTGAAAGTGCAAATCATTGAGCGTGTGAGTCCCTCTGTAGCTTTAAGGAGACTTATCAATGAAGAATATGAAAAGTACAAAGTTGGTGAACGGTGTGCTGTTGATGGACACATTCTTATTCCTTGCCGTCATGTTCAAGGAGAGTATGTACTTGGACCCATTTTTAGGGGGCCCCCCGCTCAGCTCCCTACCTTATACTCTCATTTGGAGGATCATTGCTTACTCTACAAGGGGGCCTTTGATTGGGGAAACTGGAGGTTAAATCGACCCCACCGCTGCTGGCCCACAATGAGACTTGAATGGGAAGAATGATATGTTCGAGTTGTCCCTGCTAGGATACTTGACCTTCAGGAACTCTGCCTCCTTGATGCCCTTCGACTGGCCAAGTTTTCTATTCCTGAAGACCCTTTCCTTATACCTGCTGCATTATGTTTTTGGAATTCTTCTTTTAATTTTTTCCAATTTTGATGCGGTATGATGGCCCCTACCATTCTGGATATATGCCATATTCTAGGTTCCCCCATTGGCACTCCTTTTGTTCCTAAGTATCTCGATCTTAATGTGCCATTTTCTATCCTTCATTTGAACTCCTCCTTCAGTGATTTTGCATAGTCTGAAAATCCAAAGGAAGGCCCTATGACAAACAGAGAGTTCTTCTCATTTCTTTTGTATTGGCTTTGTAAATTCTTATTTTGTATCTTTTCTTAGAGGATTATGCCTGAGTTTGCTCCCCTTGCTAAGGCTTTGGCTTTGGGGAAGAAAATAGCCTTAGCTTCATATGTTCGGGGCCATATATATAGAGCATGCTCCCAATTTTGTGAAAAACCTTTAGATACTAATCAAGGGGGCCACTCTGGATATTACAGCTCTGGCTTTTCGTTTATTTCATTGTTTTGCATTCTAGGTGTTTGAAATTTTTGCTATCAAACCCTACCTTTTATGGAATAAAATATGCCAGAGTTTCACTTTATCCTTCCATTTTTGCTTTCTATTTTACTTTCTTTCATTAACTTCTAGCTTTCCTTTCTTCTCATACCTTCTTTTGTCCCTTTGAAGCCAATATTGGCCCAGTCTGGTTGAGGATTTTCTTGGCTGATAGAAACTGTTTCCAGCCTCAGCACAGGGATATGTGGACTTCTATTTTAACTCCCAGAGAGCTTTTTATTGGCACTTTAAATCCTAGAGCTTACAAGTGCATAGCAGAAGTCTCATCGCTCGCCTAATTTGCTGAGCAATTTGGGCTTAGCCAAGGAATCCCTATTCCTCTTTGCAGTCAAACTAACCCTAACCTTACCACTAGAAAGCTGAAGGTCCAAAGACCCAGGCTAGAGGAGGCAACCTCCAAAGTCATTCAGGACTTAATCAAATTTTAGTTCATTTCCTTCATTCCACAAGGCACTGTACTGAAGAGGTATCAGAACTGGTGGTTAGCAAACATGGAGGCGCTCCTGGCAATACCTCCCAAAGACTTGCTGATGGGACTGGACTTGCCTTCTCAGACCCAGCCTAAGGGAACTGGGCTCATCACTCATTCAGCTTATGCTATCTCAGTTTCTACTCCTGCTGACACAAAGAGAGCTCCTTCTGCCTCTTTCCCTTCTCCTAGAGTTACTATGGCTGCTTCGAAGAAAGGCATGTATCCCTTATCTTTCTTTTCTTTTCTCCTTGTAATGCTTAACTCCTTTATTTATGGCTTTCTTTTTCATACAGGAGCTTCACAAATAGATTCTCCTCAAAGGGCTCAAGCCCTAAACATTCTTAAGGACAAACAACAACAACAAAAGAAAAGAAAACTTGTGCTTAGTTCTAAAGATGAGGAAGTACCTAAAAAGTAGGAAATATCTGAAGAACCACCACTTAAGAGGAAGAAGAAAATAACAATCTCTCCCTTGGATTTCAATGATGACCCTGCTCATTAAGCGGCTGCCAAGGCAGTTGAGAAAGAGCAATCCAAAGAATTGGTGGTTTTTTCAAAGGTCCGAGAAAATGAGACAGCAACAGATAATAAGGAAAGAAATAGCTGCTGCGGATGTACTTCAAAGAGAAATTGCAAGAAGACAACAAACCGCTGAACACTATGCTCTTCGAAGTTCTCCAACCATTATCACTACTACTTTCGAGGCTGGTAATTTCCTTCATTTTTTGTTTTTGTTTTGATAATTTCCTTTCCCAAAGTTTTAGCAATAAAACTTACCATTGCTTCTTACTTTTTGATTTGTAGTAACAGTTATTCCACCTTCTCCTTCGACAAAGGTTTCCACAGTCTTATCTGAAGTTAAAAAACCATTAAAGGCAGCCTCGAAAAGGAAGAAGAAGGTCGATCCTAACATGCCCTTAAATGTAGAGCCCAACCAAACAATACTTCCACTCCCCAACTCTACATTCTCTATACCTTTTTTGAGGCAGGGTATTCATATATCCTTATCCTTTGGCTTAACTCCATATCTTCCTCATTGAACCTTGACCTCAGCCTAATTTACTCTTCCTACAATCCTGGCTGCTCCTTCCCCACCTGAGGAGATCCCAGTTATCATTTCATCTTCAGTGATAGTTGATACTCCCAGAGAAGATATTGGTAGCTCACTAATTCTTTGTCTACTATCACTATCCAGCTTTAGTCCTTCTTCTCTTGACTTACTAGTGGTCAGGACTATAGAAACTGCTAGGGACACTTCATTCTCCTCTCCTATCCCTATGTAGCCATCTCTTCTTTCCACTAGAGCCTTTTTTGTGCCATCAACGTCAGTGGAAGAGATGGAAATTTTTGAAGTTAGGCTAACCAGTCTTTTTAACATACCTTCTACCATTCCATCAGCCAGTAATGAAGCTGAGCCATTGGTTTTGGCTGACTCTTTCTTGGAAATTTTTGAGGGCTCTTCTACCATGAGTAAGGTTTCTTTACCTTCATTGGACTTGAACACCTGTTTGGAATTGCTAACATCATTTTCAAGGATTTCATTCGCAGCTTTGCAAAGACTTATTGTCAAGAATGGTTTTTTCCAGTGCTGCAAGATCCTTGAGCAATCCAACATGGCTATTTCAAGTCATTTATCCCAGGCAGCAGCTACCATAGATTTTTATGTCAACATTTGCCATATTACAAAAGCTGTAGAGGAGAAGCTATCAAAAGACAAGGAATTCATTTCTTATATACATGCTGAGGTGTCTGAATTGAATGGACAACATTCTTTTGCATCTCAATTTCGAACCCAGCTTTTGGAGAAGAAAGCTCAATTAGAGAAAGAGTTATCAGCAGTTAACTTAGCTTTGGATCGAACTGCTACAAATCTGCAAATCACCAACCAAGGGGCTGGCTGATTGAAGGCAGGACATGGCTACAACCATTCAATTGTTCCCATCTCTTAGGAATAGAGAATCAATTGTAAGAGAACAACTAAAATATTGTACTGACTTTTGGGCCAATCTATAGCTGCATGTACTTAACTCCTTATGAAATGGAATTTTTATTTACTATTTGAGTGTTTTCATACTTCTCTGTTTTAGCATTTTCTACACGCCTTGTGTTTCCCATACAGTTGGATAATAAGGTTTCAAGTACCTACCATTAATTTTCTTAGGGTGTATATACCCATTCAAATTCCTTAAATGGTACTTTTCCCCTGGCAAGACTCTATGAACTTGATATGGTCCTTCCCAATTAGGTGACCATTTGCCAAACTTTTGGCTTTTAATTCCTATTGGGAGTATTGTCTTTCATACCAAATCACCTTTATCAAAGTTAATGTGCTTGACTTTCTTATTATAATTTTTGGTTTCTTTCTTCTTTTAAAAGAAAATACTATTTAATGCCAAAATTCTAACTTTATCCACATTTTCTAATTCCAAGAACATGCTTTGATGGTACTGCTTAGGAGCTAATTGGTCCTGGCATCTCACCCTCAAAGACTTAATGTTAATCTGTACAGGTAACACTGCATTATGCCCATATACTAAGGCATAAGGAGTAACTCTTGTACTTGACCTTGGAGAAGTCCTATAAGCCCACAATACATCCAATAACAAGTAATGTCAATCCCTAGGATTGTCTTCCACAACTCTCTGTATTTCTTTTTTCAAAGACTTATTCGATGATTCTGTCTGACCATTTGCTTGTGTATAATAAGGGGTAGAATTAACAAGGCTAATTCCAAACTCTGCCGCGAAAGACTTTACCATCTTTCTATCAAACACAGTCCCATTATCCACAATTATGGTTTGTGGGATGCCAAACCTGTGAATCAGATCTTTAATAAATCCAATAACTTCAATTTGGTCTACAGCCTTATATGGTTTAGCTTCGACCTAGTTAGTGAAGTAGTTTGTGGCTACTAAGATGAAACAATGGTGCTTCGAAAAGGGTGGATGTATTTTCCCTATTATATCCATAGCCCAACCTCTAAATAGCCAAGGTTTCACAATTGCATGCAAATTAGTTATTGGCACATTATGGACTCGCCTTTTTCCGCGCCCCCTTTTTGGAAGGTTTGAAAGAAATGCCTCACAGTTCAAACTTCCGCGGTTCTAAATCTAGTCTGACAAGTGCAATGTGAAACTGATAAACATCAAAGAGTCCAAATTTGACAAATCTTTTTGGAAAATTGATTTTGAATAAAAAATGCCAAAATTGGACTGCTTTGCCAAATACAGAGTCGCCACCTAAATATTTTATTTTTGGAAAAATTTAAGAAACCCTAACTCGTGTCGAAGGCCACGTGTCCGTCATCACCAAAGTTGCCTCAGCTCGGAAACTTGGATATGAGGGGGGGAAGGTTATGAATTGAGCACCCCCGCTTGCTCGATCAAATGATCGGCCTCTACTAATCATGATATGATTTTTTATTAACATTATGTGTTCTTGTTCTGGTTATTAAACTAGCTTTATTATGTGACGCGCACAAGCAAGTATAGATTAGTTTGTAAGACTTGGAACAATTCAACTCATGTTTGTTTGCGAAAATGGTTTGAATTTGTCACCTCAAGTGGGCTTAAAATTTGCGAATTTTCCATCAAACATAGTGGGTTTAAAACATGATTTGCCACTCAACAAAGTGGGCTTAAAACATCACATTTGTTGAATCGTTCCAATTCAAACAACAAGTCTTCATTCACATGCATTCATGCAGTTTAGCATTTAAGCACATAGTCTTATGGTAAGCATGCTAATCATGGCAATATGGCAATCACACTCATGCAAGTATGCTAAAGTGTAAAAACTCACCTAGTACTTCAAGTCAAAACAGAAACTAGTTAGAAAGATGTATGATCATAACTATACGAGATGCCTAATGCAACACATGCAATAATGCAATTAATAGGCTCGGCTACTATATGGCATATGAATTGATTTGAACAACATGCGATTAAACATGTATCCAAAGAAGTATTGAAAGTGCAATGCAATTTGAATGATGCGCCGAGCCTCGGTGCATGCAAGATAAATGAATGGATGTAAACATGCAAGCGTAAGGTATACTAATTGAAAATGTCCCTAATCTAACCATCGAAAGCGATTAAATAAAAGGGAGAAAGACGTGAGGTTGGAGGATATACACACACGCACGCACACTTCTTATAACGTTATGCCATCGCAAAAGAGGGTCCGAATGAATAAAAGCTAACTAACTAGCTACGCTAATTAAGCTAAGCTAATTATTAGAACATAGTATTTAACTAATTACTCTAAGCTAATTAAATATTACAATACTTAACTAACTAACTACAAAGCAATTAAGTTAATTAATTATAACACGAATTAAACAACTAACTAACTAGACAAGTTAACTAAACGGCCTTGGGAAATGAGGGATGCATATATGCTCAGTTTCTCTACCCAAAAAGCCACCGTTTTGCTGTTGCGAGCCTCTGTTTGCACATTTGAACACCAAAACTTCTGCCAACTTCCAGAATACCTGTAACAACCCTCGTCACTGTTTACTGATTAACTACCGGATACTGCTAAACTGAGACTGATTATGATAAGTAATGGAACTGATTGAAATACTGAACTAACCGACTGAAATCTAAAACTGATTGATTGATTGTATCTGTTTAAATGCATTTCTATCTGTTTGACTATTTGATTATCTGTCCATATTTTTATGTTAAACTGCAAATTGAAGGCCTTATCGGCGGCCGAATCTGAAATCGATCGATGTTCCGTGTTAATTAGATTTTATATGATTTTATGGTATATTTAATTGAAAACTGATTTGGTATGATTAAATTAGATTAAATTAAGCTAATTGGCAAGAGTTGAACTTAATTGCATATTTGCCACTTAGTGGCCCACTACTTGACACATTTAGAGGCTTGAATATATGGAGACAAAACATTTCCACAGCCATATTTGAGAGCTCAACCGACCAAGAGAGAGAGAAAGTGAGAGTTTGAGTTCAACTTGTTGATTTGCTGGGAAATTGGAAGAAATTATAGGAGATTTGCCTTCTTGAGCCTCTAGACTTGTATTTGAGGTCCTAGGTAAGGAATTCAACCTCTCATTGTTGTCTTTAAGTTGATCCTTGCATGATTCATGTCAAATTGTAGAGCTAAGGCATGATTTAGTTCTAGCATATTGAATTGAAGCTCATTCCATGCATGCATGTGTATATTGAAGAGTTTTGAGTTGTTTTTTCATGGCAAAAGGTTACATGCATGCTTATATTTATGTTTAAGTCCATGATTTCATCTTATTTTGAAAAGAATGAGCTCATTAGAGCATGTATTGAAGCTTTGAATTGATTTAAAGTCTTGTATGTCACATTTGAATATTGTTCATGAAAATTGGTTTGAAATTGAGTTTGAATTAAACGCCATTGGGCTTTGATTTCTCAAAGCGAGCTTTGAATCATGTTGTTCTATGTGTTTACAAGTGTTTTCCAGAAAATTAGCCTAAGAGGATCGAAATTTGTGCATTTGAACTTGATTTGAGCTTAGAAGTTCAAATCTGGAAATTTCAGATTTTGGACTCCCGCTCGAGCGGAGAAAGTGGCGCTCGAGCGGGAAATTCGTGCTCCCAGTACTTTGCACTGTTTTACAGTCCGCTCGAGCGAGGTAATGTAGACACCCCATTTTGACCAGCCCTAAGACTTGGGCACTTTATTTTGACCACCCTCAGCAGAAAAATCAAAGTAAAGCTTTAATCCCAAACCTCAACTATTTTGGTCAAATTATTTTATAATACTAATATTTTATATATTTTTGTGTAATTTTATGAGTGTGTATATACGTTTAGGTGTGTTTTATGTAAATTGATAAATATTTTATAAACAAAAAAAATGATGATAAAAAAATAGAAAATAACAAAAAAGAAATATCATGGGGCGGTGGTGCAAAATATTCTTTTGGAAAAAAGAGGGAGGTGGTGGAGGAGTTTTAAAATGGATGATATGATTTTTGATAAGGGACAACGCACATTTGCATTATATCTCTCTGGGTGGGGATTAATAAAACAAAAGCTAACACACATGCATACACGAGGCACACACTCAACATACACGAGGCAGGCACATACGGTTTAGAGGAGGGGGGGATGACTCTCTTCTCTCGGCTCTCTCTAACATTCCTCTCTTTCATGCAATACACCCAAGACATGCACATGACACACCCACATCCACAACTCCCATTCATACACAGCACACAGACACTCAACACACTGAACACTCTCACACCACCCATGCACATGTGGCAACCCAGCAAAACACAAACACACAGAACACCATTCACACATTCTTTCTCTACCATTCTCACCATCAATACTCGACTCACACACACACTGATACACTCAACACACACAGACACTGATACAGACCGCCACACACGCACACAAAAGGAGCGGGGTGGCTGTTCAGAGCTGCCTTTTCTCCCTCTCGGCACCTCTTCTCTCTCTCTGGTGCATGGGCAGAGAGCACTTCAGAGCTTCGGCATACACACATACATCCCACTTTCTCTCACTCTCCAGCCTCGGCATGCACATGCATATACCATAGAGGCTAATCTCCGCATCCATTGACCACCACCTGGACACCAACGGCTCATCAAACCCACCAGCCACGTCTCTCTCTCGACCTTCACTCCTCCTCTAATCGCTCACACACATCACCCACCCTTCTCTCGAACGCACCCTCCAGAATCACACACTCTCTCTCTAAAAGAGGAGACCCAACACCACTCAAGGGAGATGAAGATATACACCTTTACACCCACATGCACTGATGACCCCTACGGCTAGCACATACACGTATACACGGTTGATCTGAGGAGAAGACAAGATCTGAGCGAGACAGGGGGACCTCACATCTCTCTCTCTCTTGAGGAGAATAAAGAAGAAAAGAGAAAACAAAACAGGGGGGGCTCTCTCTATCTCTCTCACTCTCTCGGCCTCCACTCTCTCTCACCCCGTAATTCTTCTTTGGAACCATACATGAACTTCTCTATCTCTTTGCCTCTTCTCTCTCTCTCTCTATATATATATATATATTTATGATTTTTGGTGAGACCAAATCCATGGTCTCTCTCTCTCTAAAACAACAAAGACACACTTCGAGTCCACTATCTCTCTCTCTCTCTCGGGTAGAGAAGAGTCACACACATGCATGACATATACACACACGGATAAAACAGGGAGGTGTGGTTCATGGGGGATGAGTGAATTATTTTAGAGAGAGTGAGAGGAGGAGGAAAGAGAAAAGGTGACCAAGAAGATTTTTAGAGAGATTGAGTGCAAAAGATCAACATGTTTGATGAGTTATTGAATAGCAAATTCTAATCAAAATGCAAGTCTGCAATCAAGCTCACGAAGACTCGAATTGATATGATAAAGAGGAAGAGAAACGCAATGGAGAAGTTTCTGAGGAAAGACATTGCTGATCTTCTCACAATTGGTCTCGACGTCAATGCCTATGGCAGAACCGAGCTTGTGGTCTTGGATGCAACTTTCAGTTCCAAAGAATGGTCTATACTCATGCAACAGTAAAGGTGACAGAGTTCATGGTCGTAGTCCCCAAAGTATATGAAGTTTTTATTTTATTTTTATTTTGAGTGTTTGTGAGAATTTTATTTTATTCATCTTTCTTGGATCTGTAATATTTAAGGTGTTGTAATAACCCCCCACCCCGCTTCTTTCTTTCCTATTCTTTACTCGTTTTCCCTACCTGTACATATGTATATATTTGACATACCATGCATATCCATGCTTTACATTCATGTCTCATGCATTAAGATTCGACTAAATTTATATGTGTGGATTTCATCAATTCTTATGTGATTCTATGTGCTACCCCATGTTTTTGAGATGATTCACATGCCATATTTTAGAAGCCGAATCCTAGGTTGCATCTCAAGTGTGAATTGCATTAGGATTTTGTATATAAGATCATGTATATTTTACTAACTTTGTTTTGTAGCTGTTCGAGGGACGTCGGTCAATCTGTGAGTTTTTATGCTTTAGCATCCCATTTGTGTGTATTTTTTCTATTATGTTTAGCATCCTACCATGTGGCTAATTACATAATTGATATAACTGTATGAATGCCTGTGGATGAAGGCTTGTTGCTTAAATTGGAATAATTCAATAAATGTACGTTTTAAGCCCACTTTGTAGTGGCAAATTCACAAACTTTAAGCCCACTTTGTCAAGTGGCAAATTCAAACCCTTTTCGAAAAACAAACATGAAATTGAATTGTTCTAATTTGAGCAAACTAGTCTATACTTGTATGCTTCACATAGTAAATCTTAGGATCTATTCAATAATCAGAACATGAACATATAAAGAAAATAAAAAGTCATATCATGGTTTAGTAGAGGCCGATCTTTTGATCGGGTGAGCGGGGGTGCTCATTATTAATCTTCCCCTCTCATACCTAAGGTTCCGAGCCAAGCATCCTTGGTTACGACGAACAGTGGCCTTGGCACCGAGTCATGGGTTTCCTAATTTCCCAAAATATTAGGTGGCGACTCTGAGATCTGATGACGTAGTCCATTTTTGACAAAATTGCAATAAAATAGATTTTCAATAAAAGTTGCCAAATCTAGACTCTCATCTACGTTTCACATTGCACTCGTGAGACTAGATCAAAGAGATCTCGGGAGTCCGGACTGTTTAACGTGCATGGGTACCCCCCGGGCATGTTATAGGTAACTGGCGCTCGAGCGGGACCTTGTGCTTTACGCTCGAGCGGCTATCGAGCGCCCAATCGAGCGTGATTTTTGAGCATCCAACACTTTTGATCGTGCATGTCCGCTGAGCGTTGAAGTGACGCCGAAATCGAGAATCTGCATGTCCGCCGAGCGAGTAACTTACGCCGAAATGACCCCTATTTTTTGAAAATTCTAAAAATGTTTTCTAAGTGCATCTTTACATCCTCTTTCCATCCTAAGCATTCCTAGGGCATATTTAAGGCATCTTATTGAGGATATAGATGTAGAACACACCGAGGCAATTAAGGATTAAGTTATTATCTTTCCTAACTGTGTAGCTTAGTGCGTGTTCATTCTGTAAACTGTGTAGGGTTGGCTTTCCGAGGAGACGCTCTAGCTTACTATAGCCCAGAACTCTGTGAGTAACAATTGTGTAAAGATATGTTCAACTGCGAATGTTTCTGACTGTATAACTGAACTGTTTTCTGAACTAATATTGTTAATTGAAGGAATACATGTCCTATATTCAATCAGACATTGTGGCATCCTTAGCTATTATCGCATCGTTATCTTGTTATAGAGATCTCTCGGTTTCCTTCTTTGGAACCACTCATTTACTAATTGATGGCCATCATTTACTGTTCGGTCTTTTAGACCTACTGTTCACCGTACTGTTATGCTAATGGATGTACCGCATATGACTGTTTACTGTACTGAACAACTAAAATACTGAATGAAACAACTATTTTCAATACTGAAGGACATTTATTCTAAACCCCTTTACGCATTATGTTATTCACTGGGCTTTAGCTCATTTGCTCATATATATATGTAGGTGTACAGGCACTAGACCGTGGCTAGGAACGTGGGGTAGACTCCCTTTTTTGTCAAGCCAACCACTGTGCCTCACTGCGAGGTTCCGAGCCTGCCGAGCTATGGCTTAGGGGTGTTATTATTTTCCCCTGCTCGCTTTAGGTTCTGCTTTTGTATGATCAGTATAGATTCTTGTCTTCGCTTAATATGGATTTGGTCCATGTTCTGAATGATTGTAATTATTGTACATACTGTTTTGTCTATGACTGCATATATGTATGAAATTTTTTTTTGCATACAGACTGTCACAGCTCATTGGACATTGTTTATTTACTGTATTGGCTTCCGCTATGCCTCACTGTTATCTTGTCTTCTTGTTAGCGAGCCTTCGGTAATCTCGGACATCTTGGCGATTCTGATGCTAAACCCATAGGGGCGGGTTTGGGTCGTGACAATACCTCTGCTCCACCTTAGGAACACACTGTGCAAATTTCATTGGTGGCCGACAGGGGGCCTGTCGGCTACCAATGGTGGCCGGTCGGCTACTGGTGGTGGTCGGTCGGCCATTGATGACATGAACTCCTCTTTTTGCTGTAATAGAGAGCAGACAGAGCAAAATAGTGTATTCTCACATGTTTGTACTTTTTGCACTTCTTATCATCAAACAAGCTCAAAGGAGTGAAACTCTTGGCTCTCAAACCACCAATCAAGCAACTTTCATGCATGATGGCTAAAGAACCAAGTTTGTACAAGTTTAAGGAGTGCAAAACAAGACTCAAAATGACCATCACCCTATTATGCATGATCAAGGGTGATAGTGACCAAGGAAAGTGGCACATTTCATCACTTTTGAGTATGAAATGTCCCATTTTCCTTATGTTCGAATTAACATCCGATTCGAACACATGCAATGCAATATGAAAGATACTTATCTTGCCTCTTTTACTTGTCCAAATTTGTTTACTCATTTGAATTACCAAAACCATTCTTTAATTGATTTGTCCATTAGTGAGTGTCCTCTAATAGAAAGATGGCTCAAACATTAAGTTGATTTGAGCATGAAAGAGGTATTACACTGTTGGTAATGAACTCCCTAAAGGATTAAACCATTAGGTGCAACACCTCCATTTCACACTTAGGCAAATAAGAGGTTTAAAACCACTTTCAAAGCAAACAAAAGAGTGAAGAATGAGAAAGATTGTAGAGATTTTAAATGCTGAAATGAAGTGTAAAACAATACTAAAACATGATATTAACTCAAAACAATGATGATCAAAGCATTAAAACATCAAGCTAGTGAAGGAGATTAACACTACAACTATGCAAAACAAGCCTTAACTGAACTAACCAACCTAAAACAGAGCCAAAATAGGTTATTTTAGAGGCAAAAACATGTTGGACTTAAGCCACAAAAAGCTAAAATAATAAGCTAACATGTGAGGCTAACTAGGCATACAAACAAGACACAAGGAGAGGAGGCTAACCCCTCCAATTTTGGACTTCAAAACAAGGTTTTTACCACTGAAAAACCTCTGAAATTCAGTTGTTAAAAGGCCCAAAAAAGTTGATTTGAAAGTGATGAAAAATGGTACAAAAGCTTAACAAGCAAAGGAGCAAGAATGGTGGACCACCCCTTAACTCAAAGAGACCTCAAACCAATAATTTTAAGCCACAAAAATAGAGTTTTTGATAGTTCAAAATCAGCCCAAAAACAGTTGGAAAAGGTGGCAAAACAAAGATACAAAATAAGCTTAAACAAGGTAAGTACTATACCTTTGAAGCAAAGCACAAAAATAGCCAACAAGCCAAGCTCAAACCACTTTCGAAAGCTCACACAAGACTCTAAGTAATCCTAGCCCACAGGTGAGAGTATTTGGTTAAGGGTTGACATGCAAAAGCTAAGGACTTATGAGCAAATGTGTATAAAATATCAAGAGAGAGAGAGAGAGAGAGAGAGAGAGAGAGAGAGAGAGAGAGAGATATTTTTGTTCTAATTTTTCTAACCCTCCAAAATGGGAGAGGAGCCCCCCTATATATAGAAAAACCACTCCTTGAGCTTAGAAACATCTCACCATACATGTGTATGGAGATGTAGCTCAGTGTGCAACAGTTGGCACAATTGTCAATAAATATCTGGAAAAAGGCACTGATAGCCGACCGGCCACCACTGGTGGCCGACAGAAACACCCCATGGCCGGTAGCCTTGGGTGGTGGCCGACAGGTCACCAAGAGGTCTAGACACCAAGTTTTGGTCCAAAACAAGTCACAGAATGAACAAGGTTTAAAGGCTCAAAGACAGGGCATTCCGCCGAGGACTTTAGGCGTTCAAAACGAACACAAAAACACAATCGTCGAGTGCACAAGCGATGACGTCTAAGTCTTGAGGACGGCAAAAATGGGGTGTCTACACACATGTCTTATCATGCCATGTTTTTGGCATGCTTGGCAACCTTTAGCATATTCTATACAATCTTTAAGGATGGTGGGCCAATAGTAGAAATGCCTTCGAAGCAGCCATCTCATTTTCACACCAAGCTGATGAGCACCACATATACCTTTATGAACTTCAGCCATGGCTGTCAATGCCTCATTTGGCCCTAGACATTCCAATAACAACCCATCTGCTCCTCTTTTGTAAAGAGCATTGCCATACACTATATATTGCATAGATTGTAATTTGATCTTTCTACTGGCTTTCAAAGATGAGCCAGTTAGGTATTGTATTATTGGATGCCTCCAATCTTGATCTTGTAAGTCATTATGATTGACTTCTAACACCACATTCCTTTTAGCTAAAGGTGGTATTAATTTTTGATATGTTGCTTGATTTATGTTCATTTGAGTGTCATCACTTCTTCTGAAATTCGAAGCTTTCTGAGCTACATCATTAGCTTTGTTATTTATGAACCTTGGGATATAAGTCACATTTGCTATCTGAAACTGAGAAAGCAAATGTAATTGTCACGGCCCAAACCCGCCCCCATGGGTTTAGCATCGTAATCGGCCAGTAATCCATGATTACCGAAGGTCTGCTTAACAGTAATAACAGTAATACAGAGTATAGGGGCTGGCGGAAGCCAAAACAGTAATAAAAGATGTCCAACGAGCTGTGACAGTCTGTATGCAAAAAGACTTTTTATATATATTCATATTCAGAACAAAAGCAGTATGTACATACATCATTTACAGGTATTCCGGTTAGGGACCAAATCCCTACCATATGATCTGATGCCGATCTATACTGATATTACAAGCGAGCGAAGGGTGAACTGAGACACCCCAAAAAGCCTAAGCTTGAACACACTTGGAACCTCGCGGTGAGGCACGTTGGTTGGCTTGACAAAAAAAGAGTTTCACTCAACGCTCCTAGCTCCGATCCGGTGCTTGGACACCTATATATATATATAAACAGTGAGCTAAAGCCCAGTGAATAACATGTGTGTAAAGAGGTTAAGAATGAATGTCCTTTTAATATTTGAAACAGTCGTTTAAACAGCATATTAGTCATTCAGTCATAGCAGTCATATGTGGTACATCCCGTAGCAAAACAGTACAGTAGGTCTTAACAGACCGAACAGTCAGTTGATGGCCATTATATCAGTAAAGAGTAGTGGTTCCAAACATAAGAACCGACAGAGATCTCTGTGACAGTAGTAGTACAGTACAGTAACAGTAAATTGCTATGAATGCCACGAATACAGTTCACAAATAGGACAAATATTCATTCAGTAAGAAATATCATTTCAGAAAGCAGTACAGTGGTTCATTCAGAAAATATTCATGATTGAACATATCTTTACAATATTGTTACTCACAGAGCACTGGGCTACAAGCAGCCAGAGCGTCCCTGGATGCCAACCCTACACAGTTACAGAACGAATACACACTAAGCTACACAGTTGCGAAAATAATAACTTAATCCCTAAATTGCCTCGGTGTGGTTCTACATCAATATCCTCATTAAGATGCCTTAAACTAGGCCTAAGAATACCTAGGATGGAATGAGGATGCAAAGATGCACTTAGAAACACTTTTCAAATTTTTGCTGAAACAGGGTCTACGCTCGAGCGTGGCTTCTTACGCTCAAACGGACATGCAGAACAAAGGATCTCCGCTCGAGCGTGGTTTCCCCCACTCGAGCGGACTGCAAAACCATGCAAAAGTACTAGATGCACGCAATTCACGCTCGACGGACGCTCGATCCTCGCTCGAGCGTGAGACACAAGTCCTTGCTCGAGCGTGCATTCCCTCGCTTGAGCGGACTGTAAAAACATGCAAAGTACTGGATATACGCATTTCCCGCTCGAGCGACACTTTTCCTGCTCTAGCGGACTGCATGAACTCAGCGTGTATGCTCGAGCGTGGAGTTCCTCGCTCGAGCGTGAGTCCAAAACCTGGAATTTCTAGATTTGAATCTCAAGCTCAAAACTCAACTTCAAGGCATCAAAATCAATCCTTTTGGGCTAATTTTCTGAAAAACACCTGTAAACTCATACTATGACATGTTTCAAAGATCAATTTGAGAAATCAAAGCCCAAAGGGAGTTCAATTAAACATAATTTCAAAGAAGTTTCCATGAACATGAAGAACAATGCATATTCGACACATGCATGGGTTCCTAGGAACTCCAATGCTACAAAACAAGATCAAACGCAATGTTTAACTTCAAAACATGGTGAGTTCATGGTTTAAGACCAAAAATATGAACATGTATGAAGAAATCCTCATGAAACAACTTCAAAACTCAACAATATGAACATGCATGCATGGTACAAGCTTCAATTCAACAATTTAAGCCATATCTTGGCTCTAGACTTCAACAATTCTCTAAACCATGCAAGAACCAACCCAAAATATGAACAATAAGGTAAACTCCCTACCTTAAGTCTCCAATTTCAAATGTAGAAGCTCAATATGCAATGAATCCTTCAATCTCCTAAGCCTCCAGGCCAATTTGGTTGAAATCAATCTATCTCCTATCTCTCTCTCTCTCTCTAGTCGGTTTGGTCTCTAGAGGAAAAGGGTGAGATGGTGTTTGTAATGCATCAATTAAGTCCAAGTCAAAGTTGTAGGAAAAGGCCACTCAATGGCGATTTGGTAAATAAAGCCAACTTATGTAATTTAAGATTATTAAACCTAATTTAATCATACCAAATTACATTTCAATTAAATATACCATAAAATCACATAAATTCTAACTAGTATAAAACATTAATCAATTTCAGATTCGGCCGCCGATAAGGCCTTCAATTTACAGTTTAAAGCGCAAAACATGAACAGATCATTCAATAGTCAACAGATAGAAATGCACTTAAGCTATACACTCAGTCAATCAATTCAGGATTTCAGTCAATCAATCATTTAACATACTTAATCATAGATTAGCACTAATCAGTGGTGAGGGTTGTCACAGTCATGCAACAACATAGTATGACAATATGCTTGCACTTTAACATTTGTAAATTCCTTTCACTTGGTTAACCACCAATTAAGAATCTCCAAATATATCAACTGCATGAGCTTGTAATCCAATAAGCATTTCTATTCCCATTATTAAAGCTTCATATTTAGCTTGATTATTGGAACAAGTGATTTCATCAACTCTGAAACCATGTGTGGTTTTTACCCCCTGTGGTGACTTAATCACCACACCAATTCTAGTTAGACCATTGGCTTTTGATCCATCAAACCACATTTGCCATGGCTCAATATTAACCATACCAAGATCCATTATTTCTTGGCATTCTGTCTGACATGGATGATTTTCCAAGAAATTAGCTAAAACTTGTCCTTTTACTGCCTTTTGGGAGACATATTCTAAATAAAATTTTGATAAGGCTAGTATCCATTTGCTAGTTATTTCTCTCAACATAGGTCTAGATAACATATACTTAACCAAATTTGTGGTTGCAATTACCAAGACAACTGTAGGCAAAAGATAGTATCTTAATTTCATTGCAGCAAAATACAATGTAAGACACAACTTTTCTACAGCTGAATATTTACATTTACAAGAATTTAAAAACCTACTAAGGTAATAAACTGCTTGCTCCTTGCTCTTTGCCTTCTTCATTGTCTTGGGTTAAGAAAACTCCCAATGAATCTTCTGCTGCAGTAATGTACAACTTCAAGGGCTTATCACTCTTTGGTGGTATCAACACTAGATGCTTGGCCAAGTAGGCTTTAATTCCTTCGAAAGTAGTTTGATGCTCTGCTGTCCACACAAACTCCTCCTTATCTTTCAGCTTTAATAAAGAATAAAATACTTTAGTTTTCCCTACAGTGTTAGAAATAAATATTCGAAGAAAATTAACTTGACTAAGGAACTTTTACACTTCTTTCTTACTTGATGGAGGCTTGGCCTCAATGATGGCTTTGGCTTTATTCTGATCAATCTGTATTCCCTTCTTGTGTACTACATGGCCCAAGAATTTTCCAGCTGATACACCAAAAGCCCATTTGAGAGGATTAAGCTTCAATTTGAACTTTCTCATTCTTTCGAAAGCTGCTTCCAAGTGAGCCAAGTGTTTCTCCATAGACTGAGATTTTACTACAATGTCATCAATGTAATACTCTAAATATCCTCCAATGAGATCATAAAAGATAATGTTCATTGCTTTTTGATATGTAGCCCCAGCATTCTTCAGACCAAATGGCATTTTGATCCATTCGAAGGTGCCAATGTTCCATGGACATATAAATGCTGTCTTATGGACATCCTCCTTTGTAATGCAAATTTGGTTGTAACTAGAATACCCATTCATCATACACAAAATCTTGTGCCCTGTTGAACTGTCCACCAAGAAGTCTACCATGTGCATGGGGTACTCATCTTTTAGAGTTATTAAATTTAGGTTTCTAAAATCGATGCATACCCTCATTTTACCATTCTTTTTAACTACAGGCACAATATTGGACAGCCATTCAATATATCTGGCTGTTCTAATAAAGCCTGCCTTGAGGAGCCTAAGAATTTTGTCATTGACCTTCTGAACCACCTCAAGACTCATTCTTCTTGGTTTTTGCTTGTATGGCTTGAAATTAGGCTTTATAGGAAGCCTATATTTCACTAATGATCTGTCCAATCTAGGCAGCTCATTATAAGACCAAGCAAAGTAATCCTTATATTATTTTAAGACAACCAATAACTGGCTTCTATCACAAGGACTTAACCAAGCACTGATATAAATGGGTTGTTGCGCAGAACTTCCTCCTAAATTAACTTCTTCCAAGGGGTCTTGTACTTGAGCACTCACCAATGCTTCTCTTTTGATTTCTTCTACCCTTGAAGCAACTTCTTGGTTTTGTTCTGCTCCTACTTTTTTTGGTTCAACATCTTTGCCTTCTTCCTCATAGACAAAGTCTGTCCATAAGGTTTCTTCCTCTTGTATTTCCCGGACTTTTGTTTCAATGTCTAATGCACAGTACTTATCAAGAATCAAAGGCCTAGCCTTTTGTTGTTCTTGATTATAGCCAACCACCCTGGCTTCTCTTTCTTGTTTCTGAACCTTCTGGACTATTGACTTTATGTCCAATATCGAAAACTTAACCAAAGCCAAGGGTCTGGCTTCTTAGGTTTCATTCTTTTGCCTACAACCAAGCATCATTATCATCTTTGATGACAAATTCTTTATCAGCACTCTCTTGCACTAAGTGCTTCAGGTGTGCTACTTCCTCATCAGTCGTCACTTCGGCTGAACCATGAGGTTTTCTTAATATACTAAGTGGTGTCACTCCCTCAGTATACAACTTGGCCTCTGCAAAGTCAACATAAGCGATAAAGGGTTGAGGGTCTGTGTTGATCTCCTCTGTCTCTCTATTGCACAAGGCCATCATTATCTTCTGTGTAGAGAGGAATGCACACATTTGTTGGTGTGTATCTAATCCCTGCCAAGTAAAGCATTATACTTGGCATTACTATCTATAACAAAGAATGCCATCATGCAATCTCTAGTTCCCACACTCAAGTTGATGGGCAAGATACTCTCAGCCATTTGTTTATACCCAGCGAAGCTAACAATGGTTGTGCTAGTTGGGATTAATCTGGGGTTTCTTTTTCCTAATTTCTTCAAAGAGGACTTCAAAAGTAGGTTCACTGCTGTCCCATTATCTACCAACACCCTGTTCATTTGTATCCTATCAAAAAAATCCTTGATATACAAGGGCTTGACATGTTGTGTCATAGATGTTGTAGGATACTCAAAAGGATATGAGAGATTAATACTCACTTCCTCACTTTCATCTTTAGTTTCCATTGGCATGGCCACTTCAGACTTATCTTGAACCATGCTAACCTGTGAATCTTCACTAGAAACTGGAATAGGGTCAATCTACTAACTCTTGTGACAGTATATGTGCCATGTTTACTGATACTGGAGGGAATAAACCAAACTGAACTGGTGGCTGCACTTGTTGCTTTTCCAAACTAACTTGCTCAGTTACTTCGGAAGCATCTTCCATGCTGCACTCTGGTACTTCAATACTAGTGATTTCATTTGAATGTTCTACTCATACTGGTTTTTCAACCAAAAAGGTCTATTAAACTATGAACGCTTCAAACATCTCATCTTTAGCCATTTCTTTACTTTGGCCTACTTCTACTTCTCCTTCTGTTTTAGTGTCGCTTTCCATTAAGACCTTTTCAAGACCTGCTATGGTGGATCTTTCCTTGGCTTTCAATTCAGTGTGAACCTTAGCCAACTGCTTCCTGTTGACAACTCTCTTGTTCTGAGGGGCCAATTTTGGACTTTCTTTTCCTTCTGTCTAGTTTTTTTGACTAGGCCAATGAAGAACTTTCTTCACTTTCCTTCAGATCCTTTTGGTACTGAGTACACCTCCACTGGATTTTTCTCTTCTGGGATCTGGAGATTATAGGAACTATATCTGGTTTCTTTGGTTTTGGGTTTTTGAGTAATACCCAATTATTTGGAGCCACCAAGGGAGGTTTAATCATTCTATCCTGGTCCCCAAAAACACTCCTCTGGGTAGGCATTTCCTTAGGCTTGTTCTGCATGACAAACCAATTTGGAACACCAGGCACCCATGAACTCACTAGTTCAGTTGCTGAACTAGCTCTTTCTACATTCGAGGCCAGTTTCGAAGTTGTCTGTGGAGGCCATTGCTTGGCCCTGATCCCCTGTCTTGAGCCTAATTCAGGCCTTTTGTCAGGGTGGTTACCTTGGATCTTATTTGAGGCTGATCTTGGAGGCCAATCTTTGGCTCTGATTCCATAACTTGAACCCACTTCAAGCCTCATCTCAGGATAATTGCCTTCCATCCTGTAGCAGTTGGGTGGTCTGAACTCATGCAGAGGTCTCTTACCCTTGGGATGTACCCTAGCGACTGATGGTTCAACCAAGGATGACTGAGGTCTGGGACTAGTTGGGTATGGCCTCTTTTTGTAGGTACTGGTTGGTTTAGGGCGTCTCTGCACATCCTTGCATACTATTTTCCATCAATTGGGAGACCTTTCAAGCATTTGTAACTTAACCTGCATTTGGGACACATCCTTTGTATGACAGTTGCCTCTAGAGAGTCATCATCCAGTGCTTCCTCACTAGAGTCCTCCTTTTGGCTCGCAAAGCTTTGTCCATCTGCTGGTGAACTTCTGATATTTTTTTTAGAAGCAGTCTGGCTGGCAACATGCATTTGTACATTAATCTCCTCCAATTCCTTCAAGGATAGGTTTTGGAAATCAGGTACACCAATATTGGTTGTAGCTTCCCCAATCTCTGGGAATGGGTTAGAGTCAATCCCCATAGCTTTCTCTGCTTTGGTTGGGAACTTTAAACTCCCATTTCGAATCTGTTCTTGGATCCTATCTTGAAAAATAATACAGTTTTTAGTTGAATGAGACCAATAATTATGCCATTTATAATACATTTTCCCTTCAAGTTCTTCTGGGGAAGGAATTCTAACTTCCTTTGGTAACTTCAGGAAATTTGCTACAAGCAAATGATCAAAAATGTCATTTGCCTTTGATAAATCAAAAGAGTATTTCCTATGAAAGTCTTTCTTTTTAAACTGTTGGTCTATTGTAGTGTCCTTATGAATTAATGCCTCACAGGTTATAGGCTCTTTCTCTACGATCTCTGCTGCATCAATCTCGTAATTAGGGTCCCTATAATAGGTCTTGTATGATGCATTACTTCGATCTTGTTCTTCCTCAAGTAATGATTTGTATCTAGACACTTTATAGGTTAATTTTACTAAATCTCGAAACTCAGTTGAGTCGAACTTCTTTCGAAGCCTAAACTTTAAACTATTTTGAGCTAATCTCACAAATTCAAGCTCTGGTAGAATGACCCTACACTTGTTTCATGCTTTTTTGAATCTGGCAATAAATTGAACAGCCTTCTCATCAGGCCTTTGACTCAACCTTACCAAGTCTACTATAGAAACTTCTGGCTCTGTTTGGAAAAATTGGGCATGAAATGCCTCATCGATTTACTGCCAAGTGTGGATAGAGCCAAGTGTAAGGTTAATATACCATACAAAAGCTGTCCCAGTTAGAGAATTTGGAAAAAGTCTTAACTTCATGTAATCATTATTGGTAAATTCACCACATTGGGCTGCGAACTTAGCAATGTGTTCTACCATTGACTGGTTTTCATTCCCATAAAAAAGAGCAAAGTCTAGTATTCTAAACCCCCTTGGGTATTCATACGCCTTATCCACCCATTTTGGGTATGGCTTCCTATACACAAGAGTTTGAACCCCCCTAGCCATAGGTCCACATATTTCTCTGACAATATCAGCGATTTGGTCCCTAAAAACCATATTTTGTACTTGTTGGATTACCACTGGAGGAACAAACACAGGATTTGGTGGAGACCCTTGTGTTTGAAGTCTTCTTGGTCCATAGGGAGGTATATTTGGGATTGGTTGTCCCTGTGGTACTGGCTGCTGTTGAGAGTATTGTTGACTTTTCTGAGCCTGTCCTGTGAAAGGACCTGCGAAAGGGGCTACAATAGGAGGAACAGGTGTTGTTTCTCTCCCAGCCGTAAAAAACCCTTCCAACCCCCCGAGTGTGAATTCGAATAGAGGATTAGTGAAGCCCCTTGCGCCAGGTATGGCTTCGAACATGGGATTTGAAAACATTCTCATGCTATTTTCTTGTGTTGGCCCAGATCCACCAATTTGTATGACTTCGCTGTTAGGTAATGAGGCATTTTGATTTACCATAGGCCTCGAAAGAGGCTCATATCATGACTGAGATATAGGTGATGGTCTTTCATAATTTTGATTACTAGTCTGACCATTGGTATGTCCATTACTTTGTATGGGCTGTTTATCTCTAGCAATCTTTGCTGAGAAACATTTAAATTTTTCTCTATATGCCTTGTGTTAGTTGGTTGATGGAAATTCATCCGATCTATACAGGATATTGCCCATCTTTCTATTGTGTTCATTAATTGTTGTCCCATGGCATCTACCAGGCCTCCCTATGGATTCATTGGCTGAGTAGATGGAACAGTGGATGGTCCAATTCTATGGCCTCATCCAATATTTTGAACATGTGGTGCATGTTCTGAATTATTGGTCTGTTTGACCATAGGTTCTGATGAGATAAGTGTTTCCATAGGATGTATTATCACATTATCCTCTGGATCGGGTACTTTTTCCTCTCCTTCCACACCTTCTTCCAAGCGTTCATTTTTTCCTTGTCTCCTACGTCTAGCCATTTCAATTTGTCCCACTGGACATGTCAAAAATATATGTTGGCTTTTTTGGCTTTCGAAGGTTAATATTGTAATTTTAAGTGTGCCAGTAAGGATTAATCAGTCCTTATAGAAGATTAATTGCCAACTAATTATCAGACGATTGTGTTTTAGTTCTCTCAGCCTCAATGAAGAGAATTTTTACTGGTGGCTTGTTTAGGAGAATTGAGTAAATAACAATTAAGTGAAGAATAATTTTAGAATTTCATTAAGTAAAATGAAAGAAACTTACAATGATCTGACCCAATCTCGTAGAGGTTTACAGCAACAAGCTATTTGAAACAACTTTTATGAATGAAGTGCAGTGTAGGAATTTGAAGTACAGAAATGTAAAGAATTGTAAAAACCAGAAGGGAAAACAGAGTAAATAAAACTGATTTTTTGATTTGAGTTTGGATCCTTCATTCTGAGGCATTCTCTGCTATTTATATTTCTCAATGATAACCGTTGAAGTGGGCTTCTAACCGTCGAAATGTTCTCCCATCATTGCTGAACATGCTCTCTCACAGTCAGTCCCACTATGCCATCTTTGTTGTTAGGTTTCCTTCTTGATTTTGAATTTGAACTTTGTGAATAATCGTTAGGCCACATCACCCTATATTCCTCGATTGTTCCTGTGCTACGCACATCCATTATTATCAATACAGGCTGACACGTGTCTGACTTTGGTTGACAACTTGTATTAACTCTCTAAATTGCCCTCTTCATATCACGTGTCAAATTGTGATTGACTTTTGCAAATTATACAACCAACACAAATATAATAATATTACATGATTATAATTATTATATCAATATATATTTTTGAATTATACTTTGTCTTCCCCATGTGTTTCCCACTTTGGTTAATTTTTATTATTATTACTATTTTTTTGATGCTTTCTCTTTAGCTCTAGCATTTATAATTTTTCTGTAATTTTTTTCAAAATTAATTTTCAGCCAATTTTGGACGAAAAATTTCCTGTGGGCAGCCCATGTGGCATTACGTGACAAAATGTATAAATTACACTTTGTCTTTTTAATTTCAAAATTTTCACTTTCTTCTTTAATTTTTTTTTATTATTTTACTTTAACTCTTATTATTTGTAATTTTTCTCAATTTATTCTCAAATCTAATTTATGTCAAATTTCAAAATCCAAAACTCTGTTTTCAAGTCACCCATAGAGAATCAATAGCTGATTACATGCTAAAAGAACCAAAAATGTCATCATGGATATACATATTGCATTTCGATTGTCATCATCATAAGAAAACAAAAGACAAAATTAAGTTGATTGATGAGTTGAGATTGAGAAAACTCCATACGGAAACAAAATTAAGGTTAGGTTTGGCATAACCTATATAATCCATCTTTTTATCTTTTTATCTTTTTTCCATCACATCACCTCTCTACTTTTCTGCACATCTTTTCGTAAAAAGACAAAAAGTGCACTTTTTTAGGACACCCCAAACCAACCCTAAAAGAGGAACAAAAACTGGAAAGAAAAAAAAAATTTAATGCAAAATATAGAATCCACTTGGAAAATTTAAGAGAGAGAGAGACCCGTAGTAGTGATGTTCCGGCCTGGAATTGATGTTAGACCATCAAATATATGGTCTTGTGAAACACCATGTTATTGGTCAAATTTTGTTGTGGTTTGGTAACAAATTTTTTACCTAAATAAGTGAGTGTTTGGGAAGTTACTATTTTAGTAGGCTATTTTAATTTTTGGATATTTTAAAAGGCTAAAATTTTTATATTTAGGAAGATAGTTAGATTTTTTGTAGTTAGATGTAATATTTGTAATAGAAAAAATGAAATGATTATGGATTTGATGTGACATTTTGTCTTATTGACTATTTTAATCTATTTTGTCTTTTAGTACTATTTTAGCCAAAAAAACCTAAAAACCTTTTTCCCAAACAAGTACAAAAAGATAAAGGAAAATGTCTCGTAGCTCAAATTTTGTGGCTCAAAAGTGGCTCAAATGGCCAAAACGACGTCGTTTTGGCCATTTTTATGTTATTCTGTAACTCAGACATGCTTATTATGATACCTATGATAAACAACACCAATCCAGAATCACTAGACATTGGTATGATTTTATGATTGAATATAGTTTTGAATTACCTCTCTTAGAATATGTTGAAAAATATTACAAAAACCTAAATACAATCACCAAATACAAATGGAAAACTTCTGAATCTACAACTGTTAGTTCTAGTCACCCTCCTCTTGAGAAAATAATTATCAAACAACAAGGTTCTGACATTCCTGCTTCTCCTTTCAAATTACCTGGCGATGATACTGAAATCAAAAAAGTCATTGAACAAAGTAATTATACTAATCAATGTTTAAACACCATTGGTAAACAATTAGATAAAATAGAAACAAATTTAGAATCTGTTACATCTACTAAACCACAACCTTTAGATCAACCTTTACTCAATCTACCTAGTCATCGCTCCAAAAGAACTAATTTGGTAACCACTGATCAATCTACTGTCAAAGCTATTGAAAAATTATTCACTAAACTATCTACCACTGATAATGCCCCACCTTCTAAAGATAAAGGTCTTACAGTTTTAAATCAACAACCAAATATTGGCACTGTTTCTACCACATCCATCGACACCACTGATGATCAAATAAATCAATTGGCTCAACAATTTCAAACTTCTAATCTTAATAAAATTCATTATCCAAAGTTAATCCTCAAACTACCAAAAACTGGTATTCTCGACCTACTCCACCTGACCTCCAATATGAAGAAAATAATATTAGTAACAAATTTTCTGTTTCTGCTAAAAAACTATATGAATGGAACATTGATGGTCTTAGTGAAGATCAAATACTTCAAAAATTAAATCATTTATCTATGGTTTCAAATAGTTACCTCTCTAATTATCCCCAATATTCTTAATCTGAAATTGCTTCCTTAATTACTTCTAGTTTTACTGGTATGCTCAAATCTTGGTGGGAAAAATACTTAACTGAAGATCAACGCGACTCCATCATATATGCTAATCAAACTGATGATAATGGTCTCCCTATTTTTGATGAAACTATTGGATGTTGCCACTCTGATGGTATTAATACATTAATTTATACTATTGTTCGACATTTTATTGGTACGCCTACTAATATTTATTCTCGCATACATGATCAGCTTAGTAACCTTACTTGCCCAACTTTAAGTGATTTTCGATGGTATAAAGACGTATTTACCTATAGAATTATGTTACGTGAAGATTGTACTAAATCATTTTGGAAAGAAAAATTCATACCATATTCAATAAATAATTTATCAAGATCAGGTTTAAAATCCTTTTTAATGGTCATAAGTTGAGGATTGACTGGAGGTATAAATTCTTCAAAATCAGTTTGAGTTGGAGAATTATTAGAAGCAGTTTCTTCTTCAGGTAAATGTGTGTGTGTAGAGTAAACAGGTTTACTAATTTGAGAAGTAGCAGTATTATCAATACCTTTTAATTTAGAGGTTTGTCCTAAATGAATTTGACTATTTTTTCGAAATAGTGGAATATTAAATATTTCATCTTCAGTTTCAATCTCAGAAGGTACACTAGAGGTGCTATGTCTGGATGATTGACTACGATTAAATTTAATACGAACTGTACCATCATGGACTTGTTGAATGTCTTGAATATCTTGGATAGATGATTGTTGTTGGTTATGTTTGTAATGTTCATTGACAGTGATCCATTGATCGGGTAAATCTACATTTTTCCATTCAATCAAGACCATGGTGATTTACTTGGACTAATGATTCTGTTTTTTAATAATTCATTAATTTCTTTCTTACACATTTCAAGCAATTCATAATTCATTTGAATAGGTCGAGATTTAGTAGGGATGTGTTTTTCATTAAAATTTTTAATATATGGCAAAGTAATTACATGCTTTTTTCTGTGCCAAAATGCAGTAGGTAAATGAGAGCAGACAGTGGATTCTAGTTTTAATTTAAAATCATTAATTTGAGAAATAATAATAGGATCAGTTAATTGTTGATCAATTCTTTTATAATTAATTTATTCCTTAAGAAAATTGATTTGCCTAGTTAAACGATTAATAGTATGGGAAATAGAACAATCTTTTAACAGTTTTAATTCGAACATTTCAGGTGGAAATAAAAATTTAAAAGTAACAGGTTGGCCTAAAACATGAGTGGTAATTCCTTCAGCAGATGTAGTAAATGGATAAAGTAAATGTATAAATGGGGTACCTAATATGATTTTATCAGTCATGTTTTTTACTAAAACGAATGAGGTTTTGAAACATACATTATCTTGACAAACATGAACGTTAGGTAATTTATATTTAATACGCATTTCACTACCATTAGCAGAGGTTAATTTCTCACGGCATTTTTCATAGTATTTAGTAGGGAGCAAACCTTCTTGTACACAGTTTAAATCAACACCAGTATCTATTAGAGCAATTAAGTTTAGTTCAAAATCATTAATAACTATCTTTATTCGTGAATACCATTTTTGCATATAGATTTTATTGATTAAATTTAATCTTTTATCGTCAAGAGTATGGGATTGTGATCTATTGTCAAATATTAATTTATCAGGATTAGTGTGATCAGAATCAGGGTCAGAATTATGTTCAGATTCATTAGGAGATTCATGGACTGAGTTGTGGAAATTATCTAAACTTTTATTAAGTTTTAATGTAATAATTTCATCTTCTAATTTTCGATATTTTGTCTTAATTCATTAATAGTTTGTTTGATTTGATGGATTTCAGATTGTAAATCTTGAAGTGTGATTTCTTTAGTTTTATTTTTAAATCTTTCTAAAGTCTTAGATAAGCTGATAATAGGTTTATCAATCTTAGGTTTATCATCTAATGAATTAATAAAGATTTTAATTTATCAATATATTTTTGTTTTAAATTGGGATCATCTAATTTGCTAATTAATTCAATAAGAGCGATTCTTCTTGGGTGTTTTAGTAAGAACGCTTATTTGTTTGATCGGTTTACAAGCAGACATCAAGTACATCCTAGATTAATATGATCGTGAGAATCGTCACTAGGTGAATGATAATCGATGAAGTTCTTGGATGATCGGAAGAGGAGTCGCTAATGTGATTGATTTAATTGGAAGATTTCAAATAACTGATATTTGGAATTATCATCAATTTGAAGTTGGTTAACTCTTTCCTTTAATTTTTGCTTTTCTTTACATTTATTTGAATAATGGCCTTTTTGACCGCAATTATAGCAGGTAATGTCTTTATTGAATTTAGATTTGGGATGTGATTTTTTATAATATTTCTTTTTGGGTTTAGTATAAAATTTATCATGAGATTTGGAAGGTGAATAGCCTTTGCGGTATTTATTAGAAGAATATTTGGATTTATGTTTATGTTTGGAGTACTTGTGTGATTTCCTACGGGAGGGTGCAACAGGAGGTAAACCATATTGTTCACAGAAATTTCCTAATTCATATTTAGCTTTATGTTTATCTTTAGTGGCTTTTTGACTAAGTTTTAAATCAATACACATTTTTAATCCTTCTTTTTGAATAGTGCTTATTATATCACCATAGGTTAAATTATCATATTCAATAACACCAGTAGGTTGACTAAGAACATCTCTAATTTTGTGAGCAAATAAACTAGGTAATCCATTAATGAATTTTTCTTTCCAAAATGATTTAGTACAATCTTCACGTAACATAACTCTAATTACCTGGTTGTCAAAATTCCCTTCCTGATTTTCTCACCCGGGAATTTTTACAGGGGGGTAAGCAATGAGTGCAGCTCCACATATTCCATATTTAAAAACCCAAATTACCCATTACCAAACCTTGATTAAACAAGTCAACCACTTCTAGTCAACCTTTTGTCCCTCCTCATTTGGAGTTAGTAGGACAATACCCTCAACCCATTCAAATGATCAACCGTTACCAACTCCTTGGTAACATCCCCAGGCCTAATTACTCTACTGCTTTGGCTACTGATCCTTTTGCTTCATCAAGCCAATCAATCTCAGTTACTCCATTTCCTGCCAACCAGTTAAGTCAACCCGAACTGATTATATCAAATCACACACTACTAATCTGTTCTATAAAGAACCTAGTCATCCTAAAAGTCAATTGATCCATGAAATTGCTAAATCCCATTTTGGCTCTGGATGCCATTTCATCCTCTCACATCCAGAGAAAACACTCACATATTACAAAGATATTTTGATCCATCATCAATCAGTCTTGATCAAACCCATTTATGATCGAACCTACGCCAGCAAGGTTCTGTATCATTCGATTTACATCCATAGTATTGTTTCCCAAGCTGAATGGGGTCCTCCTTATCAGCTTCGAGACTTGCCTGGTCATTCCATCCAGTATAATTACCATGATTATGTTGATGCCTGGTTCAAGATTTTCCTGTACCAAAATGAAACTTTTAGTCACTCTTGGTACATCTGCTTTGATCAAAAATTCAAATCTGAATTACCTACCTGGTTTCTGAGATGGTGGACTCATTATGGTGCCATTTCAGACATCCTCCCTGGTGATCTCATTGAACTAGTTAACTATTTCTCCTCTGTTTACCCATTCACCACTCATCAGCGACAATTTCCATCTTTGTTAATTTTTATATCCAAATATAAACTCCCATGGATATTTAAATGGCAATATGGAATTGATGGTAACATAATCACCCGTCAATATTCAGTTAAATGGTGGGCTAAGTTCAATGTGCCCAGAATATTTGAAATTGTTCAAGAAGAATTTCCCATTGATCAATGTGCTCCAACTCCTTCTATGATCAAAGCCAAAGAAACCCAAGCTAGAATCGGTCAAGGAAGTCACCGCCTTTCCTTCCAATCAACCTTGGAAGCCCCTCATCTAGCGGTTCCAAGCCCAAATCCAAATCAGTTCAGCCGACTCAATCAAAATCCAAGGCCAAGTCCAAAGCTCCTGCAGTTCCGGACCAGCCCAAGGAACATTCACGGCCCAAATCAAAGTCCAAAGCTAAGGCTAAGCCCATTTCACCCCCTGCTTAGCCCAAAGCTAAATCAAAGGTTCAGCCCAAATTATCCAGAGATGAATTGCTCTAGTTAGCCCGTCAAATTACAGATCAAGCTGAAGCCCAGTCAACTAGTTCAGAAAATTCAGAAGACAGTTCAGACCATTCACAATCTTCTGAAGGATCAACTACTCAACCAATCTCATATGGTAGATCTGAGTTCCAAGATGCTCAGGACCCATTTGCCTGATCAACATAGGATTCCCTATAAATACAAATTAGCTTCAATCAATACGCTTTTGAGAAAAGCTGCTAATTTGTATCTATATTGATTCCTATATTCACGTGTTCCACCGACAGTAATAAATAGTAAAAGTTACTGTTCACTTTTACTGTTCACCGTCACTATTCACTCAATCAACTTTTGTTAAAGCTGCATATTCGTGCTATCACTCCACCGAAAGCAACCGACAGCATCTACTTTATCCCATGCGCTGCTAGTTGCTTTTATCAATCAAAGAAGTCACAAGATTACTGTATTAGTCACAAGATTACTGTATTCGTCACATGACTACTGTATTTTCCTTTTCTATATATTGTAACATATTCATTCAGAAAGCTTCAAGTTTTTCATTCTTCAGTTTTAAAGAAAAAACAGAGAGCTCTGAGTGACAATTACTCATTCCTTTTTGTAACCCAATTAAAGATCCTTGCAGTTGCTACAATTGTAATTGTAAGTTATTTTCTGTATTTTAATGTATTTTAAACGACGTCGTTTTGGCCATTTGAGCCACTTTTGAGCCACAAAATTTGAGCTACGTAACATTGTCGAAAGATAAAATATGTTAAATAAATTAACAAGATAAAATGTCACATTCAAATTATAATTTTTTTTTAAAATTTTTCTCATAATCATCACATTCAAAAAAAAAAAAAAAAAAAAAATCAAATTTTTTTTTTTTTCTTTCTTTCTTTCAAACAAAGCTAATTTAGACAGTGAAGCCTTATTCCCTCCGCTTGGTCAATTGAAAACTTTAGAGAGCCACATATAATATTAAGGCAGTGGCTTTGTTGAAGGGGCCCTGGAACAAAAACTTCACGGAAAGAAAAAGTCAACCTTCCTTGAAGCCGAAAGATCGGACTGGACCGTGCTATTGGGTCTGTGGGGTCCATCACGGGTCTCGTTTTGATAATTTGAATCGTTTCAATATGTAGAACTCGTCGAGTACTATTTACCTGTAAAAAATCACGTTGATCGGATATCAATAGTTATGTGAACAAAACAGTTTTTTATCAATCGTTAATTTTTTCACCGTTCATTTTTTTATATACAAAACTGATTTGATCACATAGCTATTAATATCCGATCAACGTGATTTTTTACAGGCATGTAATACTCGACGAATTCTACACATCAAACGGTTCGGATTATCAAAATGGGCCCAAAAAATGGACTCCATGAGCCGAACTAGACGGGTCCAATCTTGATCTCAATTTGAGACAAGCTGAACCCTAATATTAATTAGAGCAGCTCTAATCATATTCTTTGTATTTTATTAGTTAATCTATATATTTTAATATTATTTTTTATTTTACTTATCTATACACATAAACTGTATAGGTAAAAAAATCATACATATCAATACACACAAACTGCATGCACATAAGTGAGAAAAAAATTTAAAAACTAGTAATGAAAAAATAACCGAAAATAAAAGAAGCAAAGTAAATTATTTTAAATTCAAAGTCATGCCTCCAACAGGTTACATCAACTTAGTCGAGTCAAAAAATAAATATGAATATAAATTAGGAAAATTTTCAATTAATAATGTTTAAATAATTTACAGTTGAATGATAAATTTTATAACTATTAATAATTAAAATAATACTTTTAATAAATTATATAAATTATACTTTATACTTTGTATCAAATTTTATTTTGATTCTTAATTTTTTAATTATAACTGTCAAATTCTATATTTTTAATCAAGTGACAATTATGACATTTTAAATATATATATATATATATATATTTAATTTGACATGATTTGTTATATAATTCGATTTATTAAACTTTTAGTTATTAATAACCACTTCAATGTATACCTAACAATCATGGTAGCAATTTTTATAAAACAAAATAAATAAACAATAATTATAGAGAGTTCTAATTTTAGAATTTTAGTGATTTGGTGAGAAAAAAAAAGACAAAAATATAGACACACACCTCACTCACATGTGAACTTCACTACTTACCACATTACTAAATCTTTATAGAGTTTTAAAATTAAAATTCTAAATCTCTATTCATAAATAAAGGGCTAGGTATGTACCGTGTCGATTTCGCCAGAGGAGCTACAGGGAGATTCACCAATGGTACAACTGTTGCTGATTTTATATGGAACCATCACGCAAGGTTCTTTTTAATGTTGCACATCCAAATGGATGACAGGACACTCACAAATAAAGTGTGGTCGCACGGGAGGATTTACATTTTGTGAATGATATGTAATTCATTATGTGATATATTTCTATACAAGGAAAAAAATTTTTTAATAGAAAATTAGTGCAAAGTCAATTCCAAATGGGTATATGGAATTAGATCTAAGATCTTATTTAATAATAAGGACACGCTGAAAAAGTTATCGAAAAAAGTTATTGAAAAAAGTCATCGTTAGTCATAACTGGCAGCAGTAGGTGGTGGTGATGAGTAAAAAAATGTGTGATATTCAACAGATAAGGTGTTGAATGAGGGACATGTGTCATATTTCAATAGATGATTAGTTTAGTGAATTTCAATAAATAAAGAAATAGGTTGATTTCAATAGATATAGATAGATAGGTTGATTTCAATATATAGTTATCCTTTTGGACAAATTGTATCTTTTTGGCTCAAATAGATTAGAGATTAGGCTTTATGGCCTAAAAGATTAAAAAATAGACTTATGCGCCGAGTGCTTCCCTAAACCATACTGCATATTTCATCTTGTGGGTTCAACTCTATACTCAAAGTGATTATCTGAACCGTTCATTTCGTAGACTAACAAGAAAGATGAATTGTATAAAAAATCAATTTAATTAGATATCACTAAACATATGAAAAAATTACATTTTTTATTTAAAATAGACAGTAGTTATCTATTCATTGACATTTGAAAATTTTGATTTTTTGTACAAATGATATACACTGTGAGATTTAGGAGATGAATGATTCGTATTATTATTGTAGACCCACAATATGACCCACAAAATGTAATATGAAAAAATATGAAGAATAGTAATATTAATATGAAGATGAGCCATTATCAAAACTTAAACTCAAAACCCAAATCCAAGCTCTAACTCATCCTTTTCTCTTCTTTTAATCCATCCTCAAATTTCCAGTCTTCCTTCTACCACAACCTCCGTTATCTCTCTACCTCCACCGCCCTTATCTCTCTCCTTCATTGATTGCCTCACTCTGTATCGCAATCATCTTTCATATATACTTTTATATTTGATTAAAATTTTATATTTTGCTAAATAAAATGACTATTAAAATCTAATTTGAATGATAAAAATTGTAACAAAAAATGATGCCACTGATTTTGCAGGACTTACCAATGCCATAGTTATAACCAGATGTTAAGATCATGTTTTGGTCAATACCCAGTGATGCTGAGTGCTGTAATTTGTTCCACACGTTCACTGTAATGCAGGGGAGGGTAGTTTTAATACGTTTGTTATTATTTTTTTAGTTCAATCAAATATAATAATAAATATTTTAATAGAATAATAATTTCTTTTGAATAAACTATATACTACCTAAAAATCATGTACTTATGTAAAGACTAAAGCCATTTTTTTTCAAAATTAAAATACGACTTTAAATATTTTCAAATTTATTAAAAAAGTGTCATCTCTCTGCTCTATCCCAGGGCTGGGCATGTTGGGGAATTTTCAAAATGAGTTTTCAAATTTATAATTTATTTTTGAGTGCTTTCAAAACCTTCCATATTTTTCTTTGGAAAGCATGAAATAAGCTTGGGGCTTTGTCCCACATCAGAAAGAGAGGAAAACATTGAACACTTATTAAAGTGCTACATGAAATATTCCTTTGAATATGGTATTATGGGATGAATGCTAATGTACATGCACTTACATCGCAAGGATGGTGCTTCGCTCCATCTGCACACGTGTGCGTGGTGTAGGTAGTGGCGTTTGATGGTGCATTTTGCACGGGCGCAAGGCGCCGGCGCTTTCCTATTTGCATCGGACAAGTTAGAGCAATGACGTGGATCCAACGTGGCATGGGCGACGTGGAATACAGTCAGCTCCACCTAGTAGTGACGTAGCGTCCGTTGGCGGTGAGTCTTTCCTATTTGCATCGGACAAGTTAGAGCAAGGACGTGGATCCAACGTGGCATGGGCGACGTGAAATACAGTCAGCTCCATGTGGTAGTGACGTAGCGTCCGTTGGCGGTGAGTCAATCAACCGATTGAATGGTTGTATGTTCGATCTGGAGTGATTTGATCATAGCCGTTGATCGGAGATGCGTGCGATTGCACGGATGAGATGGCACCTGATCGTTATCAGGTGTGATTAGTCAAGGTATCTATTCAGTGTGAGAATGATCTGCACTGTAGATCATCGATCCAACAGTCAGATCTAATCGGATGCGTGATCAAAGGACATGACCATTCGATCAGGTGCATCAAGGCCTATAAATAGGTTGCGAAATCAACCATTTCATTCCATCCACAAAATTCCGAAGCATTCCTGCAATTCTCTCTTTCTCTCCCTCTTGATTTTGAGTTTTCGATCAAGAGTTTCTTTGAGCAATTTCTACTTTTTTTACTGATAATCAAGTTCTGCAGATTTGATTATCAGTGTCTTGATTTTCTTGATTATATCAAGAGTATTCTGATCTATTGTCGTTAGTGCAGATGCTGATATACTTGATCTGTAGATCAGGCTTCATTGTACCCTAGAGGCAAATTTGCTGTAACTTCATGCACACCTTTTTTGTGGGTGCAAATATTGTCTTTAGTAAAGTGACTTTAGTAACGCGACTTGAAACATAAAATTTTTGCTCTATATAGACAAGTTCATCGCCAAGTTTTGAAGACTCGAAAACCATCAACTGAAAAATTCAAGACAAATTGTTTCAACTGGGCACAACTCAATGACCTGCTCAGTTGGCATAACCCAATCTTTTTTCTTTTAAATTTAGGGTTAACGAAAAGAATCTGGTAGTGGGTTTGCATTACTAATAGAGAAATTAGAGAAAAGAGAAAGTGACCCAAAATAATACAACCAAAAAAAAAGAAAAAGAAAAAGAAAAGAAATATTTCACATGATGAATCCATGATACTATATAGGTATAATTCTAAAAGTGTATAAGAAGTGTGTAATTTTTTTTTTATATATCAGAAGTAACAACGTACGTGTATGAGAATATATAAAAGAATTGAATTAAAGTTCTAAATATTAACATTATTCTCGACTTAAAAAGAGCCTCAGACGGAGCCCATAAAATTGTCAACTAATTGAAAAACAAAAGAATTCATATCATCATCATCAGTCCCACAAATGTCTTAAAGTCGATAAATCTTCAACGTTATCTCTACCCGACCACAACATTTTTACTGCCTGTATAAAAAAAATCATAAATCTCTTTTTACTTGCTTATGTCCTACTTAATCTAAATTATTTTTTTTATATTTCAATAAGGGGAGTTTATATTTTCACACATCAATTTCTCTTTGTGCATACACTTAATGAATAAAAAATTTATTACAATTTTATGACCAAACAAAATTACTAATATAGACATTATTACATAATCCACATTAGAATATAAGTTTTCTTTGTACTCAACCTATTATTATCTCTTTTTATTGTTCATAAATTCCTTCACAAAACATCTGTGATAGTATTGGCCATATAATTTGTAAAAGCCAATTGCAGAGTGACGTGGCACTTAAAAGGCAATGGAGGGAATTAATGCAAGTCTCCAATCAAAGACGGACACATGGCAGTTCGTATTGGTAGTATCGGATCTGCATGGCATCGGAATAGTCAAGAGGCGCGAGATGACGTAGCCAACGGTTACCTACAATTCTAATTCAAATTCAAAAGGGAAACTTAACTACAAAATAGGCGTAGTGGGAGCTAATTGAGCAAAGCCATGACCAGAGATCGTGGAAGTGTATTTTGATGACTAGAAGGCCACTTTGACGGCTACCACTAACGAGTATAAATAGCAGAGAAGGCTAAACAGAAAGGCCTTAGACTTAGATCTAGAAATCAGTTTATTTACTTCATTTTCTTTCCAGTTTTACATTTCCAGTTCTTTACATTTCCAGCACTTTAATTCTGTACTGCACTTTATTTCCTAGGAATAGTTTTTCAATAATTTGTTGTTATGAACCTCGTCGAGGCTGGGTCATTGTAAGTTTTCATTTGCTTAATGAAATTTGATTTCTGAATTATATTTACTTATTACTATTCATAATTTTCTCCTAAATAAGCCACTAGTAAAAGTTCTCTTCATTGAGGCTGAAAAAACTTCAACATAATCGCTTGATAATTGATTGACAATTATAAATTCTGTAAGGATTAATTGATCCTTAGTGGCACACTTAAATTTACACTATTAACCCTTGAAAGCCAAAAAAGCCAACATATATTTTTGGCATGCCCAGTGGGACTATTAAAAATGGTTAGACGTAGAGCAAGAGAAGAAAATGACCGCCTGGAAGAGGGTGTGGAAGGAGAGGTAGAAATACCTAACTCAGAAGACAATGTGATGGATGCACCTATCTCATCAGATCTTCCAAAAATGGTCGAACAGACCAACACTTCAGAATATACAACACATGTCCAATACACTAGACAGGGCCATGAGACTGGACCTTCAAATGTTCCTTCTACCCAACCATTGAATCCGTGGGGAGGTTTAGTAGATGCTATGGGACAACAACTAATGTATATAATAGAAGAAGGGCAACATCCTTTTTGGATCGAATGAATTTTCATCAACCAACTGTTGTAATACAAATTGAAGAAAATGTAAATAGTCCTCAGCAACGATTGGCTCAAGATAAACAACCTATGCAAAATAATGGACAAGCCAATGGTCAGACTAGTAGTCACAACCATGAGAGGCCAGCACTTGTGCCTTAGTTATGGTATGAAACTCCTTTGAGATCAATGGCCGCTCAGAATGTACCATTCTCTACCAGTGAAACCATACAATTTGGTGGATTTGGGCCAGTCCAGGGTAATGGCATGAGGGCATTTTCAAATCCCATGTTTGGAAACATGCCTGGCACAAGGGGTTTCACCAACCCTGTGTTTGAGTTTGCACCAGGGGATTGGAAGGATTTCCTACAATTGGAAGAGAAGCAACACCTGCTTCTCCTCCTGTGGAATATTTTGTAGGACCTTTCGTAGGACAGGTCCCAAGAGGCCAACCATACCTTCAATAGTAACTAGTACAGTAGGGATAACCAGCCCTGAATATACTCATATATGGACCAAGAGGCCCATAAGCACATGGTGGTCTTCCAAACCCTGTGTTTGTCCCTCCAGTAGTGGTTCAACCAGTATAAAATATGGTTCCAAGGGACTAAATTGCTGATATAGTTAGAGAAATGTGTGGGCCTATGGCTCGGAGGGTCCAAACACCAGTATATAGAAAACCTTACCCAAAGTGGGTGGATAGAGTACACAAGTATCCTAGGAGGTTTAGAATACCAGACTTTGCCCTTTTTTATGGTAATGGAAATCAATCAACAGTAGAACACATTGCTAGATCTATAAGCGAGTGTGGTGAGTTTGCTAATAATGATTACATCAAAGTGAGACTTTTTCCAAGTTCTTTAACTGGAGCAGCCTTCGTATGGTACATAAACCTTACACTTGGCTCTATCCAAACTTGGCAGCAAATAGAGGAAGTTTTTCATGCCCAATTTTTCCAAACAGAACCTGAAGTTTCTATGGCAGACTTGGCAAAATTGAGCCAAAGGCTTGATGAGAAGACTGCTCAGTTTATTGCCAGATTTAAAATGGCATGAAACAAATGCAGGGTCATGCTACCAAAGCCTGAATTTGTAAGATTGGCTCAGAATGGCTTGGAATTTAAGATTTAAAAGAAGTTTGATTCAACTAAGTTTCGAGACTTAATAGAGTTAACCTATAAGATGTCTAGATATAAAACTTTACTAGAGGAAGAGCAAGATCGAAGTAATACATCATATAAGATCTACTATAGGGACCCTAACTAGTGGCCTGTCAGCCACAAAAATTTGACTCCCATGATCGTACTTTTTTATTTCACATTGCACTTTTTGTACCCCTTTGGGAAGACGAATAAGCCCTACAGTATTGGACTCTCGCGATTCTGAATCTAATCTCAAAAGTGCAATGTGAAATAGATAAACACCAAAGAGTCTAAATCTGGAAAATCTTTTGGAAAATCGATTTTGAATTAAAATGCCAAAAATAGATTGCTTTGCCAAATACAGAGTTGCCACCTAAATATTTTTAGAAAATTTAGAAAATCCATGAGATCACCAAGATTATCTTCGCTTGGGAATTTCAGTACGAGAAGAGAAGGTCATGAATTGAGCAACCTTGCTCGCTTGATCAAAGATCGGCCTCTACTAATCATAATGTGAATCTTATTTACATTATATGCTCTTGTTCCGGTTATTAGGCTAGCATTACTATGTGATGTGCGCACACACAAGTATAGACTACCTTGGAAAAATTAGAACACTTGATTCATGTTTGTTTTGAAAAATTATTTTAAATATGTACTACTTAAAAAAGTGATCGCATATGAACATTACTCAAACTATTCCAATTCAAGCAATTAGCCTTCATCCACAGGCATTCAAGCAATTTATCAATTAAGCACTTAGCCTTATGGTGAACATGCTTTGACATGGAAACACTAACATACAAATGCAATATGCTAAAGCGAAAATGCTCATCTAGTACTCCAAGGCAAGCCAAAAGAAAAGAGTTAGAAAAAATGCATGATCCTAACTAATGCAATATAACTAATACAACACATGTAATATGCAATTACTAGGCTCGGCTACTAATATGGCATATGAATCAATTTGATAGCATGCAGTTTAAGCACCTTTTCAAAGAAGTATTTAACTAACAATGCAAGTTAGCATGATGAACCGAGCCTCAATGTATGCAATACAAGTGGATGCAAGGCATGGGAGATGCTAAACAAAACATGATGTCCTAAACTAACCAACATAAGCTAGTAAATAAAAGGGAGAAAGACGTGTCGTTGGAAGATATACACATTATTACAATTGCTTGTCCTCGCGTAGGAGGGTCTGAATGAACTAACTAGCTATTACAAAACAAATTAACTAACTATGCTAGCTAGTTATAACAACATCACAACACCACAACTAATTAACTATTCTGGTTAATTATTACAAATTGGAACTAACTAATTAATTAATTATAAAATTCTAATTAGCTAACTAAGTAATTACAACATGGATACAACATGAAATAAAGCAACTAAATTAACTAATTAGCCTCAGGAAGCGAGGGATGCTCATGCATGTGCGGATTTCCACCCGAAAAGCACACTGTTATGCTGCCAGAATGCTTTTGTTGCACAGTAGAACATCTTTCACCTCAGCCACCACTCTGTTTTGTTCCAAAAACACTGTTGCTCAATTTTACAAAAGTGGCCGACAGGCCAGAAGTAGTGGCCGGCCGGCCAGAAGTGGTAGCCTACCGTCCAGAAATAGTGGCCTGCCGGCCACTAATGCTTGGTTCCTTCTGCTATAACAAAAAGCATACATAGCACAAACAGGGTATTCTTAAAGTATGTTTGTACACCTTACCACTCCTTATCATCAAAACAGCTCAAAGGAGTGGCAAGCCTAATTCACAAGCCATCAATCGATGCAATTTCATCGCATGATGGCCTATGAACCAAGGTGCACAATTTCAATAAATGCAACAAAAAAGACTCTCAAATCTCCTCTCTATCATGGATTGATCAAGGGAGGTGGTGACCTTGGAAGCCTTAAACCATTTTATCACTAGTAAGTATGAAATGCCACAAGTTTCCATGTGTTCAATTAACGTCCGATTGAGCACTCAACTACTTATTATCTTACATCACTTTTAGTTCCCACTTTTATTACTCCATTTTAATTACCATTAATTCCTTAACCAATTAAGTCTAAAAGTGAGCTTTAAGTTATCTAATGGAAAGAAATATTAAACAAGAGTTGTTTTGGGCATGAGAGAGACACCATGCCGTTGGTAATGAACCCTCAAAGAGATTAAACCATTAAGCATAATACCTCGATCTCATGCTTAAACAGACACTTGGTTTGAAATAACTTTCAACGCAAAGAAAAAGCCAAGAAAGGAGGGAGGTTGCAGAGGTGATTAGAGATGAATACAAGTATGGAAAGTAAGAAATAAACACTATCAACTCAAATAGGTTGGTGGCTAAGGCCTAAACCACCAAACCTATGAGGACCATTACACTACAAGCATGTTATACAAAGCTCAAATGCAATGAACAACCAAAAATAGTCCTAAAATAGTCCTAAAGCATGCTGAAATTAAGACAAAAATAGCCAAAACAGTAAGCTAAAACATGGAGTTAGTTAAGTTAGTAAACAAGAACAAGGAGGGGAGCCTACCCATTTTATTTTTGGGACTTCAAAACATGGTTTCGGCCACTAAAAAACCTTTGAGATTCAGTATTGAAATGCCAAAAAAAAATTTCACAAAGAGGTAGGAAACACAAGGGTAAAGGCCTTAAAATCAAGGTTTAAAGAAGGGTTATCAACCCCTCTACCTTTAATGGCCTTAAACCACAAGTTTCAACCAAAAAATACAGGTAATAAATAGTCCAAAAACAAGTAGTGTAAAGATGGAAAATAAGTAGTGTGAAGATGGGACAAAAGGACTAGAAGGTATACCTCTTGAAGATGAATGAAACCTTAAGTTACAAACCACCAATTTCACACTCTCAAGTGCTTCGAGAGCTCAAATTCAAGCTCAAATCACCTCGTAAGAAGCTCTTTAGGTTTGGCTTAGAGTGTTTAGGCAAATGCTATACAAGTTAAGAGAGAGAGAGAGAGAGAGAGAGAGAGAGAGAGAATTGTAGAGAGAGGAACTTTCCAAAATTTGCTCTTCAAAAATATTTTCTCACTCCTAAATTTTTCTAACCTTGAAAGCAAGAGGGGAGGTCCTCTATATATAGAAATATATGAGTTTCAGTCGAAAATATTTATATACAAACAGTTGGTGCAGTGTGGGAACAACTGGCACAAATATCTGGGTTTTACACAAGTGGTTGGCAGGCCAGAAGTAGTGGCTGGCCGTCCACAAATAGTGGCCCGCCGACCACAAAAATATGCTTCTAAGCCCGACTTCAAACAGGATATCTCCTTTATCCGGACTCAGTTTTAGGTCATTCTTGAGTCTAAATTGAAAGTCCGGAAGTCTACTTTCCAATGGTGGTGGCCTCACATCTAAATTCTAAGTGTGAAAAGAGATATGCCTATTTTAGTGAAGATTTCTCATTTCTATCTTAACCAGACGGATGCCTAAATTCAAATGGCCATATCTCCTTCGTCTGGACTCGGCTTTAGGAGATTCTTGAGTCTAAATTGAAGCCATGGAAGTCCACTTTCCAATGGTGCTGGCCTCACAACTAAAGTCTATCCAAGGTCTAAATTGAGCCCTGGAAGCCCTGGCTGTGATTTTATCCAAAGAGTCATTGGTAGCCAAATAAATTTTGTACCAATGAAGAAGGAATGAGAGTTGATTCAAAAAAGCTTGAAGCTTTGTTTGGGCAATGGGGTTGAGAACATGACCCCGAGTTATAACATCACAGGCCCATTGGAAGTTCTTGAGAGAAATCTCGTCTCCAAGAACATTGAAAGACAAGTGAGAGAAGACAGTAAGCAAAAGTTGAGCTTTGCATCGCTCAAATGCAGTTGGAAGAGCTAGAGATTGGTAAGAAGGAAAAAACTAGTTCTCAAAAAGAGTAAGTTTCAATTACTCCATCCAATGAGGATTCTGAGGAAGAGGAGGTGCAGAGGGATCCATCCCGAAGGAAGAGGGGAACTAGGGGTCATTCACGCATTCGAGCCAGTTAGAAGAGCAAAGTTTTTCTTTCTTAGCCAGGAATGACAGATTATATCCCTGTGCTTCGTCTGGATGAGAAGTTTCTCGCACTATCTTTGTTGGCATGGAAGACATGTACCGCGCTACAAGCAAGTTGACCTCTAGACTACGTTGGTGATCAATGGGTATATAGGGATAAACCACTGAGCTCCGAGCAGAAAGAGGAACAAAAAGGGGATTATTGAATTCAACAAATCGATGATGAATCCGCTCCCTTAATTGGGGTTCAGCAGGTTTTGACCAACTTTCCCAGCCAGTGGACTCGGAGGAAGAAGAAATGGTTTTGTCCCATGCGAAGAGTGATGAGGTAGAAGAGGAGGTTTCAAGATCCATTTATGCAAATGCTTGGTCCAAAGGTTTGTAGTTGGCAAATTCTTGGTCTAAAGGTTAGTCATTTACAAAAGCTTCCATGACTTGTATAAATGGAGGCGGATAAGTATAGCCAATAAACGCATTAAGGTTTTTTCGAGGCCTGTAATCATCTTCCAAGGACCCCTCATATGCTCGATCAATATAAGAGAATTTTTGATTGGCCATTGGGGATGTACCAGTCTCTTCGTCTACTTAGAGAATGGAAGTGCAAAGCAAGAATTTAATGAAGTTCACTGCTTCATTGTTCGAAAAGCAATTACACTTCCAGAATATATAGAGTCCATGCACGTCCTAGAACATGGGTGAAATGCACAAGTTCATTAATATCACCAAGTATTGGGTATATTAGTGCGAGAGGTAATGTTGGCTGTATAATTTGTAAAAGCCAATTGCAGAGTGACACGTGGCACTTAAAGGGCAATAGGAGGAATCAATGCAAGTCTCCAATCAAAGACGGACACGTGGCAGTTCGTATTGGTAATATCGGATCTGCATGGCATTGGAATAGTCATGAGGCGCGAGATGACGTAGCCCAATGGTTACCTACAATTCAAATTCAAATTCAAATTCAAAAGGGAAACTGTGACAACCCTCACCTTTGATTAGAGTTAAATTGTGATTAAGCACGATAAGTAATTGATTAAGATAAAATCCTGAATTGATTGCATGAGTGTGTTGCTTTAATTGCATTCCTATCTGTTTGTTACAGAATGATCTGTTCGTATTTTAATTTCAAATTGCGAATTGAAAGCCGTATCGGCGACTGATTTAGAAATTGGTTAGTGTTATATACTAATTAGGACTTATATGATTTTATGATAGGCTTAATTAAAATTTGATTTAGAATGATTAAATTAGAATAAATAATGCTAGATTAATTGAGTATAGGTTATCTACATTTTTGCCATTGAGTGGGCCATTTTCAAAAGTATTGTTTGGGGCTTAATTCATACATTTGACACATCATATTTTCCACCTTCTTGAGTAAAACGTAAGAGAGAGAGAGAGAGTGGGAGAAAATTGAGCTCAACAAGAAATTTTGTTTGAATTTAAAGGAATTGAAGATGATTTGCAAAATTGGGCTACTACACTTGGAATTCAAGACTTAAGGTAGGAAATTCACCCTCTTAATTATGGATTTAAGTTGTTACATGCATGGTTCATGAAAAAATTGGTGATTAGAGTCAAGAATTGGCTTAAAGTGTTGATTTGAGAGTGATTTCATACATGCATGATCATATCATGAAGTTTTGAAGTTGTTTTACATGAAATTCTTCCATGCATGCCTAGATTATGGTTGTAATCTTAGAATTTATCATGTTTTTGAGCTCAATCTTGCATTTGGTCATGCTTTGGAGTATTAGAGTTCATAGGAACTCATGTATGTTATGTTCTTGCATTGTTCTTCAAGTTTCATTGAGATTTGTGTTCAATTGACATACTTTTGGGCTTTGATTTTATAAAATGATCTTCAAAACATGTTGTATTATAAGTTTCCAAGTGTTTTCCAGAAAATTGACCCAAAAGATTAAGTTTTGATATGTTTAATGCTTGGTTTGAGCTTTGGGCGCAAATCTGGAAAATCCATAATTTGGCTTCCTCACTCGAGCGAAGGATTCCACGCTCGAGTGACCACCTTTGTTTTCAGACTCTCGCTCAAGCGACGGAATGCTGGTTCGAGCGTAGATTGCAAGCTCTTAGGTTTTTGCGTGTGCAGATGCACGCTCGAGCGACGAGACCTACGCTCGAGCGAGGAACTGTGTCTCACGCTCGAGCAAGCATCGAGCGGAGAATTTCAGTAACCAGTACTTTTTACATTTTTGCAGACCGCTCGAGCGAAGGAGTCTATGCTCGAGCAACCCCTCTGTTTTGGTAAGCTCGCTCGAGTGAAGAAAGCTATGCTCGAGCGAGACCCCTGTTTTCAGCAAATTTTGAAAAATGTTGTTAAGTATATTTTTGCATCCTCATTCCATCCTAGACATTCCTAGGCCATGTTTAAGGCATTTTAATAAGGATAGTATTATAGAACCACACCAAGTCAAGATAAGGGCTAAGTTATTAATCCCGAATGTGTAATTTAGTGTGTGTTCGTTTTGCAACTATGTAGGGTTGGCACCCGAGGACGCTGATTAGCCTGCTTATAGCCCAGTAATCTGTGAGTAATAATGTTGTAAAGATACGTTCAATTATAATTATTTCTGAACGATTGACTGTACTGCTTTCTAAAATGACATCATTTACTGAATGAATATTTGTCCTATTTGTAAACTGTACTCGTGGCATCCATAGCAACTTCATTACTATTATTATTGTTACTCTTGTACAATTCTTATTCTTATTCTATCTATTCTATCATAGAGATCTTTGTCAGTTCTAATGTTTGACACTACTAGTGTTTACTGTTTTGATGGCCATCAACTGACTGTTAGGTCTATTAAGACCTACTGTACTATTTTGCTATTGGATGTACCACGTATGACTGCTATGATTTCTAATCGACTGATATAGCATGACATATGAGCCACTGATTGAATAACTGATCTACTGATACAAATGACTGTTTTAATCACTGAAAGGACATTCATCCTTAACCCCTTTACACAGTTGTTATTCACTGGGCTTTAGCTCACTGTTTATATTTATATGTAGGTGGCCAGGCACCGAACCGAAGTTAGGAGCGTCGAGTTAAGCTCATGTTTTGTCAAGCCAACTATTGTGTCTCACTTCGAGATTCCGAGCCCGTTCAAGCCAAGGCTGTTTTGGAGTGTCTCAGATTCACCATTTTGTCTCTGTTTTGTAATGAATGCTTAAGACTTTTGATTGTATAGTTATGGTGAAGGGATTGGATCCCTAACCTGTATGTTACGTGTATCTGATATGTATATATGTTTATGGTTATGATGTGGACTAGTCTATAAAAGTTTTTTTCCATTTAGATTTTCACAGCTCATTGGATATCTTTTAGTTACTGTTTGGCTTCTGCCAATCCCTTTTATACTGTACTACTGTTATTACTGTTAAGCAGGCCTTTGGTAATCATGGGTTACTAGCCGGTTATGATGCTAAACTCTTAAGGGCGGGTTTGGGTCGTGACAGAAACTTAACTGCAAAAGAGACGTAGTGGGAGCTAGTTGAGCAATGCCATGACCAGAGATCGTGGAAGTGTATTTTGACGATTAGAAGCCCACTTCGACAATTACCACTAACGACTATAAATAGTAGAGAAGGCTAAACAGAAAGGCCCCCAGACTCAGATCCAGAAACTAGTTTATTTACTTCATTTTCTTTCCATTTTTACATTTCTAGTTCTTTACATTTCCAGCATTTAATTCCTATACTGCACTTCATTTCCTAGGAGTAGTTTTTCAGTAGTTTGTTTCTGTGAATCTCGTCAAGGTTGGGTCATCGTAAGTTTTCATTTTCTTAATGAAATTTGATTTCTGAATTATATTTACTTGTTACTATTCATAATTTTCTTCTAAACTAGTCACTAGTAAAAGTCCTCTTTATTGAGGTTGAAAGAACTTCAACACAATTGTTTGATAATTAGTTGGCAATTATAAATTCTGTAAGGACTAATTGATCCTTGCTGGTACGCTTAAATTTACACTATTAACTCTCAAAAGCCAAAAAGGTCAACAGATAGAAAATTCTTTTTTGATTTTTTGATTAAAATTTTTATCAAGCTTTGTACGTATGTATGTATTTGTATGTTATGTGTATGCCTTCCCATGGATTTGGAGATTGTTGAGCCAATAATAATTCGTCGGGCCAAAGGATTGGTTCAACCGACATTAGTTAGTTTGATTTGTGTGGTTTTTGTTGAGCTCAATTAGTTTATGAGGTTTAAGGATTGTTTTTTGGTTTGGTATAAGTGGTATGAGTGCTGTTTTTAATGATCTCTATATGTATAAACATATGCATAATTGGAAAAAAAAAAAAAAAAAAGCAACAAAAGAATATAAAAATATAAAAAATCTCATTCACAAAGTACATAATCGAATTAAAATTTTAGTTCAGAAGTCGAACTCTAAGAGATGAGATATTGTTCGGTAATAGATTTATGAATTACACTACTAGAAACCAGGGTTTTTGAGTCGGCAGCGTGCCGTCGCAAATAGCATATTTGTCGATGCAAAAACTTTTTGCGACGGCGTTTCGACGGCAACTCAAGGGACGAAAATGGTGGGGTCGCAAAAAGTTTTTGAGTCGGCAATCTGCCGACGCAAAAAGTTTTAATTTTTTGAGACGGTAGATTGCCGACTCAAAAATTGGTTAAATGTTTTAAAAAATTTAACCTATAATTTTCTCATTGAGGCCCCCAAGTTTCGAACACACACCGTTTGGACGCTTTGACCCGAAGCCACCGCACTAAATCTACTTCACCACCATACCTCTTTCAGATATTTAATGAGATATATATTATTTATAGTATATACACTCAATATTAATATAAAAGTCAGTTTTTTCCGTCGGCACAAATTTGCCGACGCAAAAGGTCTATGCCGACTCAAAAAGTCTATCTTTTGCGTCGGTAAATTCAACCGACTCAAATAATGCTATTAAATATTAATTTTTTGTGTCGGCCAACGGTGCCGACGCTAAAGGTTTGGTATTTGAATCGATAACTCTGTGCCGTCTTAAAAAAGTTATCATTTGCGATGGTAAAATTTGTTGACTCAAAAAATCAATTCAAAAGGTCCTTTTTTTAGTAGTGTTAGGAGTTAGTTCGATTGTAAGTTTATGAACCATATCAGGTTCGGAGAATCAATATTGAATGGTTCAAAAAATTGACCCCCTTCCATTCAGTCAACCACAAGTCAAGTGTTTGATAGTTAAATGCGTATATGTGAATGCCTTTAATGAAGAATAAGGATGCAGCATTGAACGTTTTGAACAAAACTCCTCTTATTAGTGCTGAGTGTATATAGTTTGGTGTGTATATCTTGGGTTGGGTATAATTGGAATAATCGTACGTGGATGGAGAAAAATAAAATATTTCAAATCCATGAAGTGTATGTCTGGAGAGACGATGTGTATAGAGAGGAAATAGTAAGTCCTATAAGTGATATAATTATCAAAATACTTTTAATAATAATATGGTGAAATACGTATTAATGCTCCTTTAACAGTATGAATGTTCCGTGATATGAACATTTGCATTGTCAATGTGAACGTTCGGACTATTAAATTTATTTAATGTTAATGTTCAGATCACCAAGTTAGTAAGTGTTTAAAAAATATTTATAAAAGTAAAATTGTCCATAAAATACCTTAAATATGATAATTAGGATTTAATGAATCAAATATTTAAAATAATATGACTTATTGAAATATAAGAATTTCTTGTGAATTAATTAAGATACAAATACTTAGAAGAGGATTTTCTAAGAATTTACCCCCGCCAAAATGCCTCTTGGTAGCGAATCAGTGTGTCTGATTTCAATTTTCTAAAAATTGAGTTTTTTATTTTTCTTATTTTTTTGTTTTTAGTGAATATTTTTAAAATTTTAAGTAATCTTTTTTTATTTTTTTAGATGCACTTTACTTAAATTTATTTAAAAAATAAAATATTTTAAAAAATCAATAAATACACAAGAATACAAAAAATGTACTGAATCTTCTTTTTTTTTTTTTTGTATTTTTTGTATTTAGTGAATTTTCTAAAGTTTTTTTCACAAATATTATACCTTTTAAGTATATTTATGTTAGGTGTATCTAAAAATTAAAAAAAAAAGGATAAATTACACTAACACCTCCTGAGGTTTATGTTTATTACAGTTTCCCCTCTCACCTTTTGAAAATTACATCTCCCTCATGAGGTTTAAAGTTTCATTACAGATTCCCCTTTCAGCCTTTTTAATTTTTTTAAATACCAAATTTACCCTCATTTGGTAAATTACATTGACACCCCTCACATTTTAAAAATTACAATCCCTTCCCTAAGGTTTAAAGTAATATTACCAATTGCCCCCTCGGTTAGTATTAGTTGAAAAAAAAAAATCATTGAAAAAAAAAATTAATTGGAAAAAAATTAATTGAAAAAAAATTTTTTGTTAGTAAAATTTTTAAATTTTTGTTTAAAAACCAACGTAAATTCATTTTTTGAATTTATGTTTTTTCCTCAAATTTACAAACTGAGTCAACCATTTATAAACAAAAAAAATTATCAAACAAGTTTTTATGACAGTTTTTAAAATTTTTGTAAATATAAATTGAAAACTAAAAACAAAATGGTTAGGTGCCGTTTGGTAACACTTACGTTTTCAGTTTTCTGTTTATATTTACAAAAATTTAAAAAACTCAAATAAAAACTTGTTTGGTAAAAATTTTGATTTATAAATCAGTGGTCTCAGTTTATAAATTTGGCTAAAAAATGAAAACACAAAAAATGTGTTTTCATTTTGAGTTTTGAGTTTTTTTTTTTTTTTTACCACCCAACATTAGCCACCACCCGCCACCATTTTCCACCACCGTCTTCCGCCACCACCACCCACCCACCCACCACCACCACCCACCACCACCACCACCACCACCACACCACACCCCACCACCCACCGCCACCACCACACCCACACCACCACCACCACCCACCACCACCCATCCACCACCCACCACGCCACCACCCACCACCGCCACCACCACCATCATCCCTTGCCACCACATGCCACCACCACCCACCTGCCACCACCATCCACCACCTCCCACCACCAGCCACCCACCACCACCACCACCATCACCCACCACCCACCCGCCACCACTCACCATCCGCCACCCACTTTCACCACCACCTTGTCACCACTCATCCGCCACCACCCGCCATCCGCCACCTATCTGCCACCACCACCCACCACCCGCCACTACACACTCGTTACCACCCACCACCCGCCACCGTCACCCACCCACCGTCACCACTTTCCACCACCGTCTTCCGCCGCCACTTGCCATTTCTCACTTTTTTTTATATTTTTAAAATTTTTTAAACATTTTGTCAATTACCAAACGCGTTTGTAGTTTATGTTTTTCTAAAAATAAACAAAAAATAAACAAAAACCAGTTTATAAAATTTTTGTAAATATAAACTGAAAACATAAACGTTACCAAACACACCCTTACTAAACAAGTCTCAGATGGTAAAAATGTCGTAAAATAAACAAATAATTAAATAAGTTACCTACATAAGAAATGACTTATCAAAATATTCTTAGGCCATTTCTTAAACGAAATGAAAATTATTTTTTTATTTTTTATTTCTTAACCAAATTAATTTTTAATTTAAAAAAAAAAAATTGTAAAAATCAAATCATACATAGCCTAAAAATCTTTTAATAAATCATTTCTTACGTTAGTAACTTATTTGATTATTTGTTAATTTTACGACATTTTTACCATCTGAGACCTGTTTGGTAACCATTTCATTTTCAGTTTTCAATTTATATTTACAAAAATTTTAAAAATTGTCATAAAAACTTGTTTGATAATTTTTTTGGTTTATAAATGGTTGTTTCAATTTGTAAATTTGAGAAAAAAACGTAAATTCAAAAAATGAGTTTACGTTGATTTTTAAGCAAAAATTTACAAATTTTACTAACAATTTTTTTTTTCAATTAATTTTTTTCCAATTAATTTTTTTTTCAATGATTTTTTTTTTAACTAATACTAACCGAGGGGCAATTGGTAATGCTACTTCAAACTTTAGGGAGGAGATTGTAATTTCTAAAAAGTGAGGGGTGTCAATGTAATTTACCAAATGAGGGTAAAATTGGTATTTAAAAAAATTAAAAGGGCTGAGGGGAGAATCTGTAATGAAACCTTAAACCTCAGGGGGAGTTGTAATTTCTAAAAAGTGAGAGGAGGAACTGTAAAAATATAAACTTCAGGGGGTATCAGTGTAATTTACCCTTAAAAAAATTACTTATAATATTGAAAAAATTCAGTAAAATTAAAAAAATACGAAAAATAAAATTTTTTAATCTTCTAAAAGTGAATCTTGAAAATCCAAAAAAAAAATAATTTTCTTGATTTAGGAGGTTCAAATATATGGTTAAAAAGTAATTTTCATGATAGTTAAAAGAAGTATGTGGGAACTTTATTTAAAAAGTTAGTTAAAAATTGATTTTTTAATTTTTTTTAAAAAAATATTTATAAAAATAGAAAAATAATATAATGTAAAATAAATTAAAAAGTTAACTTTTGAATTTTAGCTTACTTGCCAAAACATCCCAAAGAACAGGACTTAAAAAAGGAAGAATTCTTTGACCTGAACACTCCTGTAATTGATAGATGTTAAAGAGCAGAAGGCCCTATCAAGGTCTGAATAGCAGTTGATGGCCGGAAGCTCATATACCCCAGAAGTGCCGACCAGAATTGTCACCTAGAATACAAAAGAAGCATGACCATAAGCAATAAGAAAAGGAAAACGGTTGAGACTTTTTTTTTTTTTTTTTTGAGCCCCATCACTCTTAATGTATTGGAATTGGTCAACTTTTTATATATATTTTTTTATTTTTTTGTTTTTCTCATATCATTCATTCACATGTGCCTGTGGAGTTGTAAAAGTCAAAAAAAAATGGGCTCTCTATCATTTTTGAGAAGAAAATTCTCCATTTTCGATTTCAGAAGTGGAATTATTAAAAACAAAAATGTCCAAAAAACTAGCAGACAATCGCTTGATATATGTATATATATATATTCAAAAAACCATGGCCCTGTTTGGTACAGTTTAATTTCAGCTTATTTCAACTTTCAGCTTAATTTAAGCTATTTTGATGTGTTTAGTTTAGCTTAACAATACAGCTTATAGCTTTTTGTAAGTCAGAAATCAACTTATTCTTTGAGTGGGGCAGGAGAAACTTAATTTATAAGTCAAAAATCAACTTATGTTCATAGTTATAAGTTATAAGCTGTTAAGGTATAAGGGCCCTGTTTGGCACAGCTTATAATCAGCTTATTCTAGCTTTCAGCTTAATTTAAGCTATTTTGATGTGTTTGGTTTAGCTTATAGCTTATAGCTTATAACTTTTTGGAAGTCAGAAATCAGCTTATTCTTTGAGTGGGGCAGGAGATGCTTTAAGAATAAGCTGGAAATCAGCTTAAGCTGAAAGTTATAAGCTATAAGCTGTTTAGGCATAAACTATAAGCTGTTTCCCACAGCTCTACCAAACGAGACTAAGGTATAAACACTTTCCCACAACTCTATCAAACAAGGCGCATATCTCGAACACTAAATGCCAAAATCAATGCCTACTAATTTTTCTTTTCTTTTCTTTTTTGGAATGTCATAAATGCCAAAATCAGGCATTAAAACTTCCGAGTGGCTGATTTGTAAATCTGTTGAGTTTCTTCATAGATTTGGTGTATTTTGTAAATCTGAGAATGAATCTTTGAGGCATGTGCTGCTGTCTTGCCCATTCTCTTGGCTTGTGTCGTACGCTCAGTTGATGGGACATTCAAGGAGCATTACCAGGCACATCAGGGCTTGTTGTCAAATCTTTATCAATCACGGGTATGAATATGAGTACTATATTAATACGATAAGAATACGTTGATATGATAAAATTTTAAAAAAATAAGGTATGAGTATGATCTCGGCTTGGTACATGTTTAAAAAATATTTATTTTTAATTTAAAATAATATAAAAATTAATTAAATAATTTTATTTGTTAAGATCTAATCTTGTAATTGCTATTTAATGTAAAAAATAAAGATACAAATTATAATAACTTACAAATTATAATTTAATTTTAAAATAATGTTAAGTATAAAATTAAAAATAAAAAAAAACCTAGTGAAAAGAATTTTATTTCTGTAGTACAAAAAAAATATTGTATCAACTAAGGCATGGTATGACATGAATATTTATTAGGATACGTCTAAGTAAACCAAAAATTAAGAAAAAAAAAATTAGATACGTATTTCATGTATTCGGTACGTATGCAGAAATATTATAATATTATGTCAGTACCTGGTACAGTATGATATGTTTTTGAAAGTATCCATGCTTCATAGTTAGGTGCCAACCTAGCTGAGATTTTTTAATTTAACTATGCCTCCGTTTGGGAAGTGGGTTGGCTTTTTGACTTTTTTGGTTATTTTAGCCTGGGTTAAAAAGTTTGGTTTGGGAAGAATTTTTTGACTTTTTGGCTTTTTTAACTTTTTTTGTGAGAGAAAAATGTAATGATTATAGATTGGATGTGATATTTTATTTTTTGTGGCTAAAATAGCCTATTTTATCTTTTGTGGCTAAAATAGCTAAAAAAATCCCATTTAGCTATTGCCAAACGGAGCCTATGTTGTTTGTATCTCTTCCCTACTTTATTAATATCTGTTTAATATTTTGTATTTTTCTTTAGGGGTTGGCGCGGGTCAGTTGCGGCCACGGAACCTCCAATCCGCCATCCGTCCGCCAGATTGGCGGATTGGAGAAAATCAATCCGCATCCGTCCGCCAATCCAACGGATGTGGATTGAGCGGATTGGTGGTTTGGCGGATGGATGCGAATCGGTTTGGCGGTTTAAAATTTTATAAATTTTTAACATAATTCAACTTGTGCACTTTCTCAAAAAAAAAAAAAAAGTATTAAATGACTTAAAAAAGTATTACAATCACTGTATGCCTTATCTAAAGAAAGAAAGTTTAAATTTTTAGAATATCACGATTACTGCATGCCTCATCTACATATTACAATCACAGCATGATTCATCCACATAAATTATTACAATCTGTGGTTCTTAAAATATAATAACAATTCAAACCACCAAAACCATGAACAGAGCAGTAGTAGAGATTGTATGTCTCTGTATGGTTACATCTATATATATTTTTGAAAACAAAAACCAACCAGCATATATCATATTTTCTATTTATTATTTTTAGAGTTAGATTTAAAAATCAAAAAATATAGATAAATAATACGTTTATTTTTTTCAATTCAAAAAAATATTCAAGCTAAAAACTTTTTTTCAACAGAATATTTAAACTCATTTTCAATTGAAAACACAAACATAATATTTAAACAAATTGAAAACACAAAGTCTTATAAATTACTAGTGGTGCTCACGGTTTGGCGGTTCGGTTGCGGCCAAAGAAATCTCAAATCCGCCATCCGTCCGCCAAATTGGCGGCTTGGAGAAAATCAATCTGCAACCGTCCGCTCGTCATCACGCATCCGTCCAAAATGCGACGGATCGGTTCGGTTCGGTCGGTTTTGGCGGATCGGTAAATCCGCTGCTCACCCCTATTTTTCTTATCATTAATAATTTTTTTATTTTTTTTGCTGATAAAAATAGAAAAAACATAAAAATAAAAAATTCCAGTGTCAAAAAGATCACTTTGCCATCACTAGGAAACTTCCGAAAACAAAAGGGCGCACAAACAATTATCTAAACAAAACCAAAAAATACATAAAAAAGCGCATGAACAACGCACAAAACTCATGTCTATACGTTCTAGTTACACCACTCAACAATAACCTGTGCATTTGAAATATAGATATAGGATTGGATTTGTCAGGCAGATTTTAAATCAGCAATTTAAATTCATTGATTTTCGCATTATGAAGAAGGGTTAAATTTTGTGGATGAATAGCGTGCTTTGGGAATTGAAGATCCGTACAAAGTAACAAACGGTAAGGTTGTTCGATTGGGGTTTGGTCGGAAAACCATCCGATGGTAAAGTCAAGGACTAAGGGAAAGGAAGAAGAGAGAATACAAAGAGTGTATATATGTTAAGTGTGTAGATTTTGGATCCCTTGAGAGTGAATAGTGCTCATCTTTTATAAGAGAAGGTCGCTTGTCCTCAAGACCTTCTTTTTCTGCCATTTGTCGGATTTGCTTTATTCGTGGTCGTCTCCCACTGGAGGAGAACGGCTACTCCGCCTGACACTCAGATGCAGGTCTGTCATGTGTTCATTATCCCTCTGTACCTCCATGCCTTCATGTTCTGTTCAAACAGAGGGAGAGGAGCAGAGTTGTTTGTCTCTTGTGAGCCTAAGAAAAACCTTCAGTGAATCGGCCTTCTTTAGGTTAGTCTACTCCAGAGTGGTTGTCTAACCAGGAGGTCTAACATGTTGCTTGGCCCACTTCGGACACCATGTTGCTTGGCCCACTTTGAAGTGGTTGTCCAATGTGTTGCTTGGTCCATTTCGGATTGGGCCTAGCACTAGGCCGAGCCACCTTGATTGTCTTGCTTTGGAACAAGTGTTCGATCATTGGGTTGAGCCCTTAGCTCCCCTACTAGTGTGAGTCTGGCTTTGGGCCGAACACCAAGACTTAGTTAATTTTATCCCACTTCATTTGCCCCCTAGCTTGCATTTAAATTTATTGAGTGGAAGCCATTGTTGTACATCGGCCCAATTTGTTCAAAATGTACTCTGACCTTTGTGCTAATAGACAGATCTCGGCCCTCGAATTTATAAGAAGACAACTAGATTTATATATTTATATGTAAATATATAAGTGCATCTCGGCCCACCCAGAATTTTTTAGTAGGCTTTGTATGAAATTTGGCGTGGTTGCCATGTTTTGTATTTACCAAGTTGAATACTTGATCTTGCATGGTCAAATTAGGTGGGCCTTAATATCCATTGAGCAACCATTTATTCTTTTACTCAGCACATTGCACATGATCTTTAACTTGTATAAACAATTACCTTGAGTGTTTGGTGGGTCTATTACTTGACTTTTTGTGCATGGTCACGCCTTATAAAAATAGGCTTGTAATCTAATATGGATTTCAAATTGCATGATTGGACGTTCTTAGGTTGAGCTGTAGCTCGGCCTAGTGGATGCTTGGTAGGTCTCGCTTAAGCTTTCTTTTGCATATAAACACCCAATAATTCTTTTGGCCTTGGTCGAACATACGGTAGGCCATCCATGCAGCTTTTTATTGTTATTACATACAAACAAAAATGGGTCCGGCTCAACTGTTATTATTTACTGCTTTATCTTTTCTCGTTAGGTCATATATGTCCGCTTGTCGGTTTACTTACTTGCTTTTTTTTTTTTTGAACTTCACCTTCAGTCGCTTGTCAGCTTATTTTGACACGATGGGCGAACAACCGCCGCTTTAATTTATGCATGACCACTACCCAGCTGTCTATTTATTTCGGTCTTCAAGATCGTGTTCTGCATCGCTTGGCTGTCTCTGTTGTTGTTCGGTTGGTCAGCGCATTTATGACTTAGTTTGCTTTTCTTTATGCTAGAAAACTTGACTTCCAGAACCTTTTTGCTCGCTGAATTGGCCAAGTCGCTTAATAGAGCTTCAGACACTCATATGCCGTTCTCGGCTCACCTGAAAAGTTTAGAGCTGAGCCAATTTCACGCGTAGTCATCACTGTTTTAAGTGCCCTTTAGCTCGGTCTAAAGTGCTTCAGCTGACCCGTTCGTGAGCATCGCAGCTCGGTTGTCCATGATCTTGGCCTTGTCACCGAACCTCAAGCTCGACCTTGACTAATGTACTTACTCCGACTATCGAGCAATCATGCGTCCATATTTGATTAGTTTAGGGGCTGTCAATGTGACGTAAAAGCAAGCCCATTTCAGAGTTTTTTTAAAAGAAAATAAGCAAACCCATCTTACCTATCCCTTTCTTACTCTAAACATTCAAATTTCCAGACCCACTTTTCCCATGTCTTTGCTTCCTCACTTTTTGACTCTAGAAACAACAGAACCCATATTTGGAAAAAAGAGTCTCTGACTTTGGTTTTATCCTTACGTTTTCTTTCCTTGGAACTCTAAAGCAATTTAAAATCTAATAGCTTGACCTCTAGTCCTTCTTTTTCTATAAATTCCAAATTTCTCTTCAAAAAGTAGAGAGCTTGCACCAACGATGTGGTCTCCTCACTTTCTCACTGTGGAGAATTAGATTTTTAGAGTCTAGAGACAAACCTAGCGTTCTCTTCTTCGATCTTCATCTTTCGGTGACCCAGCGACATTCGTTATTGGCAGCCAAAAAAAAAAAAAATATATCCTTGTTGTTCTGTTACTTACAACCTGTTCATTTTACCTCTCGTTTAGTTTTGTTTTCCGGTGACCCGCCATTACTTTGTGGCTCGCGTTTTTTTTTAGTTGCCGTCAGTGTGTCTCATCGGTTCTAATCTTGTAAGTTTTTGAACTCTCTCCTTTTAATAAGCTCTTCTTGCTGATTTTTGGTTGTTCCACCATTATTGAGTCGTTCATTGTTCCTTCTATGAAAGTTTTTCCCAGTGCAACGTTAATCACGGCGGGACCTTCTCACTACCATTCCATCTTGTTGCCTTGAATCGACATTGTAAGTTATTGAACCTGTGTATTTCTTTTCCACTTTCACCATTGCTGTTTTGGTTAAGTGTAACATTGAGAGTTGTTTAGCACACGGTTGCTCGATCGGCCATTGTACCTCCAACCTTGCAAGTCATTCTTAGTGTGGTTGTTTGGTGGAACGTCGCACCTTCTATGGGTAAGTTTCTGAACTTAGTGGACACTTCGGCGGGAACGGAGGAGTTCCGCTGAAGATATCACATTTCCAATGATGTCGCGTTGACATTGGCGGTGGTGGACGCGGATTGGTCATGTACGAGCACCACAATGCCCTTTTCAATTGCCTCCATTGCATAGAGGGGTGTTAGGTTTCCGTTGAACCCCTTGCTGCGTTGATTCTTCTCTTATTTTGAACTTACACTAATGCAAATATCAATGAACACATTTAGAGTGGTAAACGAGGTCTTGGTCTTGAATTACCTCTTAGACTTGGACTTGGGTATTTGGGATATCCTTCATTGCTATTTCTTGTCTCATAACAAAGACAGCAAAACCTATTATGCCAAAGTTCGGTCATTGGACCTCTAACTCGTCACTGAACTTTCCGATAATGACAAACATGGCTCTGATTTCCTTCAAGTCAGAGGGAATTAGGAGTTTGCGGCTGAGGAGGTGGTTCGATCAAAGCGGGTTCCATAGGAGAATGGCTACCCAAGTCCTTCTTCGTTTTAGTTTCCTTTTGTTCATTCGGTTATTGCCTGTGATTTTTTTTAAGTGTTGTTGTTATTACTTGTAGGTTCAAAGAAGCTAAAAAGAAGAACATATAAAGAGCATCTGAGGGACATCAAAGTTGTACTGAGGTACGAAGATTGATTGGCTCCATATTTGCTTAACTATGTGCGAACTTACAGATATCTCATCCAACAGAAACTCAAAGTAAATGACTTCTTGAAGGACTCACCTAAAATAGAAACTGAAGAGCAAGTTGGCCATACCACAAGAGCTTCTTCTTCCGCTGTTGTTTATTCATCAAGTGGATCACTCAGTAGAGGCTACTCTCTGTCGCCAGACTTAGCAAATGAAATGGCTCGCCACTAAAAGCTTAATCTTGATGCCTTAGTCTTTGGATTTGATGATAAGGACCTCCTGGTTACTTCTACGGTCGACACACGAGTTCTTTCTTTGCCGATTGAGAGGTTTAAAAGTGGAAAAAAACATGTTGTTGCTTCTCCTCCTCCCGTTGCTACTCTTGCTCTTCCTACTGATAGGGCCTCAAAGGGGAAAAGGTCCAAAGGTAAAGAAATTACTGGGGGTTCTAATGAGCAGGGCTTTGTTGAAGAATGGGTGCCTCCTTTAGAGCATAACGACAGAGCAATCACTATATCGGACAACACAATCTACTCAAGTGACTTGGCCTTTGACTTATCAAAGACATTACTGCTACCTTTGGACATAGAGGAGCAAAACATATCGAGCGACGTGTTGATCAAGGGTTTGGTGCAGATACTAACCGCAGTAAGTCTTCTTCTATGTCTTTGTCATTTCCTTAAATTTGGTTATTGAGAATATAACACCTTGGTTTGGTGCAGTGCATTCAGCAAATGTACATCATGGATGAAAGATGGCATTGTAAGGAGCAAGAGAGGGTTAAAATGATCAATATGTTGGCTGATGCTGATATGTCCTTGAAGGCAGCCGGAGAGGATCTAAAGGAGATGAAAAACGCAAAGAAGAAGGCCGAATCACTGATGTTCATGGCTGAACGAAGGGTTGCAAATGTCGATGCTGCTTTGAAGTCTTTGAAGGCTAATTATCAAGGGATGGTAGATGAGGCTGAACATAGGGGCTATGACGAGGACGAAAAGACATACTCGAAAGAGATCTTGAAGCTGAGGGACAATATCTTTACTAAGGGTTGGACTGGGGCTCTGCGCGCTGTTAAGGTGGAAGATACTTCTCCTCTTTATGATATTGACGATATCCCAGTCCCTTTGAAGACCGCTGCCAGAGTTAGGAGAAGAAGGTCTAGTGGGGCTAGAGCTACAGATGTTGATCCTTCTGACCTTTCCGTTCTTTTGCTGAGCTCTTCCTTAGTTGGGCAGACTGTCGATTCTATAGAAGAAGAGCACCGCGAGGAGGGACACTACAAGGAGGAGCAACGCGAGGAGTAAGTTGCTAGGTTGCCTCCAGTTTTTGCTTTTACTTCTGCTTTAGTATTTCTTTTGTAATAAACCTTGGAAGTTAATGAAGTATCTTCAACTTTTGCTTCAATGCTAGATTGGATATGCTATAACATAAACGGAGCTCCCTTTTGTAATGAAGTACCTTCTAAATTTGCCAAGTGCTGAACTTGTAAATTTACACTTTTTTAATTTTAGAGTTCGGTCGGCTAGACCTTTTTTTTGTAAGGCTGAGCTCTTTTTTGTAATTGAAGTTTCATATCAATGCACTAGTTCTTATATTTTCGCAAGTGTTGAACTACTTATCTTCAATTTTTTCTTGTATATAATGTTTGCCTCCAGCCGAGCAGAGGCTCTGTGGCCTAACAAGCCATCTATTCGGTCTGATCAGGCTTCGTGCCTTGGAAAAAATTAAGTGAGTTTTTGATACCCCCAACCGAGCATGAGCTCTGTGGCTCAGAAGGCTGTCTATTTGGTCAAACCATGCTTCATGCCTTAGGAGAGAAAAAATTGTGAAAGTTTTCTATCATATTGTTTAACCACCACCTAACTTGGTTAAGTTTTGGCATGATTTAACCCATCGTAGAGTGTTATTTGGCCCTTTTTTGACCATGAATTGTGAATATGGACCGTGCTCCAAGCAACGATACTTGGCACAAATTCCACTAAGTTATATCACTTGGCATCCCGCTCCAACCAAAGGGTCGAGCATTCGAGCTTGGCTTGAGTTAAGACTCGCAGCCAATTTGCTCCACAGAGCATAAATGTACAACACAAGTAAATAAAGACAAATTGTAAAACAAATTTCCATTCATTGATACTCATAACTTTTGATTACATCAAGGGATGTTCTGAGAAATACATTACTGAAAATACTTCATTCTAAGAATTACATCACTGGAAGTACTTCTTTAGGTTGGCAATGTTCCACGGTCTAGGGATTGCATTTCCTATTAAGTCGGCCAGATAGTACACGCCATTGCTAAGTGCTAAAGTAACCTTGTAGGGCCCCTCTCAGTTAGCATCGAGTTTCCCTTCTCTAGGAACTTTCTTGTGATCCATCACCTTCTTGAGTACCAAGTCACCTGGTAGGAATTGCCTTGGACGTACATTTTTGTTGAAGCTCTTAGTGAGTTGCTGTTGGTAAGCCGCCAATCGAACGAGGGCAGCTTCCCTACGCTCTTCGGCAATGTCTAGAGCTTGGACAATGGCTTCATTATTGTTTGCTGCCTCAAAGATCTCAGAACGGATGGTAAGAAAGCCAACCTCCAAAGGGATGACTGCTTCCATCCCACAAGTAAAAGAGTAAGGTATCTCATCGGTCGATCGGCGAGGAGTAGTTTTGTAGGAGTAGAGGACATTCGGTATCTCTTCCACCCATTTGCCCTTCGCTTTTTCAAGACGCTTTTTTATCCCATCGATGATCGTCTTGTTAGTCGCCTCAGCTTAGCCATTACCCTGTGGGTAGGCCGGAGTGGAGTTTCGGAACTCTATCTTCAAGTCGGTGCAAAATCTCCTGAAGATCTTGCCATCAAATTGTGTGGCATTGTCAGAGAGAAAGACTTTGGGAATGCCAAATCGAGTCACAACATTGCGCCAAACAAACCTCTTAGTGTCTGCTGCTTTGATCTTGTATAAGGCCTCCACCTCCACCTACTTGGTGAAGTAGTCAGTTGCAGCGTTGAAGAACCTTTTATTCCCAGTTCCCCTAGCTAATGGTCCAACAATGTCTAAGCTTCATTGAGTGAATGGCCAAGGATTGGTGAGGGGGGTTAGAGCTTTGGCTGCCTGGTGAATGAGAGGAGCAAACTTTTGGCACTTGTTGCACTCGCGGACATACTGTTGGGCCTCATTTTGCATACGTGGCCACCAATACCCCGTGTGTTAGGGCTCGGTGTGCCAAGGATCGACCACCAGTGTGGCTCCCATAGATTCCATCATGGATCTCGCAAAGCTAATTCTCCACTAGACTTGAATGAACACAGAGTAGATAAGGACCCATGTAGGACTTCTTATAAAGCTTGCCAGATGGGGAGACCCAAAATTGAGCAGCTCTGTGCCTTATCTTGTGCGCTTTTTTTTTGTCCTCAGGAAGGATGCCATTCCTCAAGAATGCCAAAAGTGGGTCTATTCAACTTGGGTCCAAGTAAGTCCAGAGGGCCATTTCGACTTGTTAAATACTTGGTTGGGGTACTTATTCCATCCATATTTTGGGGCTGTCTTTAGAGTCGATCGAAGAACCCAGGCAAGCTAAGGTATCAGCATGACCATTTCCTTCTCGACCAATCTTCTTAACTCTGATGCCCTAGAACTTTCTGATCAAGTTTTTGGCTTATTCTGCATAAGTGGCCATCTTCTCATCACGAGCCTTGTAAACTCCAGAATGTTGGTTGACCATTAATTGGGAATCACTAAAGATGAGTAGCTCCTCCGTGTTGAAGTGTTTAGCACTTCACAGGCCGGCTAGTAGAGCTTCATACTGTGTTTCATTATTAGAAGCTTTCCAACCCAATCGGATGACCTGTTCCAAATGAATCCTTTAGGAGAAATAAGGACAATTCCTGTCCTTGAGCCTTTTTGGTTAGAAGAACCATCCACAAATAGCTTCCATACGTCTCCGATAAAAAGCTGTCATGTTTCAACTAAGGATTGCCCTTTGTGCTGGGTAGTCATAGTGACCAAGGCCGAGCTCCCTTCGGAGGAGACAGTTGGTCCTGGAGTGAATTCTGCAACAAAGTCTACCAAGACTTGAGTTTTGATGGTAATTCGAGGTTAGAACTTGATGTCAAACTGTCCAAGCTCCACCGCCCACTTCATTGTTCGACCTGAGAAATCAGCTCAATTGAACACTGACTTGAGGGGGAATTTAGTGAGAACGTTGATGGTATGTCTTTGAAAGTAGTGAACAAGCTTCCTAGAGGCAATTAATAGGGTGTAGGCCAATTTTTCCAATGACAAGTATCTAGTTTCGACACCTAAGAGAGTCTTGCTAACATAATATACTGGTTTTTGCTCATTTCTATCCTCTCTGACTAGCACTGCGCTAATGGCATGATCAGAAACAACCAAATAAAGGAAGAACTCTTCATTGGCGACAGGGATGGATAGAAGGAGAGGTGAGGACAGATATTTCTTCAAATCTTCCAGTGCTTTAGAGCACTGGTTCTCCTATTCAAAGTTGGCTTTCTTTCTTAGAAGTTAGAAGAAAGGCTTCATCCGATCAGAAGACTGACTGATGAAACGGTTAAGTGTTGCGGCTATGCCAGCAAGTTTCTGGAGTTCCTTAGCCTTTGTAGGCACTTCGAGGTCTTTGAGGACTTTGATTTAGTCAGGGTTGGCTTCGATGCCCCGTCTAGTCACCGTGTACCCCAAGAACTTCCTTGATCCTACTCCGAAAGCATATTTTGAGGCGTTCAGTCGAAGCTTGTGAGTCTTCAGAATTTCAAACACTTGCTCTAGGTCCCTTAGATGGTGCTTGACCAACTTGCTTTTGACGACTATGTCATCAATGTATGCTTCCATGGTTTTACCGAGCTGGTCCTTGAACATTTTGGTGACCATTCGTTAGCAGGTCGCACCAGCGTTCTTCAAGTCGAAGGGCATCACTTTGTAGCAGTAAGTGCCTCTATGGCTAATGAAAGCCGTTTTCTCCTGCTCAGAGCCAAACATGGGGATCTGATGGTAGCCACTGTAGGCGTCTAGAAAGCTCATGCGCTAGTGTCCAGTCGTTGCGTCAACAAGTTGATCTATTCGTGGAAAAGGGAAACTATCATTGGGGCAAGTTTTGTTAAGGCTAGTGAAATCAACGCAGACTCTCCACTTGCCATTCTTATTTTTCACCACGACGGTGTTGGACAACCACTTTGGGTACTGCACTTCTCGAATAACTCCAACAGCTAAAACTTTGTCCAGCTCTTTGATCATTGTATCGGTGTGTTGCGCGGATGACCGTCTACTTTTTTGAACAATTGGCTGTGCTCCTAATTGGACATTGAGTCGATGACAAGCATACTTGGGGTCCTACCTAGGAGTGTCATAGGCCGACGATGTGAACACTTCGATGTTTTTACAAAGTAGAGCCAATAATTGCTTTTTCTCTCCAACAGTAAGGGAAGTGCCGAGCAGGAAGAACTTGTTTGGGTTTCCTTCTTTTACCAAGACCGTCTCTAGGTCTTCTACCATCTTCTCGGTTGGCACTCCGCTGACGTTTTCCAAAATTGGTTGGTCAGGTAATTCAACCATCTGCCTTTGGTCGCAGACTTGTTTGGTTTTCATAGCGGCAATGAAGCAGTGTTTGGCTGTCATTTGGTCTCTGTGAATCTTCTCTACTCCATACTTGGTTGGAAAGCGAATGAGTTGGTTACAGATGGAAGGGACTGCCTCCATCTGGTGAATCCAAGGTTGGCCAAGGATGGCATTGTAGGGAGACCACCTTGGACTTAGCTATGACAGGTAGAGTTATTTGGCCGAACGACCATTCTGTTTGAGAGTTGAAGCCAACTAAAGGGAAGGTGGCAGGTGTCAGGTATTGCTCACTAAGACCAAGCTTCTTGAAAAGCTCATAATACATGATGTCTGTGGCGCTCCCTTGGTCAATCAAGACTCGCTTCACATCGAACTTGTTGGCCACACCAATTGTAACGATGAGGGCATTGGTGTGGGGGTGTTGAATTCTCTCTAGGTTCTTCTCGATGAATACGACATTAAATTGAGAAGGTCTGGCTTCTGTCTTGGACTTTTTGGAAGAATGTCTTACAGACATTACCTGTTGAAGGTGGGTGGCTCGTTGGATTTCTCCTCGAATGGTGTTTTTCCTTTCGGGGTCGGTCATTCCATGGATAACGTTGATGACTAACCTCGAGGCATGGTTTTCTTTAGGAGGGGCTTGGTCTTGTCCTTGTTTTTCCCTTATCTTATCAACGTCTATCCATTGTGTGAGGTGTTCCGCCGTAATAAAGTTCTTCAAGTGTTGTTTGAGAGCTCTATAGTTTTGTGTCTTGTGTCCCTTCTCTCGATGATTGGTGCAACACAGTGTCTGATTGCGTCAAGCAGGGTCTCCACGCATCTTAGTAGGCTAGAAAAAGAACGCTTCCTTTATAAGTTTCTTGACGAGCCTGCATATTGGCTCTTTGAAGACAGTAGTGATGCTTTCATAAGACTTGGCCATTTCCTCTTCATTTTCCACTGTAGTGCGATTCTTTTGGCCATAGTTCTTGCGCTGCTTATCCCTCATTGGCTGCTCAGACCTAGGTGGTCGAGACGGTCTGACTTTTTCTTTAGCAATCATAACATGTACTGAAGAAGCGTCATCTTCCACACGAGCTTGTTGCTCTATTCGGGCCCTCAAATCCTTTATGGTGGGGGCAGATCATTTTATCAATGACTGCCTTAGCTTGTACGAAGGAACTAGGCCTTGCTTGAAGTATAGCACAACCAATTGTTCACTGTAAACATTTTCCTCCAAGTCACCATATTCCTCCCAATATCCTCGCATGTACTAGTGTAGGGTCTCTTTCCCGTCCTTTCGGATATTGAACAAGGTATCCAACTGCTTTGGGACTCTACTGTTGGAGACAAATCGGGCTAAGAACGCATCAGAGAGTTGCGTCTAGTCATAAATCATACCACTAGGGAGTTTGTCAAACCATCGGAGGCCAAGTTCTCCAAGGCTAGAAGGAAAGACTTTGCACATGAACGCGTCGTTGCGCTTCCAGAGGGACATCATCTGGCGGTAATAGCTAATGTGGGTCAGAGGGTCCATCTTCCTGTCATAGAGAATGAATTTTGACGGGCTATACTTCCATGGAGGTTCTATAGCTTCTATCTCTGGGGAGAAGGGAGTGGACACCAACCGGTCTAGAACGCGACGCTCTTGTTGGTGTATGGACCGATGCAACTGGTCCCTTTCCTTATCGAGCCGGTGTTCCTCCTCCCTATCTCAACGACGTTCTTCTCCCCTGCGTAGTCGTTGTGCCTTTTCTCTGTTATTGTTCAGCTAACTTCTCAAATTGTGCGGTTACTCGTCACGGCGGCAATGAAATGTTTCAGATAGGCGACTGATAGTCCTTTTCCTTTTATAAGAAATCTCTCGTGGATTATTTTTTGAGGTACTTATGTGTAGGTCCTAATAAGTGAACCTATTGTCTAATAGGTCCTATAGAAAAAATTTGTCATAAAAAAAGTAGTTTTAGCAACAATTTATAAAAATAATGACAAAAAAAAGTCACTATTGTCAATTTTTAGCAATATATATAAAAAATTATCACAAAAAAATTATTTTAGTAACAATTTTATCAAAAATTATTTTCAATAGGACTTGATGGGAATTAAGTCTAACCATTATAACCTATTGGTAGTTTACCTTTATTTTTTTGGAGGTTATTCGTCCTACTGCTAGCCTCTTCACTATGTACCGGAATCAGCCGGCTACGCTTTCTACGAGGAGGGCCACGGTTGGAGTGCTCCTTGTGAGGCGGCGGAGGAGTATGTCTCTTTTGCGATGGTCCTCCAAAGGACTTTCTTAGCTCCGTGGGGGTCATCATGAACTTCATCAATTGGGTGCAAAGCTCAGTGATCTCCAAATCCGTTGAGTCGATGATGCGATCACGGTGGTCTCTTGGACTTTCTTAGCTCCATGGGGGTCATCATGAACTTCATCAATTGGGTGCGAAGCTTAGTGATCTCCAGAGTCGATGATGCGATCACGGTGGTCTCTTTCAACAAAACGACGCTGAGATGACTCAACGGCAACAACATGACGTCGCTCCGCTGCGTTAGGTGCCTGATCATCGTGGTCCATAAGGTCATCGTGCACTGAAGGGAATGCTAGACCCTTATTTTTGGTTCTCTCCGTCATTGGAGTCCTCTCTGTTAGCCCATAATGGGGTGTATCTTCGATTTCTATCGCCGGAGTTCGTCATGAAGCAAGTAATGGTTTTCCTATAGACGGCTCCAATTGTGCGGGAGTGATTTCCGCATTATGAAGAGGGTTGAACTTCGTGGATGAACAGTGTGCTTTGGGAATTTAAGATCTGCACAGAGTAACAAATGGTGAGGCTGCCCGGCAGAGGTTTGGTCGGAAACCCCTCCAATGGTAATGTTAGGGACTAAGGGAAAGGAAGAAGAGAGAATACAAAGAGTGTATATATGTTAAGTGCGTGGATTTCGAATCCCTTGAGAGTAAATAGTGTTCACCTTTCATAAGAGAAGGTCGCTTGTCCTTTAAGACCTTCTTTTTCCGCCATTTGTTTGATTTGCCTTATTCGTGGTCGTCTTCCATTGAAGGAGGACGGCTGCTTGCTTGACACTCGGGTGCAAGTCTGTCTTATTTGTCTCATTAGTGATTGTCTCTCATTGGAGGAGGACAACCACTCCGCCTGACACTCAGATGTAAGTCAGTCATGTGTGCCCATTGTCCCCTTGTACCTCTATGTCTTCACGTTCTGTTCAGACAGAGGGAAGGGAGTAGAGTTGTTTGTCTCTTGTGAGCCCAAGAAAGACCTTCAATGAATTGGCCTTCTTTAAGTTGGTCTACTCCAAAGTGGTTGTCCAACCAGGAGGTCCAACATGTTGCTTGGCTTACTTCGGAGTGGTTGTCTGTCTAACCAGGAGGTCCACCATATTGCTCGGCCCACTTTGAAGTGGTTGTCCAACATGTTGCTCGGTCCATTTCGGATTGGGCCTAGCACTAGGCCGAGCCACCTTGATTGTCTTGTTTTGGAGCAAGTGTTTGATCATTGGGTTGAGCCCTTAGCTCCCCCACTAGTGCAGATCCGGTTTTGGGCTGAACATCAAGACTTAGTTAATTTTATCCTACTTCAGAAATCAAAAAGTTAGTCAATATATTAGGGTATCAATTTCAATCTAAAATGTTTATTCAACAAAAAGTTATTTCTGTTCAGGTTAATAGCTTCAAGTTTTAACTGACTGAGAAACAACAATCTGAAAAGGTACAGAGGTGAATTGATTTGGAAAAATTGCTGTAAGATGTACTCGATTCTAAGGGAAATAAATAAATGAATGAAAACTAAAAACTAAAAATTAAGTAAAAAAGAAAGAAAAATTGAATGCTAAACACAAACGCATGCAAAGACATATTTATATATACACTTCACGTTACTACACATCAAATAGGCTGCTTTATCATAAATAAAAAAAGAGCATATAAAAAAATTATTAGAACAATGACATATATAGGACAAGGCCAATAATGAGATTAGCCCACTGAAATTTCAAAAAATTCAATCAGATCAAGCATGCAACTTTTATAATCACAAAAGAACATTAAATTAATTTCTAAGAAACAATGTAAGCAAAAACCTTACAATGACGTATTTATTATTAGGAGAACAGGTGGGTCTCTAGCGTCTAGTTCCTTCCCCAGAATCATTTACACTGACAAGGGCATCTACTTTCTTCATCTCCTCGCGATATATTAGATCAAAACATTTCTTCCAACCTCCCATTAACGCCATCTTCTTATTTACCTAAAAAGGAGAGTACAAAGCAAACGATCATGTTACCAAAACAAAAATCTAAACCATAGTTCCATTATTACAAGAAAAAATACGTAACTTCTGAAGAATAAACTAGCAATCACAAGCTATAAAGAAGAGAAGATAATCATTCTCATAGTGATAAAAATAAAAATAAAAATGCCATGTATGCCCAATAGCACAATACTTGGTTATAGAGAAGACATTATTACAGCACAAAGAAAAAAAAGACGACAGAAGAAGAAATCACATAATTATTCATATATATCATTGTTAAAATTTCAATCTGGAACTTATGATTCATTTTGGCCAAATCAATCCAATATAGGTAACTAGATCTTTTTGGATCATAGAATCCCCATCAGATTTGATTTTGCCCAATTTCATTGTCAATCTTATTTTTGTTTTGTAATGTGACTTATATAAGTCTGTTATTTTGTTTTGTACGTGGCTTATATATGTGTGTGGGGGGCCTAAACAACCTATTTATTTATTTTTGCATATCCGTTTTGCATTTCATGACTCTTCCTTTCATTTATTTTATTTTAATAAAGATGTCCAAAATATCTCTCTCAATTTTCTATTTACTATGACTACAAAATGCAACTTCTATTATTTTATTTTAGGACTTTTTTTAAGTGTGCAATTGCACACCATGTGCCACTTACACAAAAAGTGTAAGTGTAAGGTGTAAGGTGTAAGTGAGTTGCATATGGTGTGCAACCTCAAAAAATGTGTAAGTGTAAGGTTTAATTTTTCACAAAAGGTGTAAGTGTAAGGTGTAAGTGTAAGGTATAAGGTGTAAGGTGTAAGTTGCACACCATAACCAAACCCTTTATTTTATTTTTGCTGTTGTTGTTGTTATACATAAAGCTCTCTTTATATTGTATTTCTTTCGCTTTTGGTTTTCTAATCAATTTCTAAATCCAATTCTATTCATTAGAAGAAAGAGTGCAAAACCATAATATTTGGGATCCGAGGAGGTGCGATGTGGTGGTTTATTTTTACTGTGAAGAAGAGACTCAGATGATGATGATGATTTTGGAATGTTGTTGTCGTAGCTACGAAATCTGACAAAGTTGTCTTTTTGAAGATGATCATCATAATCCCATAAATGGCTGATAGTGTAATCATCATCATCATCATCATCATCGTCGCCGTCGTCGTCATGGACAGCAGATAGGGCTGCAAATGAACCGAGTTGTTCATGAACAAATTCGAGTTCGGCTCGTTAAAGCTCGTTCGAACTCGGCTCGATTAATAAACGAGCCGAGCTCAAGCTTAAATTCCAAGCTCGATTACTAAACGAGCCGAGCTCGAGCTTAATACTGCTCGGCTCGAATAGGCTCGCGCGCTCAAATATATAAATATATATAAATATAAATATTAATTTTTTATTTATCATACATATATTATATATATTTTAATAAAATATTAATATATTATATTATATTTATTAAATTCTAATATTTTAATTAATCCATCAATGTTCCTTATTATTAATTTAATATAAAAACCATCCAGACTTGCTTTGGTTTTCTTTCTTTGACAAAGTCAACAACAACGCACCACTTTTATAGGCATTACCAGTGGTAGCTCCTTTCTCTTCAGGCGATGTGGGAATCTTTCACAGGGTCAACAAACAATGCACCACTTTTATAGGCATTACCACACAAAGCTCCTTCCTCTTCAGGCGATGTGGGACTCAAAGAGAGTATGCACGTTTGGCTCCTTTGTTAGCAGTCCCACATCGATTGGAAGATGCATTTTAAGATAGACAGATTTCTATATAAGTGCAGAGGGTTAGCTTGTTTTGTTCGTTGGTTCTAGCTTGGCTTGGCATGGCTTGGCATCACGAGCCGAGCTCGAGTTTTATAAATTTTAGACGAGCCGAGCTCGAGCTAAGATGTTGTAGCTCGTTTCGAGCTCGAGCCGAGCTCGAACACCTTATAAATAAGTCGAGCCGAGCTCGAATATTGTAAAACTCGGCTCGGCTCGGCTCGTTTGCAGCCCTAACAGCAGACCCTCACATCTCGCCTCCTCCACACACTGAATCGAGATGGCTACAGATCATTACCAACACCAATACCCCCGCAACCATCATCATCTTTGCCATTGTTATTGTTGCTCCCATATTCATATTTATATTTATATTCATATTCTCCTTCCTTCCTTCCTGTCTTCTTCTTCTTTTTTTTTTCTTTTTATTTTTATAAAGGATTTATTTTTATGAGTGAGATGCATTCCTTTATTCACCCAAAAAAAGAGATGCATTCCTTGACACCTTATTTCTCTACTTGCAATAATGAATAACAATAATGAAGATGTGCTTTGAATTAATCTAACGATTTAGATTTGGTTATTTCAAAATAAAAAAATAATAAAACAAATTCAAAATTACTTTTTACACCCAAATCTAGATCATTGAATCAATTCGCCATCACAATTACGAAGGTAAAAAAAAAGCACAAGAAAATATCTCAACTTTTTTTTCTTTTTTTTTTTTTTTTAATCACAAAGAAATTATGAACTTGTTTGATTTGTTTTTGGGAGAGTTATTTTTGAAAAAAAAATTCAAAATTTTGTTTGGTTTGTGTTTTTCTTAAAAAAATTTCAAAATTATTTTCTCTCTATTACATATTAATCAATCACTTTTTCTCTTTCCTCTCTCATTCTTAATTACTTTTCTCTCACACCCATCTACTCAATTATAACAAAATATCAAATCATCCCAAACTCTCAAATTCTAAAACTACTTTCAAAATCAATAATAGTAGGAGTCATGAAAAATATATCATAAAATTCATCATGAAGATTTTTCATCCCTTGATTAACGTGTGATTAGTGTTGTAGTGTTTTATTATAGAGAAAAGTTAGGGATCATGAAAAAATTTTCATGAAAATGATCATGAAAGATTTATGACTCTTGGATTACCTTGATTAGTGTGTAGTACTTTATTTTAAGTGTAATCTAAGGATCATAAATATTTCATGATCATTTTTATGAAAGTTTTTTCATGATACCTAGCATTGCTCTTTATTATATGGGTAATCTAAAGGTTGAAAATCTTTCATGATCATCTTCATAATATTTTTTTCATGATCCTTAGTATTACTCCTTTCAAAATATACAATTAAACAAACCAAAAAAATTTCTAAATTTTCTTCTCAAATCTTTTTTTGAAAATCACTCCTTTAAAAACAAACCAAGCACACCTTCGCAACAAACCAAACACACCTCCGCACTTCCAAGCCAAATTCGAACAGCACCAGGACGGGGTTTTGTTTTGGATTCCTAAATCACAATACCAAAATATAATCAGTGTTTAGTTTGAATTTTTTAGATTAAGGTTAGATTTGGCATAATACAAAAGAATCAAAAAGTTAAAAAGTCATTATCTTATTTAAATCATATTATCTTATTTAAATCACATCACCTCTCTATTACATCACTTCAAACTCAACCCATATTTCATAAAAAGCTAAAAAGTGCACTTATTTAGATCATCCCAAGCAACTCCTAAGTTTTTTAAAAATTGAATTTTTTAGTTTTTGTGTTTTTTTTTTTTTTTGTTTTTAGTAAATATTTTTAAAATTTTAAACGTTTTTTTTACTTTTTTAAATACACCTTATTTAGATGTATCTAAAAAGTAAAAAACTTATGAAAAAATATTTTAAAAAATTAATAAATACATGAAAATATAAAAAATGTATTGAATTTTCAATTTTTTTTATATTTTTCGTATTTAGTGAATTTTTAAAAGGTTTTTTTCACAAATTTTTTTTTTACTTTTTAAGTATATTTATGTTAGGTATGTCTAAAAAGTAAAAAAAAAATATTTAAAATATTAAAAAAATTCAATAAAAACAAAAAAACATCAAAAATAAGAAAGTATGATGTTCTAAAAAGTGTTTTTTGAAAAGTTTAACCAAGCAAATATGCTTTTTTTTTTCTAAAAAAAAAATTTGAATTCCTAATTTTTTTTATTTTAAAAAATCTCTAAATACTAACCAATATAAAAAAAAAACATAAAAATTCAGTATGTTTTTATAATTTTTTTTTTGTTTATTGAATTTTTTTTTTATAGCTTTCTTCATATTTTTTTTTTCACTCTTTAAATACATTTAGATTAAATGAATCTAAAAATAATATAAAAAATTTATCAAAATTTTTAAAAAATTTGCTACAAATTTTAAAAGATACAAATTAAATACTTAAAATTTATTTTTGAAAATCAAAAACATCAGCTTGCTTATTTTCATTTTTCAAAAAATACTTTTCAAAAAATTCTACTTTCTTATTTTTCATATTTTTTTTGTTTTTACTGAATTTTTTAAATATTTTAAGCATTTTTTTTACTTTTTAGATACACCTAACATAAATACACCTAAAGAGTAAAAAAATTATAAAAAAATCTTTTAAAAATTCACTAAATACAAAAAATACAAAAAAAAAAAAAAATACAAGAATTCAATACATTTTTGTATTTTTTTGTATTTATTAATTTTTTAAAAATATTTTTTCACAAATTTTTTATTTTTTAGATACATCTAAGTAAGATGCATCTAAAAAAGTAAAAAAAATGTTTAAAATTTTAAAAATATTCACTAAAAATAAAAAAACACAAAAATAAAAAAACTCAATTTTTAAAAAACTTAATCCAAAAAACTAAAACCAAACACACTAATTTGAAATTTTGCTTGACTTTTTTAGTAACACACACACATATATTTGAGTTAGTTTCTTCTTTTTCTTTAGCCAATTTTGAACTTGATTTAATTTTTTTACATTTTTAGTTCTATTTCAAAAATGTAAACATATCAAATATTTAAAAAAAAAAACCCCAAAAGAGTAAGTTCTATATATATATATATATAACTTGTGTAATTCAAATAAATAAGAATAAAAATAAATAATAAAGAAATTAATATTATAATAGATATGATGGCTAAGTGGTAATGGTGTTTTTAATAATAACAATACTACATCCGTTGAATTTGAGTTTGTTCGAATCACTCAAATTTGTGCATGTCGTCCGGCCAGACGTTTGGAAGGATGCTCGTCATTTAGGCTGATGTCGGTTGACACACCGGTTGACACAGATGACAATTGCAGTTGACAAGTGTGATGCCGGCCATCTGGGCGGTTGTTCAGGAGGTCATCTAGCTAACATAATTCGAATGATTCAGGCGAGCCTATATTCGATGTATCAATCATTTTTATTTTTACAAAATCAAAGGTTTGGATTCAAACCTTGTGTACCATTTTTTTATATAATTATTTATTTATTTATTTTAAGATAAAAAAATTTGTCAAGACTTAAATAAATTTAACCTTCACTTAACAATAGTATAAATAAATAAATCTTTTTAAAATTTTCTTTTTTGATCTTTTACACTCATAGACAACTTGAAAAGCAAATAATTTTGATACAAATTTCAAAAGAAAATTACTAATTTTTTTTTTTAAAAACAAAATTCTATTTGGTCAAACAAAGCACTTTCCCCCTAGAAACCTTATTAGTCTTGTTTGGTACAACTTAAAAATTGTTTATTTCAACTTTCAGCTTAATTTAAGTTATTTTGATGTGTTTGGTTTAGCTTATAGCTTATAGCTTATAATTTTTTTGAAGTCAAAAATCAGCTTATTCTTTGAGTGGGGCAGAAGATGCTTAATTTATAAGTCAGAAATCAACTTATATTCATAGTTATAAGCTATAAGCTATTTAGGCATAAGCTATAAGCACTTTCCCACAATTCTACCAAATAGGGTCATTGTGTCGTAGGGTTTCTAGAGAATTTTTTTAAATAAAAACACATACACATGTGAATTTAGAGTAGATCCAACTAATTAAAAATATTAATACTTTAAATTCATACTTATCAATTCAAAAATTGCTATGGCCTTGCTTGGAAAATTGACTATTTTGTTCGGTTATTTTAATTTTTGACTATTTTAATCAGTTAAAATTTTTGTGTTTGAAAAGATTATTGAATTTTTTTATAGTTGAATGTAATGTTTGTAAGAAAAAAAGTAAAATGATTATAGGTTTAATATGATATTTTATCTTATTAATTGTTTAGCCTATTTTATCTTTTTGTGAAATTTAGGGCTGGTTTGACAACTCAAAAATAATTTAAAAAGTCAAAAAATTATACAAAAAATAAAAAAGACATTACTATTTATAAATAAAAAATATTTAAAAAATAATTTATATATTTTTATAATACAAATGGATTGAGCACTGTTCTCAGCTGCACTTGCTGGGGCAGAAACCAGACAATACACTTTGTTTGGGAAAAAAAAAATTCTATATATAAAGTCAAAAATTTTGATGATGATGTTGGGACCTAAAGACTCCGTTTTGATAATCCAAACTGCTCAATATGTAGAACTTATCGATTAATATATGTCTGTAAAAAATCACATTAAGTGGATATCGTTAACTATATGATTAAATCAGTTTTGTATAAACAAAATAAATGGTGTGATAGTTAACTGTTAAAAAAACTATTCTGATCATATAGCTATCGATATCCGATCAGTGTAATGTTTTATAAACATATAATACTCAATAATTTTTACATATTGAACGGTTCAGATTATTAAAATGAGACCCATAGTAGCCTCCACGGACCAACCATCAGTGTCTAAACACTTTACCCGAAGAAGGCAATTATTTTCCTTAAAAGACCTACTGGGCACAGCTGGACAGCCGTACATGCAATTACTTTTCTTTCCAATACACTTTATTTATATAATTTTTTATTACATATTTTTTTATATAAAAAAATAATTCAAATATTCATATTTTTTTTTCAATTTTTTAAGTCAAAAAAATAAAAAAATACATTTATTTAAGACACCCTAAAACCTATTAAAAATTATCGATGTGTAATTTAAATTAATTTTACACATAAATCTTATATTATATAAATTTATTTTCCATCTCACAATCAATCATCAAATAAAAACAAAATCTAAATTGATAAGGTTGGATTGTCAAACTTTATTCAGACTAAAATCTCATAAGATCTTACGTAGCTCGAATATCACGCTGACCGAATACCAAAAATAATCTTTTACCTAGAGATTATTTTCATAAACAAAAATAATCTCTTACGGTAGAGATTATTTTTTAATTCGCTTACACTTTTTCGAGCTACGAGGAATTTCCCAAAATCTCATCGCTTACCTGAAAGAAATTGATAAGGTTGGATTGACAAACTTTATTCAAACTAAAATCTCATCGCTTACCTGAAAGATTCACTTTGGTCGGGTATTTGTAAACTCGGTTGTTGGATTGAACTGGATGGCTTGGAGCGGGCAACCCGGGTAATCGAATACCCACATACAAACCCGACAAGAACCCCCGAGAGATCGAAGACTGGGACAGTGGTAATTGGGACGATGGCATCAACAGTTCATACTTTGAGAAATTTTGGGCAAAAAGAAAGTTTCGTTGACATTATCATATGAATTTTTACAGATACCATTGATTTGCATGAAATTATATGAATCATGAATGCCATAGCTACTATACCCAGATGTTTAAATCATGTTTTGGTCGATACCCAGTGGTGCTAAGTGCTGTAATTTGTTCCACACGTCTGGTGTTTGACAAAATGTCTGACCGGAAATGTTGAGTTGAACAAAGAGTTTGCAGCTTTTATCATTGTTTTCATGTGTTTAATGGTTCAATTGGGAAACTAGAAGAGAAAAGAAAAAAAAAAAAAAAAAAAAAGGAAAACTATAGTGGTTTTCTTTATTCTTGTCTGTATAATTCAGGAGATAAAAAACGGGAAAAAATTTTGTTATCCTGGCCTCTTGTTTGGGAAAGATGGAGGAGAGAAAAGAAAAGAAGGTTTTATTATGGAGAAGTGATAAATCCCCCGAATGGGGTCCCCCGAATCCCCCGTTTTTCCCTTTCAAGTAAAAAAAAGAAAAAGAAAATGAAAACAGAAAACAAAAAAAAAAAACAGTTTGTCAAAATTGGCAATTAGGAGGATTTGGGCTCTTTTTTTTCGAGCTCCCCCGTTTTTCCCTTTATTATGTGGGTAAAAAGTGGTTATAATGTCAGGGACAATATGGATAATCCACTGACTCCCATTTTATTTTATTTTATTTTTTTTCTCGAAATCTTGCCACTTTTGGAGAAATTTGAAAAGTTGGTTATAAAACCAAACCAAAAATGGCATGAGAGGGTTGAATTGAACTTGAATTATTGTGCATGGATGTTAAAGAACTCAACTTGGAGAAGACTTTGACGAAGATAGCATCAATTGTATGTTTGAATTGGAATTTGATAATTTTGTAAGACTTTAGTTTAGAATCTTGTAATTTAGTTTTGGACTTGTTAAACCATGAGAATACGCCTAGAATGTGTGTTGTACAGAAAATGCCCTGAAAATAGATCAAAAATTCAAATCAGAATCTCCTTTGCTTGAGTGGGCTTTGGCCTACTTCGGGCACTGACCTTAGCAAGTTTCTGGGGATGAGAATGCCAACCTAGACACTTGCTGTAATGAAATGCATGCACTATTATTCACAGAATATGAGTCACACTTATGCTATATTCTTAATTGCCCAATAATAAACAAATTCAGATTCCCTTCATTTAGCTCTGGCCTTTGATAGCAAGGTGCTACTGGCTGGTCATTGTTTCATTTCATTGACCAAGTGTGTGGGTTCAGGTCTTGACATGAGTTTTTTGGGGTTCTTTGAATTGACAGTATAACTCTAATCAGGTACTGGGTGTGATATTACCCATACTCACATGAAGCGGAACCATTTGTCGGGCTGAGTTGGGATTCACTCAATTTCAGTTAATGACTCCATCTAATGAACAAGGAATACCAAATATGTACCTATGTCAAAGAAATTTCTGTTGATTCATTATTCAATTTCTTTTAATTCATTAACTACCGTAGGCATGCATATTAGTATTACTATTTCTTGCTCAATTGTGGGTATGCGCCAGTTTCCAAGAGTTTGATTTGGCTTTCATTCTGGCAGTCTTTAAACAAGCTCTTGTCAGAAGATAAGAAGTTTGACTTTGTGATCAAATGAAATTGAGAGAATAGAATGGTGAAGAGGAAGGGAATGAAGGCATTGAAAGATGAAGATGATGACGAGGACAACAATTGATGCTGGTTGGTTCACAGGGGTATTCCAGCCTCATTTATTTGAACAAGTTTGTTTGTGTTTTTGGTGAGAGTCGCTCTATCTCTCCATCCTTGCTTTGGTGCCGGTAAGTGGCATCCAAGTATGGGGACTTTGAAGCACAGAGGCATTGGATGGAGATCACTCTCAATCTTCCAGCTAGTGAATGGTACTGAAATAGCACTGCCAACAATCTGAGCTACTGGGGACTTGACTACCCTCCCCTTACTGCCTACCATAATAATGTTCATGGTCTTTTCTTTAGAAACTTCCATCCAGGTTCTGCTTCACTTTACACTTCTCGTGGCCACGAGTCCTATCTTGGGTTTGTATCATAACAGTACATCTTGATTAATAGTATTGAGATCTTTATTTTTGCCATTCTCTTAATTATTAAATTATTCCATCAAGTGTTTCAGCTGCTCCGATGTTTTGCCCTGCAGAAAGCTGCTCATGAGGTGGACAGTCTTGTCCTCTGACATGTTGATGTTCTTTCCTGCAGTTTTTTTATTTTGTTATCATGTACTATTTTGGTACTTACAGTGGACGTAAAAGTGATGTGGCATGGCACATTGCAATGATTTTGCTTAAGCCATGTCTGATACTGATTGACCATGGTCATTTTCAGGTGTTGAATAAAATTTATTCCCTTTCTCCACCTAAATATTCTATGCTTCTCTTGTAAATTGCGAGTGTGCCATTTCTAATTCTTATATTATTTCATTTCAGTACAATTGTATTAGCTTAGGGCTTGTTGTTGGAGCTGTTGCGCCCATCCTCTCTAACAAAGAACTTTTGGCTTGTGTCCTGTTTTGTCTCGCTTTTAATCACAAACAGGTGGCTTCTTGCTTTGATAAATTGCACACCAGGCTTCGATTTGATTTGATTTTATCTTCCCAAATTCATGATAACTATTTAGTATTCCGAAGCAACTTGGCCCAATGAAGTTGCACAAGGATTTATATTCTTCCATAGTTCGAGCACAAAACAAAATTATGCTGGTCATTGGTCAATCATTAATATCTTTTTCACAAGAACTGTATATTGATTTTGTTGATTTCTGAGGGGCATATTTTGGAGTTGTTGCCTCACACTCTGTGTGCAATATAGATTACAGTGGTATAATTTATTGGGCAGATCTGACTTGGTGAAAATTGCGGTTGTCTTTTATGCAGATGAGTGCCTATTTTGCACGTGCATTTTTCAGCCATCTTTTGGGTAAATGCCCAAGGCATCGGAACCCATTTCTTCCAGTGTCAAAACTTAGCTTGGTGGTCTTAAGAACATTTGCCCTTGTTTGGTGGCCATATCTCACTACAAGAATTAATACTTTTGGCAACAAAAAAATTAGTTGCTAAAAGTCTATTTTTGGTCGGCAAAAGTTATTCGCGACTAATTTTTTTGGTCGCTACTTTGGTCGCCAATTGAGGGTCGGCAAAAGTAATTCGCGATCAAAATTTTGGTTGGTCGGCAAAAGTTAGATTTGCCGACTAAATTTTTGGTCGCTAAATATTTAATTACCGCGACTAATTCATTTTGTCGCTAAAACACTTTGGTCGCGAAAAGTGATAATTTCCCGACCAAATATCTTAGTCGCCAATTGACACATTTCGCGACTAAAAAGTTTGGTCGCCAATTATTACATTCAACGACCAAAAAGTTTGGTGGCCAATTGTGACATTCCACGACCAAAAAATTTGGTCGCCATTTGTTACTTTTCGTGACCAAAATTTTTGGTCGGCAAAAGTGAGTTTCCACGACCAACTCATTTTTTGGTCGGTAATAAATGTATTTTTTGCGACCAAAACTCTTGGTCGACAATTGTCATCTTTTGCGAAAAAAAATTATTTATTTGTCGCGACTAATAAATTGGTCGCCAAAGCAGGAAAACAATACACCTGTAATTCCTAATAATTCATTTAATCCATAATAAACCTATAATTTTAAAGCATCATTCAAATCAACTGAATCATTAACATTCGACACAATACATAATTCATTAACATTCGACACAATACAACTATTCTAAGTTTTCATTCACAAGTCACATCCATCTAGCATAACAATTTGAAACAAAACTATTTGTTATCCATGCGCAGCTATCAACAAATGAAAAAAATATATTCTAGTCCAAATGAACAAAAAACAATCATATTAGTGAAACCAATCAGTGCACTATGCTTGAAATTGTGAATCAGCTTAATGGATTTGATCTTTAGATATCTCTGTAAATCTCAAGCTCGAGCTTACCAGATTCAATCTTTGCTTGGTCCAAAAGCTCATTTATTAGTGAAACCAACGCTCTTCCACTGCCTGTCGATTCGACATAGTCTTGTTGAGTTACATCCAGATCTGTGTCCATTAGCATCTGCAACATTCTGTTGAATAAACATATATCTGAGACATCACATAACAATCCCATTTTCTTTGTTTATTTTTAAATAATTTTTTAATGTTTCCCCCAAAGCAATGTATTTAAATGACTTAAAATGATAAAGGACAATAACAAAAACTTACCAAGAACACCATTCATTGGGGTTCTGATCTCATGGGACACTGAGCAAGGAACTACAGAGGATTGAAATTCAATTAGAACCATGTAGACATATTAGGTGACGCCTAACAAAATTTCAATACATGAACTACAACTATCAAATACGTGATTTAGCAACATCACCGCCTCGCTTTCGTTTCTTGACTCCATCATCTCATGGTAATCATCCTCAACTTTGGCTATTCGATTCCATTGCGTTGATTATATGCCCAAGAAGCAATGCAATTACGAGGATACCAATTGAAATCATCATCGCAAACCATGGGCATGGTGGTTTTTGTTTGAATCTGCTTCAAGAACAAACTTAGTTGTAAGTCCATTTTATCACTTTGAATCTCAATCTAAGAACTCGCATTGACCCTCTAAAATATCTGAATGAGATAGGATTAAATAGATCACCTGCAACGCATCTCATGTTTTCTGAACAGATCACCAAAGTTAAGTGTGCTAACATGTTGTAACCTATCATTTGATACATTCAAGCCATACATGCTGATAGGGTGCGAAAAGTTGGTGGTATCATACACATTTACAAGTATGGTTTGTTTGCTTGCAAGTTGTTGAAGCAACTTCTCCACATTTGATTTGATATCAAAGACTCCGCCAAGGTACCTGCTTGGTAGTAGTGTAACATTAAATAAAGTTCTTATCTAATTCAATCTTTCTAATCTTGTTTGCATCCTGAAATTTCTAGCTGCACTCATTATTTATAGCTAAGACAGTATATCAACTCAATTACTTCTATTTTACTTTGCGATGACCTCTAAATTTGTTTTATATTTTTTAAATACAATTTATTTTATGAATAGGATCAGTTATACAATTGTCATCATTGTATATTTATTTATTTCTTCTCTTCTCTATTCCCCCTTGAGGAGCTAATGACAAGTTTGATTTTTGGGCAGACAACATACCCATCAGTTGCTTGAATCCTCTCACTTGATGTTGCATTTGAGGGGAGATCTGTCTTGTAGACAGCAAAAGTCAATATGACTCCCAGGCAATTTGATTTGAGTAACCTGAAAGGAGCAGTGAGAACCCCTTTTCCTGATTCTCTTGCACGCAGCACATTTTGCACGATCTTGCACGCAACAGTTGCTTGAATCCTCTCACTTGATGTTGGTACACAAGTTCAAGAACTGAGTGAAAGTGAACTGGATCAAGAAGCACCCTAAACTGTGAGTAAAGGCAATTAAGCACAGCAGGGGAAAATATTCAATTTCAATACAATTTAGCACCCTAAACTGTTGTAGTAGTGTGGATCAGATAAGAACTGAACCACACTCAACAGCGGATCCGACTGTTGGAGTAAATATATTTTTGGAATTTCAACGCTAGCGCCATATTAATGTTAAACAACATGCATGGGATCTCAACAGATTCTAAAGAACTTTTCTCATTTTCCTTTGCTTTTCTTTATTTCCACTATTTTTTCTAGGGGAGATTACAATTCAGTGGGAAGTGTGGCAAATACTTGCTAAAATGGTGAGAATCTTCTTGGGATGTAACATTTGCTGTGTTTTTTACACAAAAAGAGTTGCACTACTAGATATTGCAAATTGTTTTTATCACATGCACTGATTTGTAGTTTTCCCTTTTTTTTTTATTTTTTTATAGTGATAGGCAAAATTACATTTGATGACCTATAATAAACAAAAATTAAAGCTCCATTATATATTTGCTCCCCGGACAACCTCTCGGTGAAGATTGATTTTTTTTATTTGAATCCAAATTATGCACCATATTATATTTTATAGGTACATGATTCAACAAACCCTCTAATAATTAACAACTAACAACTTACTAATCTCTAATTATAGATAATTCTTTGAGAAACCAACTTTAACAGGGTAGATAAAGTTTTAATTGCCTAATATTTAACAAAAAATATATATTCTAGTCCAAAAAAAAAACAAATTCTATCTCCAACTATGCTCATTACTCCCAATCAAAGGATTTCAAGTTGAAAAGAACAATTAAAATTAAAAACAACCTACCTAGCAATAAAAACATGTTGCTTTATTGTAGCGAGGAACTCTCTAACTCCTCCATTGTAGAAGTAAAGGGGAGGAAAGGCCAATCCTTCAAATATTTTCAGCTGTAACAAATGCCATTGAAGGTAAATAAAGTGCTAGTGAAAAAGAATCATATAGCATAGACTAAGGATTCATTTGATGATCTATGTGCCATAGATGCTTCAACCACATATAGGCAATTAGCATTAGGAGAAACCATCTAATGCAAAGGATAACACAATCAACAACGGTAGATCATACTAAAACAAATATGATGCAAAAATTATAACCATAGCTTTACAAAAATGACAAAGACCCGAAGCAAGGTCAATTGACAAGATCATGAAAGAAAAATACAAAAAAGGATAGAACTCAATTCCCCTAAAGCTACTGACATAAAGAAATGACATGAGACATTCTAAACATCACTAGAGGTCCCACATTTTAGTAACAGATTTTTGGTAACAGATTCTAAACATTCTAAACAGATTTTTGTAACGTATAAAATTTCACCATTGTCCATTGCATATAGATAAAACCAAAAGAAAAAACAAAACAAGAAGTTAAATGTTTTAAACTTGATCAGTCATGATCATCAAATGACCATATCTCAAAGTCTTCACCTTTGTCATCTTTTCCATCTTTGAAGTCCAAGAATCTGCTTAATGCTCGTGATTTCAGCGTTCTCCATGATCTGTTTATGGCTTGCTTCCCTCACATTAAGCAATGTACCTCTCAACGGGAACACACTATAATAATTTCGACCCACAACAGAAATTCCTGCCATCTGTATATACTCAAATCAAGATCATGTCTTTTTCTTTTCAGTTTGTTAGTTTCATGTGAATTTGAAATTTAATTCAGTACACATTTTAGAATCATGTTTATAATATCAACATATAGGCTTCTTCATAGTTTCATAGTCCATACCTGCAAGGCATTTTCATGAAATTCATTGTGCACCTGCCTCAGATGTGATCTTGGCAACTGGGGAAAATAAAAAGTCACTAGAACAAAAAGATTCTAAGTGAATGCTCATGTAAGAGAAAAAGAATTATAGGAACACATTCTTCATGTGATGTCAACTGTTTTGCCAAAGTCCAACGCAGTAATTTAATTAGAGCAATATTAGAAATGTAGAAAACTAAACATAGACTTTCTGCGTTTGTGAGACATTTGTAAATTTGTGAGATATTTTGTGTTTATTATGTGTTTGATTCTTTATGTATTTAGACTTTCTTATTTTATCGGGTACTTGAATAAGGTCTATAGATCAATGATATAAATGCACAAACATAGATCATATTAGGATTAACTACACTCAATGGTACATAAAAGTATGTGCTTTGTCAACAGGCATGTTACTACAAGAACGAAAAACAATGAGATTGAAATTAGGATAGGGCCACCAATGAGTCCATATCCAGGAAAATCCATTGCCAACACTGTATACTCAATTCAAAAAATTTATGTAGAATTTCACAGCTAGCATCTTATTATGATTTTAATTGGGTATGTGATAGAGATACTCACAATATCTCCAAAGTCTGCAGTAGTCCTAGTGTTGAAGGAATCTTGCCACTGAGTTCATTGTTATTAAAAACCCTGCTCAAATTAATTCACAAGATGACATTGAAATTATGGCTCAGATTGAGAGAAACGGGGCTGTCCAGAAATTCAGTCCAACATTCCTCATCATATTATACAATTAAAAAAAGAAGAGAACACCTATTATTCACATGGAAGATCCTATACGTACGAATACTAAAATTAACGAAAACATCAAAAAATTCAGTTTGTTTTGTTCAATTCTTTTGAGCATTAATCTACTAACGAAACCATATTTAATGATTCTAAATTTTTTAAAACTAGAACCAAACTACCCGATTTCAACCAGTTCAGATCAGATTCCCCGTTTAACCAATTTTAAAACATCTTTTAAGTATATACACAAACACAAGTAAAGTTCTACGAGCCGCCAGAAGAAAAGAAAAGAAGAAAAGAAAAAGTCATACACTAAGGCATTTTCTAAACTACTGTTTAACATGTTGCTTAAAATTAGTTATCAAGAAATGTTAATAACATAGAAAGATGATATATATAAATGACAAACTTATCTGGAATGACAAGAGGGGGTCCAAACCAGCCAGTCAAGGCTATATAGCTTACAAGCTATTCACAAAATTAAAGCCATTTCTTATTTTTGGGATGGTGATAACAAATTATATTCTAAATTACATAGAAATGACGGTTGCTACAACAACCCAACAATGTAAAATTTTCCACCTTACCATGAAACATTGAGCCCCAAATGGAAAACCAAATCAAATCATGAATTTGTTGCAGACGGACACAGAAAAGATTCTGCAGCAAAGGAGAATCTAAAAGCCTAATTTTGCCGGAAAAAGTGAAGTGAGATCAACTTACTGGCACAACCCGGTTGGTGTTTGCATCCCCAAATGAAACCGAAGCTAAGGACTTTGAAGCCCATGCCTTAGCATTCATCGCTCCCTCTTGCAAATTACTTCTCTTGCAGGGCTCCTTTAGGGAATTGAATAACTGGATTGCTCGATTCAGATAGGACGGAGGATGTTCCCACAAGCTCTATAACCTCATATTCGTGATGTGCAGTCTACAACCCAATCGAGTACATGCAGACAGGGTTGGTAAAAGGAAATAGAGCAACCTCAAAAGCACGAATGGAGTGGCCAAGGCCAAATATGTCTCTCTTTGAAGCAAATTCTCTGGAGATCTAGCCCATGAGAATGGGCAACTTTCTGCCGGGGTGGTTGTTTTTCCATCATCGATGATCCCCAATTCTTTCCAAGTATGTTCCATTCAATGGCTCAGTCTTAAGGCCTAAAAAAGTGACCTTGTTTTCATTAGATATCGTTTGAGAAATTTCTTCAGTAATTTGATACAAATAATGCAAAGAACAAAATACTACAAGTTCTTATGGATAAATGAAATCAACATCTTCAGAAAAAAAAATGTAAGATCTTCAAGTGAGTTTCCTTTAAACAATGACCAGAAAAGTTCCAGGGTAAGGCCTTACCAGTAACATCATCGTAGAAAGAAACAAGAGAACCAAGGGTCCGAGAACCATGATAGCATACACGCATGGTAGAATTTAGAAGGAAAAGACTAGGAAACCCATGGTATTATTGCAGAGCCATAATCAGTATAATCAAATTTGGGCCTTTTTTTACGAGCCCAAGACGAAGAAAACTAGGGTTCCCTATGAGGCCATGCTTAGCCTCGTACAGCAGCAATTGGGCGGTGGTCAGCCTCCCGGAACAGTCGCCGCCGCCGCTGATGAGGTTTTGGGTGTTTTGAAGAACAATAACCCCAACAAGAGGGAGGAGATTGAGAAATTGTTGAACCCTATGTCGAATCATGTTTTCGATCAGATGGTTTCCTTTGGGAACCTAATCACTGATTTCCAAGAAGAAGAAGACAATGTTATGATTGATGATAATGTGGGTTTTACTGTTGTGTTTGACGAGGAAGAAGAACAGGAGGAAGAGAATGGGTTTCTTGTTGTGTTTGACGAGGAAGAAGAAGTAATGGTTTTGATGATGATGATCTTAAAGTTGAGACCAAGCTTTTGGGTCATCTCCAATTCGATAATTTCAGCCTTGTTAAGTGTTTGTTCAGAACCGATTGAAGATTGTGGTGTACTCGTCTAGCCAGGCCGAGGATCGAGACGAGAGAAGATTGAGGAAGAAATGTTGGATTCGGGTGGCATTGGTCGCAATTCTTGAGCAAGCCGATTGAGAGAGAGAACACAGAGAGAGGGAGAGTTGGAGACAAAGAGGAGATCAGGGCCTTTTTTAATTTTTTTTTTGTTTTCCAGGTACAAAACGACGTCGTTTACTTTGGCGACCGAATTTTTTTTGTCGCCAAAAAATTTCATTTCCCCTATTCCTGCTTGAAATTTCCCTCCCAAACACTTTTGGCGACCAAAACACCATATTAGCCGCAAAAAAGGTACCTTCGGCAACAAATTTTTTTAGTCGCTAAATCTCAATCAACGGTGATAAAATATTAGTCGCTAAAAGTACAAATTTGGCGATTAAATTTTTTTGGTCGCCAAAATGTAACCTTCCGCGACCAAATTTGTAGTTGGTCGCGAAAAGCATACCAATTTTTGCGACTAACTCATTTTTGGTCACCAAAATGTGACCTTCTGCAACCAACTCATATTTGGTCGCCAAAAATATTAATCATTCGCGACTAATTAATGTTTAGTCACCAAATGTCATTTTTTTGCGACTAAAATTTTTTTGGTCGGCAAAAGTGACCGCCAAATGTGTAAATTCTTGTAGTGTCTGCGGTCGGTGACAGTGTTTTTGAAGGTTAACATCAGCAAGTATGCAATTGTTTTTATTTTGTTTATTTTATTTATCTTTGATTAGTTGTGTAGACACCCCATTTTGACCAGCCCTAAGACTTGGGTACTTTGTTTTGACCACCCTCACCAAAAAATCAAATTGAAATTTTAATCCCAAACCTCATCTCTTTTGGCCAAATTAATTTATATCATATAGTTTATTACTTTGTAGTATTTTATAATTTTATATGTTTTTATATAATTTGATATGTGTGTATATATTTTGAGGTGGTCTATTTTTGAAATCAAAAATAACAAAAACAAAACAAAAATAAAAAAAGAAAAAAAGGAAAGAAATTGAATTCAATTTATATATATGTATATGTTTATATATTAAAATATAGATAGAGTATATTATGATGAGGATTTGGGTGAGAAAAATGATAAATTATTTAAGAGATAGTGGGTGGTTTATGTGAGTGGCCTCGTGGGTGATAATAAAAGAGGGAATGGCCTCGTGGGTGAGGAAACAAGAATCAAGGGATCATATCTTTTCAGAGAGAAAAATGGGATAGTCAGGGAGCATTTATTGAAAAAAAAAAGGAGAAGAGCAGGTAAGAGTGGGTAGAAAAGAGACACACAACAAACACCTCACTCTCTTCAATGATTGACGGATTCACTGATGAAGGCACTAATCCGGGGAAGAATACAAGGGACAATTGATAAAAAAAAAAAGAGAACTCTCTCTCTCTCTTGATAATGCTCGGCAGTGGGTGATATAAAAAAGGAAAGAAAATCAAAAAAGAGAAGTGGGTGGGCTAGTGGGTGAAGAAGATAAGGGGAGAGGCACACGCGGTTTAAAAGAGGAGAAGACACATGCATGGGGAAGGGGGGTGATATCTTTTCGGACAAAGGGAGGGAAGACTCACACGGAAGGATGATACACACACTACACGGCTCTCTCTCTCTCTCTCTCTAACACAGACCCATTTTAGACATTGACAGAGGAGATGCATTGCTCTCTCTCTCCCCCTCTCTCGGCATGCCCTTCACCACCATCTCAGGCGCACATGACACATGGGAACTCAGCAAAACACATGCACACCATTGACAACTCTCACACTGACACCCACTCTTCTCTCTCCTAACAACCACACAGCACACGGGCATACACGCATCACACACAGCACACTGTTAACACACACACACCATACACACTGCACCCATACACACACACCACTAACTTCATATTTACACAGCACACACAACCCATGCATACATATTGATTCACATTTACACACCCAAGGGAGACACCCAGGAGATGTATACACAGACGGCATACACACCAAACCCAGTTCTCTTCTCTCTCTAGATTCCTAGGTTGTTAACTCTCTAAGACACCTAACACACTGCCATCCACACACGGCAGCTCACACACACCATCCGATCCACATTCACTCACAGCAGCACCCACTCAACACACTCACGGCAGCAGCACGGGGGAGAGAGGCAGCACACATGCAAACCCAGGGGAATCTCTCTCTTCTCGCTCTAACATTCCTCTCTTGGCTATCACACACAAACACACAGAGGAGAGAACACACACCTAACACTCTCACACACACATGCACACATAGGTAGAGAGAGAGAGAGAGGAGAGAACACACATCCAACACTCTCACACACACATGCACACACGGGTAGAGAGAGAAAGGAGAGAGCACACACCCAACACTCTCACACACACATGCACACACGGGTGGAGAAAGAGAGGAGAGAACACACACCCATACACTATACACACATACCACCCATGCATACATAGCCTCTCTCTCTAAAAGAGGAGAACAACAGCTGGGCTAAACTCACTCTCTCTCTCATTCGGGCTGCAGGCCGAACCATACAGAACCGACGGAGGAAGCACACACTCAAGAGATAGAGGAGAGACAGATGCATAGAAGGAGTGGGTGTCTAGAGAGAGAAAAAGAGGTGAGATGAGAGGAGGTGGGTGTATTTTCTGGAAGAGGATTCATTGAGATTGAAGGTGAGTGCAATGGATATTTGTGTGTGAAAGGTTCATGGCCTGGGGTATTCCGAACTCTTTATGGTGATCATGATCAAGTATGTGGATATGATGGAAATGAGGATTTGGTTTCATTAGGGAAGCATGAGGAGGCCATTGTCAAAATTGACAAATGATCTTTGCTAGTTGATAAATGGCCTGGTTTTAAAATTTTTATTTTTTATTTTTGAGTGTTTTGTGAGATTTTATTTTATTTTATTATTCACTCCTCTCTCTCTCATTTGGATCTGTAATATTTAAAGTGTTGTAATAATTCCTCCACCCCACTTTTTTCTATCCTATTCTTTAATCACTTTCCCTAACTGTACATATGTATATATCTGACATGCCATGCATATCCATGCTTTGCATCCATGTTTCATGCATATTGATTCGGCTAAGTTTGCATCTTTGTAAGTGGATTTCATCAATTCTTATATGATTTTGTGTACTATCGCAAGTGTTGCAATGATTCACATGCCATATCTTAGAAGCCGAATCTTTAGTTACATCTCATGAGTGAATTGCATTAGGATTCTGTATATGAGATCATGCATATTTTACTAACTTTGTTTTGTAGCTGTTCGCGGGACGTCGGTCAATCTGTGAGTTTTCATGCTTTAGCATCCCTTTTGTGTGTGATTTTCTTATTATGTTTAGCATCCTACCATGTGGCTATTTGCTTAAGTGATAAACTGTTTGAATGCCTATGGATGAAGGCTTGTTGCTTAAATTGGAATGATTCAAAGATTGTATGTTTTAAGCCCACTTTGTAGTGGCAAATTCACAAACTTTAAGCCCACTTTGTCAAGTGGCAAATTCAAACCCTTTTCGAAAACCAAACATGAAATTGAATTGTTCCAATTTGAGCAAACTAGTCTATACTTGTATACTTCACATAGTAAATTTTAGGATTTATTCAATAATCAGGATATGAACATATAAAGAAAATAAAAGTCATATCATGATTTAGTAGAGGCCGATCTTTTGATCGGGTGAGCGGGGGTGCTCATTATTGACCTTCCCCTCTCATACCTAAGGTTCTAAGCCAAGCATCCTTGGTTACGATGAACAGTGGCCTTGGCACGAGTCATGGGTTTCCTAATTTCCCAAAATATTAGGTGGCGACTCTGAAATCTGATGACGCAGTCCATTTTTGAAAAAATTGCAATAAAATGGATTTTCACTAAAAGTTGCCAAATTTGGACTCTCATCTACGTTTCACATTGCACTCGTGAGACGTGAGATCGAAGATATCTCGGGAGTCCAAACTGTTTAACGCGCGCGGGTACCCCCCAGGCATGTTACAAGTTGTTTCTGGGATTAGATCAGTGTCCAAATTTTATTTTATCTTTTGTTCTTGAGTTGAGATAAAGATGTGAAAAATCATACTCACAATTTAGTATATGAAATTTTGTTGAGATTAAACAGATCATCTGAAATACAGATCTTTGGTATATATCCTTTGGACCATCTAGTAGTTCACTCGTCCCAAGCTAAATGATCACATAATGACCAGGTGATAATCAAAGAGTTGCGATTGGGAGCTCGAAAGAGCTTCCCCGAATTTGTCCCGAAATCAAAATGACGCCGTTTTTGGCGTTTTGAATTTTTTTTTTTTTTTTTTTTCAGATGAAGAAGAAAATCAGAAAAGAAGGAAGAAGAAGAAGAAGAAGAAGAGGAGGAGGAGAAGGAAGAAGAAGGAGGCGAGGCGGGGCAGAGCTGCGACGATCGGAGCAGAGGCCATCAACCAGAGGCGACGCCGGGCGAAGGCGGAGGCGCGGCGATCGACTCCTCTCCTCTCTCTCCTTCTCCTTCCTCACAGACGATCGAGGAAGAAAAAAAAAAAATTTGAATGGCTGAAACGACGTCGTTTCAGCCATTCGGGGCATTCGGGGTAGATTTTTTCTAGGCACAAAACAGTAACCATAATCAAAATAGGTGTAAACCAATGTACTGGTTTGCTCAATCCCAGGGTGATAATTAATAAATTTTGCTTTTGAAAGTGACATCTGCTCTGAAAGAGCCGACCCGACTCGACTGCCGTGTAAACTACTGTAAAGCTAGTCCAACTTGCCATGCAGCCTATCTAGAAATCGATTTTTGTTCAAGGTAGGCCCAGATCCACTATAAATATAAAGCACAACCAATAAGGAAAAAAAGTTAACCGGTCATGATTTAGGGCTCTTGTACTTACGTTTAAATCTTAATAAGTAAACTTATTATCTAATAGGTCTTATAAGAAAAATTTGTTATAAAAAAAGTCACTAGTTATAAGTTTTAGCGACAATTTATAAAAATTATAATAAAAAAAAATCATTAATTGCTAATTTTTAGCGACATATATAAAATTGTTACAAAAAAAATTATTTTTAGCGATAATTTTATCAAGACTTATTTTCAATAGAACTTGATGGGAATTAAGTCCAATTATTAGGAGCTATTGGTAGTTTATCATGTGGTAGAAAGTAAAAAATAAATAAATAAATAAGATACGTTCGTCACATCATCAGTGGGTGAGGCTCACTCTGTGATTAGAGCTCCAAAACATTTTCCAAAGTTAAGGCCTTCATTTTAATTCTAACTCCAACTTTTATTGAAGTCCTCTCATTCCTTCTCTGTTTGTACTCTTGAATGTGAAAAACCTAAGTGATTCGTGATTTGATCAAGATTTAATTATATCAATTCTCAACCAATTAAAATTAACAGTCTAAATTATCAAGCACGTATGAAAGTATCACGACCCAAACCCGCCCCTAAGGGTTTAACATCGTAACCAGCCAGTAATCCGTGATTACCAAAGGCCTGCTTAATAGTAATGACAGTAATACAGAGTAAGGGGCTGACGGAAGCCAAACAGTATATAAAAGATGTCCGATGAGCTGTGAAAATCTGAATAGAAAAAGACTTTTATGTACAAAGCCACATTCATAACTAAAACATATATACATATGTCATATACACGTATCATCTAGGTTAGGGACCAAATCCCTTCACCATAACTGTACAGTCAAGTTTGAAACACTCATTACAAAACAGGGACAGAAGGGTGAATCTGAAACACCCTAAAATAGCCTTGGCTTGAACGGACTTGGAACCTCGAAGTGAGGCACAATGGTTGGCTTGACAAAACGAGAGCTTAGCTCGACGCTCCTAGCTTCGGTCTGGTGCCTGGCTACCTACATACATATATAAACAGTGAGCTAAAATCCAATGAATAACAAGTGTGTAGAGGGGTTAAGAATGAATGTCCTTTCAGTAATTAAAATAGTCGTTTACATCAATAGATCAGTTATTCAATCAGTGACTCATATTTCATGCCATATTAGTCAATTAGAAAGCATAGCAGTCATACGTGGTACATCCAATAGCAAAACAGTACAGTAGGTCTTAATAAACCGAACAGTCAGTTGATGGCCATCAAAGCAGTAAACAATAGTAGTTCCAAATATTGGAACTAATAGAGATCTCTGTAACAGTAGCAGTGACAATAACAATAATAGTAAGTCGCTATGGATGCTACGAGTATGGTTTACAAATAGGACAAACATTCATTCAGTAATCAATATCTTTTCAGAAAGTAGTACAGTCAATTATTCAGAAAATAATTATAATTTAACATAGCTTTACAACAATGTTACTCACAGATTACTGGGCTATAGACAGGCTAGTCAGCGTTCTCGAGTGCCAACCCTACACAGTTACAGAACGAAAACACATTAAATTACACATTCGGGATTAATAAGTTAGCCCTTATCTTGACTTGGTATGGCTCTATAACATTATCCTCATTAAGATGCCTTAAACTTGGCCTAGGAATGCCTAGGATGGAATGAGGATGCAAAGATGCACTTTAAAACACTTTTCAAAATTTCTTTGTCAGAGGTCTCGCCGGCGTGGCTTTTCTGCCGAGGACATGTAGACAAAGAGACTCCACTCGAGCGTGACTTCTCTCGCTCGAGCGGACTGCAAACTCATGAAAAGTACTGGTTGCACGTTTTTTACGCTCGATGGACGCTCGATCCACGATCGAGCGTGAGACTCAGACTGTCGCTCGAGCACAGATTACCTCGCTTGAGCGAACTGCAAAACACATGAATTTCTGGGCATATGCATTTCACGCTTGAGCGTGACCCTCGATGCTCGAGCGGAAGTGCATGTACTCAGAGTGTATGCTTAAGCGTGAAGTCCTCCGTTCGAGCATGGATCAAAAATCTGGAATTTCCAGATTGATCCCCAAGCACAAAACTCAATCTCTAATGCTTCAAATTCGATTTTTCTGGGCTAATTTTCTGGAAAACACTTAGAAACTCATAATACAACATGTTTCAAAGATCATTTTATAAAATCAAGTCCAAATGTGTGACAATTGAACACAATTTCAACCCAAAATTTAAGAACATGATGTAAATATGCCATGCATGTGCTTATTTGAAATCGAAGCGTTTAACACATGATCAAATGAGCCATTCTTCCCAAGAACATGATAAATTCTAAGAACACAACCATAATGTAGACATGCATGGAAGAATTTCATGCAAAACAACTTTAAAACACTATGATATGCACATGCATGCAAACATTGCTACTCAATACAACACATTAAGCTAATTCTTGACTATAATCACCAATTCTCCATGAACCATACATGTAAAAACTCAAATTCATAATTAAGAGGGTGAATTTCCTACCTTAGGTCTTGAATTCCAAGTGTGCTAGCTCAATTTGCAAATTCTCTTCGATTCCTCTAAGTTTTCAAGCTAATCTCTAGATGAATTCCATTTCCTTCCAAGTTTCTCTCTCTCTCTCTCTCTCTCTCTCTCTCTCTCTCTCTCTTTCGTTTGGTCTTCAAGGTGGATGAAAAGATGATGCCCAAAACATATATAAAGTGTAATAAGGGTTGGTCTTGAATCAATCCACTTAGTGGCAAACATGTAATTAGTCTAGGTTCAATTAATTTAGCATTATTTAATCTAATTTAATCATTCCAAATTGAATTTTAATCAAATCTACCATAAAATCTCATAAATCCTAGTTAGCATATAACATTAACCAATTTCTGAATCGGTCGCTGATAAGGCTTTCAATTCGTAGTTTGAAAACAAAACAAGAACAGATCATTCAATAACAAATAGATAGAAATGTATTTAAAGCAACACACTCATGCAATCAATTCAGAATTTTATCTTAATCAATTACTTATCAGGCTTAATCACAATTTAACACTAATCAAAGGCGAGGGTTGTCACAGAATGTGATTTAGATTGTTGTTTCAGAAACAATAAATAGACACAAACAATTTTTACGTAGAAAAAATCACTATTGGAGCACCTCCAATTGTGATTAAAAAATTACGGGCAAAATGCCACAAATCAATTCACTATTGAAAAAAGAAAGATTACAAATATACCGAACAAATTATCCAAACGCTGTCAATTTGTCTTCAATAATCTGTATATCTTTCGATGCAACCTTCGTCTCGGAATCGATCAGGTTGATGTTGAATCCACAACATCCATTGTCGAATCAACGACCACGCACAGCATCAAACTCCTTCGATTACTCTGCATTTGAATTTTCGTATTCCATCGAAGAAGAACGCTCTTAAAGATGAACGACCAAACTCCTTAGTGCGTGCTTATCAAAACATGAGTTCAATACTCAATCAAACATCAAGGAAAACCAGCAAAACAGCCCCAAAAAAAAACCCTAAAACCCTTAAAGAAGATCTAAAAAACGTACCCTAGATTTGGAGCAACTTGCAGTTTTATAGCTACTGAAATCGCGAAGTCCGCTCGAGCGTAGGAATGGACGCTCGAGTGGGAACGCCAAAACGTGTGTTCCAAATCAGGATTCACACTCGAGCGTAAGAACTTACGCTCGAGCATAAAATCACACCACGCAGTATTTTTTACAGACAAGCCAAAGCATTGCGATGATGGAAACTCCGTTCGAGCGCCACATTCCCCGCTCGAGCAAGAAGACTAAAAACAGAAGAAAATTACAACTCAATGAAACTCAAGTTTGTTCATGGAATTGACAATAAGTAGGGTCCTAACAATCTCTCATTTTGTCAATTCCCGGGCAAAACTTTTCTAACAATTTTTCCTATCAAACAAACCCACTAAACACACTAACATACACAATCAAAAGCCTCGACATAAACAAAAACAAAAAACAGCAAAAACATTGCAAAACCAGCCGAATTCAAATATGAAACACTTAGGAACATTTTGAACAATCCACCTATGGAAACAACCATACAAACCAAAACTATGGAACTAGATAAGACAAATAGATCAAAATAAGCACAATAGCCAAATATATATCTAACATGAGTTATTTCAAACAAATCCCAATTTTCATGCATCAAAACTTATTTATGCCCAAAATCCAATATAGCCCTCAAATCCCAAATAACTATAAAGCCAAAAATATCTCCAAAAAATATATACTCCCCTTTTTTGTCTGGGAGGAAAACACAAGTGAAAAAGAAATAGAAAACAAGAGAAAAAACTGTGCAAAGAATATACTAGCCAAGAAAACAAGCATCATGGAGCTGGTGGCTGTGGAGGTGGCTAGATCTGAAGGAGGGACAAGATCTGGGAAAGATGAATGGAGGACTGAGCAACGGACTCCTCAATGCGGCTTGAAGAGGCCTCCAATGCAGTGAGCCGGGCATCGGTGGTAGTCTCAAGATCAGTAAGTCGGGCTTCAAAGATATCCATCCGGTACTCCAAGTGATCAAAACGTGAAACCATGGACTGCTCGAATTGACGTTGCTAGCCTCTGATAGAACGAGCCGAAGGAAGTTGTGCCCCCTCACCGGTAGCCTCACTTGCAGCAGCAGCGTCATACTAGGCCTCCTTAACCAAAGAAGTATCCCATGCACCTGCACCAGAACCACTCACACCGGAAGAGACCCTCTTGACATGAGACTGACTCTGAGAGACGGTCTTTTTGGTGAATGGGCGGGTAGGAAAAGCAAATTCATCATCATTAAAAGAAGAAACTTCAAATTTGGTGAGAAGTCGGTTAATGAGGCAACCATAAGGAAGACCTAAGTTATTTCTCTCAAAAGCCGCGACCATTTTTAAATAATCAGGGTGGCAAGGTCGATAGAACGGTGGTAAGCAATGCAAAAAAGGACAACCTTGTTCTTGATTGGTTTCAGAGCTGTGAGTAGTGACTATGATGTTAGCACAAACAATGAGGTTGAGTAAGCGGAACTTGGGAAGAAACTCATTCTGTTTGATCAAAGTGCTCTGGATCTAAGAACGAGATGTACCGCACAAAATAGTGGCTACCTCATTAAAATCACAGGTGGGTCGGACAAGGAAAGGATAGTGACAAGGAAAGACTTAGCCAATGGCCAATAGCTCACGAATAAAGTTAGGTGTAATGGTGACAGAATTAGACCTGACCCAGGTCTTGAAGGTAGAGCCAATATCGTCAATTCCCTCAATATTGCAATAAAATTCTCACACCCAGTCAAGATTTTGATGGCCAGAGAAAAAAAAGTCTAAATCTCCCCCCAAAGGATCAAACAATGGTCAAATGTAGATGGACTCAAAGGTGTTTGGCTGTACATTACGCTCTAAATGAACTGTCCTAGAGGGGTAAGACTCTCTAAAGAACTTGGCTTTTTCTGCCGAAGGAAATCGGTCGGTGTTATAAAAGGGGCGAGTGGTAGTTGTCTTCTTACATTTACAGGTGGACATGACTAAGTCAAGGATACCCAATAGAGACAACCATAAACCCCCCAATTTAAGACAAGAACCAAAAACAAAAAACACAAACAAACCATTAGTAGCAGAGGTCAAATAGATAAAAAAACAAATAGCCAAGATTAGTAACCAAATCATTAGTGACTAAAGGCAAATGACAAATATCCAGTAAACATAATCCATTTGTAGCAAAATTGAGCAGAAACAAAACCAATAAGTAGCATTTGGTAACAAAATCCAAATAGGCATAATGAAAATCACAATAACCCATAACCCATTAGAGCACCAAACTAAAGATCCAAGAGAATGACAGACTATAATCATATTTCATATAGAAAGGCTCGAACCATCCCCATAAGAAACTCAACAAGTACAACCTACTGTGAAAGTGTGTGAACAAGTAGAGAACAACATCTAACCACAGAGGCAAAGATATCTCACCAAATACCTCATTTAGTCGGAAAAAAAAATACAAAATAAATAAATAAATAAATAAATAACAAAGAGGAAGAAAGAGACAAATTAGATATGGAAGAAGAGCACACAAATACAAGGAAAGATACGCACTCGAGGCAATCCAAGTTGCAAGAGGAAGGAAAGGCACCATAGACGAAGCCCTAGGAGAGAAGAAGAGATTTTGGGGGAAAATGGATTGAAGAGTCGAGGGAATGGTTTTTAAAGAAAACCAGTCTGCTCAAGCGAGGTTTTGTACGCTTGAGCCAGAGCCTGAACACACGTGGCTACGCTCGAGCAAGGAATCATGCACTGGAGCGCCAAAAACACCCACTCAGAAGTTTGTAATCCCTACAAAAGTACTAGAAGAGAGATATTTCCGCTCGAGCGGGGGCAAAACAAACAATAATGAAACATGCACCCTTCTGAGCAAATTAAAACCCAACACACTCTGTCAAATAAGACTTGAAACAAACAGAGGTGAGCACAATAGCAAGAATGTGACACTAAGATGAGATAATCTACACACCATGAAACCCGCAAACTTGCAATTATGACAATATGAAGCAGACTAACATGAGCAAGTCAGATAAAAATTGATCAATGAGTATAAACAACATGGGAATGCATAGCTCAAAAACAAACATGAGAGCTCACATAATGAATGTGTATGTGTGTGCAATCCTTGAGAGTCCACAGAGCTATAGTTAATCCTCGTAGTGATCGGATGGCTGGACCTCTGGTAAGAGTAACAAAGCATCACAGAGAAAAGTCAAACCACTAAGAATCAAGGGGTATTTGTTGAGTAAACGCGGAGATTCCCCCTCAGTCAATGAGTTCCCTTTTCTTTTCTTTTTTTTTTTGTCTTTGTGACTTTTCTTTTCTGTGGGCACTCACTGGTGGCATGCATGCTCAAGAGTATGGAGACCAAACCAGAGAAGCATGAAATCAGTAAGCATGGCTTAGTTGGTGCCTTTGAGGTAACCTTTTCGTAATGCCCGGACTTCAATGAACTGAAGAAGAAACCGTGAAAGTGAAAAACGATGATAGATGGTCAAGAGACTCAATATCACCCATGATATGCCAGTATAGGTCAATTCCTCAAATAAATTATAAGAGACACTGTTAGTGGTCCATAGAGAACTTTGATCACTTGTGCAGAAACCCCTACAAAAGTTTATCTCAAGGATGTGTATAAAATGAGATTATGAAGTCAATGAGTATGAGCATTCAAAATAAGCTATGAACAAAGAAGAATGAAATCTTACAAGCAGCATGAGAGGTGTTCATATGAGTCTAAATGCAGAGATGACAAGAATTAATGAAAATGAGATTATAGCATCCAAGTACACATAATGCCAGACACTCACACCCATTCAAGTAACAGGTAATACCTTAGTGACTGAGCACCACACCCAAGGTCTTTCTAAGGAATTCAAACTGAAAAAGATCAAGGGGTTTTGTAAAAATATCATCTTTTTGATGCTCAGTGGATATACTAACTCTTGAATGAAATAATGACGAATGTCAAATATATTTGGTGCGAGAGTGTTAGACAGGATTTTTAGAAATGTTAATAGCACTTGTGTTATCACAGAAAAGGGTGAGAGTGTTCTGGTCTATACCATAATCATGAAGCATTTGCTTTGTCTACAACATTTGGGCACAACAACTCCCTGCAACAATGTACTTAGCCTCAACGGTCGAAAGAGAGATGGCAACCAAATGTGCTCTTACGATCATCAATACATCCTACCCAATCGACATTAGAAAAACCAATGATTTTAGCTGTAGTGTCGATCGAGAACCAAATCCCATAACCCAAAGTCCCATTAACATACTTAATGATGCGTTTGACTGTAAAAAAATGAGACTCTTTAGAACAGGCTTGGTAACGGGCACAGACACCTACACTAAATGCAATATCAGGTCGACTAGCTGTGAGATAAAGAAGACTCCCTATCGTACTCCTATAAAGGATAGGATCAACATCAGTACTGGATGAATATTTGGAAAGGCGAAGACTGGTGCTCATGGGAGTCCGAGTATGTTTGGCTGACTCTAGACCAAACTTTGACACAAGGTTTTTGGCATACTTAGTCTAAGAAACAAACATAATCGAAAGAGACTGTTTAATTTGAAGACCCAAGAAATAGGACAACTCTCCCATCATGCTCATCCTGAACTCATGTGTCATGCAATCCGAAAAAATTTCACAAGATGATCGACAGTGAATCCAAACACAATATCATCAACATAAATCTGAGCAACAAGTATATGATATGTTTCACAAATAAAGTCTTGTCCACACTACCCCTTTGAAAATCATTATCAAGAAGAAAGATAGTAAGTCTATCATACCAAGCCCGAGGGGTTTGTTTCAACTCATATAAAGCCTTGTCTAACTTGTAGGCATGGTTTGGATATTTAGGGTCCTTAAACCCCTTTGGTTGCTCAACATAAGCCTCTTCTTTCAAGTACCCATTCATAAAGGCACTTTTCACATCCATTTGAAACAATTTGAAGCCAAGAAAGCATACAACACCAAGTAAAATACGAATAGATTCGAGACGTGCAATTGGGGCAAATGTCTCATCATAGTCAACACCCTCTACTTGAGTATAGCCTTAAGCAACCAACCTAGCTTTATTTCTAACTACAATACCATTTTCATCAGATTTATTCTTAAAGATCCACTTGGTACCTATCACATTTATGTCTCTAGGTCTGGGGACAAGAGTTCAAACATTGTTATGTTCAAATTGACCTAATTCTTCATGCATAGCATTGACCCAACTATTATCTAGTAAGGCCTCTTTTATATTCTTTGGTTTAATTAATGAAACATAACACATATGAGATACCTTCTCTCGAATTTGTCTTTGGGTTTTCATTCGATCCGAGACACTTCCAATCACCTGTTGAACTGGATGATTTAGTTTCACCCTTGCTGATGGTTTGAACTCTGGACTTGTGGTGACAGAGGCATCAAAAGTGGTGTCTCTCTGTGCACTCTTTGGACTCTGACTTACCTTAGAAGTTGGTGCTGGCTCACCTTCACGTGCTTGGACCTCAACTTCTCTTTGGAGACTCACCATTTTCTTCCTCACTTATAGCTGAAGTAGGAGAACTTGTGTCATCTATAACCATATTGATCGATTCCATTAAAGATAAAGTTCGCAGGTTATAGACACGAAAAGCTCTACTAGTTGTTGAATATCCTAGAAAAATACCTTCATCACTTTGGGAGTCAAATTTGCCCAAAGGCTCTCTATCTTTGAAAATGTAACATTTACTCCCAAAAGTTTTGAAGTATTTTACATTAGGTTTCAATCCCTTCCACAATTCATATGGAGTTTGTAAAGTGCCAGGCCTTAAATACACACGATTCACAACATAAACAACGGTATTTAAGGCTTCAGCCCAAAACTTGGGAGGAACTTCCTTACTCAGGAGCATGACCCTAGCCATCTCTTGAACAACCCTGTTTTTCCTTTCAACAACTCCATTTTGTTATGGAGTAATCGGAACAGAAAATTCATGCTTAATTCCATACATATCACAAAAATCCGAAAACGAACTATTTTCAAACTCACGGCCATGATCAGTTCGGATTCTTATGATACGCCCAATAGAAACACCCTGTTCATTTTGGATTTTAAGAACTAAAGCCTGGAAAGCATCAAACGTATCAGATTTTTCTCTTAAAAAATTTACCTATGAAAAACGAATAAAATCATCAACAGTTAAAAAAATGTATCTTTTACTTCCAATGCTTTCAGTGTAAGTGGGTCCCATAAGATCCATATGAACCAATTCAAGAGGATGTTTGGTTATGAAGCTGTTCACCTTTTTATGAGGGGTACGAGTTTGCTTTCCAAGTTGACATGGTCCACACACATGGTTCATATTCTTATCTAATTTAGGTACTCCTCTCACAAGCTCTTTGTTGGCTATCTTAGTTGGGTCTTTGAAATTCATGTGACCTAATCTTTGATATCACAGATCAATATTACTAATGATGATTGAGTGGCAAGTGAGATCATTAGTGGTAACAATCCTATAGCAGTTATCAGATGTGGGAATCCCATGCATGACAGTATTTCCCTTTTTATCTAAAATTTCACATTTATTTTTTGAAAATAATATTTCATGGCGAGAATCACATATTTGACTGATACTCAAAAGATTTTCTTTAAGGCCATCAACAAGTAATGCATTTTCGAACTTGGAAAGACCAGCCACACTTATAGAGCCCTTATCAATGACTCTGGAAGTGCCACTATCTCCAAAGGTAACAATTCTTCCTTTATATTTTTCAAGGGAGGTGAAGTAAGATTTGTCACCAGACGTGTGATGAGAGCACCAACTATAAAGATACCACATGTGTGAGTCACATGCTTTTAGAGCAGTGTGAACAACAAAACAAGTCGAGTCACCCTTTCTCACCCATATCTTTTTAGTCTTAACAAAATCAAGACTAACAGTCTTGGTAAATGTCTTAGCGTTGTGAACACCTTCATGAATCTTAGTGTTTCGCCTAGACATGTAAGGTTGTCTCCTAACCCAAAAAATATTAGAATTTCTACTCTTTTGAGACACCTTATCAAATAACTTAAAGCAATAAGGACGAATGTGGCCATACCTACCACAATGACGGCAAACAAAAACAGGTTTTACCTCCCTTTTGTTGATTTTACCCCTGTTCGACAGATGAAGAGAGAGATCACCCCGTTGCACCTTCAGCTTTCCCTTTGTTTGAGTTTTCAGGTCATGTGATGTAGAGGCCTACCCCTAGTGAACTATCATATTACCATAGCCTAAACCACTTTTGTCACAACCCATTTGTTGAGACTCGATGATGTCTTCTAATGTCTTGGAACCTTTGTTCCACATGGCAATTGTGGCTCTAGCATCTCTAAGTTCTTCATCTTTTTAACCAACCATCTCTTCCAATGTAGCTTGTGACATCTCAAGGTTTTCACTTTCTATGACGTGCATATGGCGTGCCATTAATACATCAATTATACACAACGTACATACACCAGTTGTGAAAAGTGAATACTTTTCACGGCGCACATAACGCCCGCCGTTAAAAGTATTACACTTTTTACGATGCACACATCGCCTGTCGTTAAAAGTATTACCTTTTTACGACGCACAATGCATGTCGTGAATTGTATGATAAAAAAAAAAGAACGCCAAAATAAATTTTGAGACGCCAATCACCAAAAAAAAGAACAAAAATATTAGAAATTTTTTTTTTTAAAAAAATAAGTATGTTGCTTTCCTCTAATTAGAATATAACATCACAAGGGCATATATTTTTAAAAGTTCATTCCTTTCGGTCTCACAAGATAGAAGTTTCCCACATAAGTTTTACCTGTCATTAGAGATCTTAATAACATTCTGCTTTGCTGTTGCAATTTCTCTTTTTAGCTTGACATTCTCGCTTTTACATGCTTTGAGCTTGAGAGTGAGTTTCTCATTTATCTTGGTCAAATTCAGAGATTCATTGTAAAGCTTTTCATAAGCTTGTTGTAGGTCATCACCATCAGTCTCATCAATGTCTTCCGAGGTCTCATTATCTTCTTTTTGCTCATCTTTCTCCTGGACCTCATCCAATCGAGCAACTAAGGCATGGAAATTGATAGATGATGGTGAAGATGACTCTCTTTTTTCATAAAGTTGACTCAGAATATCCCATGCATCTTTGGCCTTTGTGCAGTGAGCAATCCGTTGCTGTTTTTCGTCAGAAATTGCTTCACGAATGGTAGCCAGAACTCTTTAATTACTCAGATTGTCAGAGCTTTCAATATCCTCTTCAAAGGCTTGCAAGCCCTTAGGGCTGTAAGCTCTCAGAAACATCCTCATTCTGATCTTCCAGAATAAGTAATTACTCCCATCAAAGGTAGGAGCATAGTGCAAATTCTAACCATGAGCAAATTCCACTGGCTTTGGAGGAAGTTGAGTGATAGTAAAACAAAATGCCATGTAAGTACTATCTCCATCTTCATCAGATTCGGTTAAAGCGGGTTAGAGGGTTCTTACTCTAACTCGCTTTCATCATCCCAAGTCATTGTATAGACTTTCTTTCGAATCTTTTTCGAAGGACATTCAAGAGCAATATGTCCAAACCCTTGACATTCGTAACACTTGACCCCTTGCCCCTTCGCAATCTTCTTTTAAGTTTATGGAGCAATTTTTGGTGGAAAAGTTTTAAGTTTTTCATTACTCTTCTCTTTTGAAATAGAGTCCTTGAAATTAGACTTCTTTTTCTTTAAATTTTTTTTTGAACTGCTTAGTAAACATAGCCGTCATCTTGGACTCTAGATCAAACTCAATCTCAGGAGTTTTTGTAGTCTCATGAGCACTAGTAAAAACCACACTATCTTTTTGTTTTTTCTTAGAAATCTAATGGGCTTCATAAATCTGCAAGTTTCCAACCAACTGATCAAGCTTGAGGGTATCAACATCCTAAGTCTCCTCAATAGCTATCACTTTTGATTGGAACCTCTCGGGTAAAGACCTTAAAATTTTTCCAACAACCTTAGCTTCAGGAATTTTTTTCACTGAGTGTGAAAGAGGAATTCACGATGTCACTAAGTTTAGCATAAAAATAATCAAACGTCTCATCATTACGCATAAAAAGAGTTTCAAAGGCGGAGGTGAGACGTTGAAGTTTTGACCATTTAATAGAAGTAGTACTCTCGCGAATTGTTTCAAGAATGTCCTAAGCCTCTTTTGCTACCTCACACGTGCAAATACGACGAAACTCTTCATGTGTGACGGAGCAAAAGAGGGAATTGAGAGCCTTACTGTTCTAATTCGAGTTTTGATAGTCGAATACGTCCCATTTATTAGGGGTTTGGGAATATCAACACCGTCAATGATGACAATAGGTTCACTCCACCCATAGATCACACAGTGCTAAACTTTCTCATCGATAGATTTTAAAAACGCTTTCATACAAGTTTTCCAATAAGAATAGTTTGTACCATCAAGTAACGGAGGTCTATGGGTCGAGTTACCTTTGCGAATTGAATCCATATCACCAATCACACAAAATCAGACTTCTATAGTTTTGATAAAAATAAAGAGTGACCCGCTTTGATGTCAATTAAAATACCTAAGTGATTCGTGATTAGATCAATATTTAATTGTATCAATTCCCAACCAATTAAAACTAACAATCTAAATCATCAAACACGTACGAAAGTGATTTAGATTGTTGTTTCAGAAACAATAACTAGACACAAACGATTTTTACGTGAAAAAAATCACTATTGAAGCACCTCCAATTGTGATTAAAAAACCACGGGCGAAACACCACAAATCAATCCACTACTGAAGAAAGAAAGATTACAAATATACCGAATAAATTACCCAAACGCTGTCAATTTGTCTTCAATAATCTGAATATCTTTCACTGCAACCTTTATCTCGGAATCAATCAAGTTGATGTTGAATCCACAACATCCATTGTCGAATCAACGACTGTGCACAACATCAAACTCTTGCAATTACTCTGTGCTTGAATCTTCGGATTCTACCGAAGAAGAACACTCTTAAAGATGAACAACCAAACTCCTTGATGTGTGCTTATCAAAACATAAGTTCAATACTCAATCAAACATCAAGGAAAATCAGCAAAACAGCCCCAAAAGAAAACCCTAAAATCTTAAAGAAGATCTAAAAAACGTATCCTAGATTTTGAGCAACCTACAGCTTTATAGCTGCTGAAGTCGCGAAGTCTGCTCAAGCATAAGAATGAACGCTCGAGCGGGGACACCAAAATGCGTGTTCTAAACCAGGATTTACCTATGCTCGAGCGTAAGAACTTATGCTTGAGCGTAAAATCACACCACGCAATATTTTTTGCAAACAAGCCAAAGTACTGCGATGGTGGAAACTCCGCTTGAGCGCTATGTTCCCCACTCGAGCAGAAAGACCAAAAATAGAAGAAAATTACAACTCAATGAAACCCAAGTTTGTTCACGAAATTGACAATAAGTAAGGTCCTAATAGAATGCTTAGAGATTATCATCAAAGCTCTAACATTACTTGTGCCAAATCCATAGTTTTTCTTTCTCATTCTTTTATGCAACTGGTTGATTCCATCCCAGCTGCAGGTAATTTTGTATCATCAAAATGTTTTTCTAAAAAAAATTCCCCATTTTTTTCTTCATTTTTAATTTTAATTTAAATTTTTTATATATTCATAAAAGGTAATTTGAAGTTAAATGTATGGATAATGTTATAAAATAAATCAAACTACTTGAGTTCAATTCATGTGTTGATTTGTTAAAAATTTACTCGAAACTTGGCTTGTTATGTAAAAAGGCAAATTTGAAAAACATTTTAAAACTAACTAAATTTTCAAGTCAAGTATGAACAATCTATTATTACTTGGGATGTTAAATTTATATGTACTATAAAAAACTAAATTATTTGGGTTTGACTAATTAAAGTTCATTTGTGAAATAAGCCAAACTTGAGCATTACCTATTAATTTTTCAAGTCAAATTTAAACAACTTCCTTCTAACTCATTCATAATCATACGTGAATAAGATTTATTTTAAGTGTGATTCACAATATATAATTTGAATTTATATCACATATTTCATTTTGGAGTAAGTTACACTCGCTTCCTCTAAAATTTGAAAAAAATACAGTTAGTTCCTCACTTTTGACACAATTACATTGGCCTCTCTTAAGGTCTTAATTGATATAACAATTAAATTATTTTTCATCAATAATTTTTTAGTTGTGTAAATGGAAAAAAAAAAATGTAATTGCCATATCTTTTAATCTACAATGTATATTTATGTTTGTTTATTTTAATATTTACCTATCCTATCATATGCATTAGTTTTGGTCGTTTTAACCTTGTTAAAATGAATACTAATATAATTATGTCAAAAATGTAGAACTAACTATATTTTTTTCAAACCTCAAGAGAAATAAATGTAATTTATCCTTCATTTTAAGATACATTCTATGAATAAGTAATTTTTTGACACCCGGCTAATGGTTCAATTTTGAAACTTTTAAACTCTAATTTTTTGGGAGCCACAACGACAAACCATTTGAAAGGCTATATTACTCTTATATATTTATTTATGTATCACTTTTCTATCTGTTCACTGTCTCCATAGGGGTGTCATTTTGGCCCATGGCCCACGGGAGGCCCGAGATAGGCCCGGCCCGAACCCAAGCCTAGCCCGAGGCCTTGGGCCTAGGCCATCGTTTTGAAGCCCAGCCCGGACCATGGGCTCGCCCAGCTTGGTCCAACCCATTGGCTTGCTCAAGGCTCGTCCAAAAGCCCGGCCCGAGGCCTGGCCCGCCCAACCCACCCGATGTCCAGTGTTATTTTTAAAGGAAAATAATAAAATTTTGGTAGAAAAATAAAAAAATAATTGTTTAGGCCCGCTCAAGCCTGCCTAAAACCCGAGCCCAAGGGCCAAGCCCAAGGCTCGGCCCACTAGTCCATCCAAAGCTCGAATACCCCTGGACCTGAACCTAATTTTCTTTCCCATAAATCGGCTTGACCTGATTTTTTGACGAGAACCCAAAAGACTTGACATGGGTCCGGCCCGACCCGAGTTTGAATGGGTTGGACCAGGCCGAGCCAGGCCAAAATTACACCCCATGTCTCCACAACTTGTATGTGACTTTTCTAGTTGTTGACGACTTTTTCAATGGCCCTACAGATAAAATAAAATAAAAAACAAAAAATTGTAAGGTAAAAACTGTCACAAAAATCTTTTTCATTCAAAGTATGAAAAGCTTGTCTTTTGGCCTGAAAAAAATTGACATTATATTTAATGGGCATTGTTACATCTCCTTAAAAACACTCCCCCTAATCTCCCTAATTTTCATATCAAGTAAGAAAAAAAAAAAAAAGGAAACAGTTACCTAAAATGAAAATTAAGGGGATTAGGGGGACAGTTTTTAGGGCTCCAAATCATTTTCCATCTTTAATACCCCGTGTTCTCCTCGTCAGGTTTATCACCACTTTTTCTTTATTTTTTTATTATAAAAAAGAGTATATTATATCAGTAATCTCTATACTTTCAATTGATTTAATTTTAATTTTTTTTATCAATTTAATTCAATTGATAACACCGTTATTATTTTTCACGAAAATTAATCATTGAATTGGTTAAAGTTAACTCCTTAAGTTAAGCAAACTTATAACTTTGCTCTTCAAATCATGATGCATATCACTTCTGTTCGTATTTTCTATTAAAAATATTAATAGATGTAACTAATTAGATTAAATTATAAATTTATAATTAAAATTGAGTTAATTAAAATTACATAAATCAAAATAATATAATGATTAAAATATAAGGACTACTCACACTCACATGATCCAAATTACATAAATCAAAATAATATAATGATCAAAATATAAAGACTACTCCCCCCAACCCCCCCCCCCCCAAAAAAAAAAAAAAAAAAAAAAAACCAAAGGAAATAATAATAAGTACATCTTCCTCCCAGCCCGACGGGACCTCACCATCTTTTTCCAGAAGTATACACAGCCAACCAATATTTTTAAAAGCAACTCATTTTATTTACTTGCGTGTCTTATTTATTTATTTTTTTTACTTATCAATAGTTTTAAAAAATATTAAGACAAAATAATTTTTTTTAAATTTATTGATCCACTTAAAAAACATATAAAATTTGTAAATAATTAAATTCATCACAAAAACTAGCCTGTAATTTATCTAAAATTTCAGGTAAATTACATTAATGGTCTCTGTAATTTAAGACTTGTGTTACGTTGATCATTGATATTTTAATTGTGATATATTTGACTTTAAATTTTAAATCTCGTTTCAAGGACCATTGAAAATAACGTTTCCTTTGCAAATAAAAAATGCTCAATTTCAAGAGCAAATTTGTCAATTTAATAGAATATAAACTAGTCTGACAAAAATAAATGTCAAAAAGATATTTTTTGTTAATATTTTTTTATAGTTATCATATAATAGATGGTTATTTTTTATGTTAACAGATATTTTGCATGGATATCATATAATGGATAGTTATTAGACTTTTAATGTGTGATCGATATTTTTAATATATAAAATATTTTTAGTTTTGAATTTTTTGATTTAATGGATTGGTTTAATAATGATATCATAGTTTTTGCTATGTTTGACTTTAAAAAAAATTGAAACTAATTTAATGAAAATAAATATAAAAAAATTAATTGAAAAAATATTTCTACACTCTTAAAAGATAAAATTATATAAAAATGATGTGTTTTTAATTTTTTTTCACCAATTTAATTTTTAATTTCTTAAAAAAAATTTTAAAATAGATTTTGAAAATCAAATCAAACAGAATTTTATAACAAAGAAAATGTCAACATTATTCATTAAAAAAAAAGTCATTACATTTTAAACAATATACAAATTAATCAACATAAAATAAGTTAAATGAGAACTTTACTTTTGAAATGAACCGTTTACAAAGAAAACAACAGTTTTAATTATTCTTATTTTGAATGAGATTTAAACTTTAAAATTAAATATATTACAATTAAAAATTTAAAAACAAAAATTACATAAATTCTAAACTACATATAACCTTAGGGGAATTTATCCAAAATTTTAACGAGGGTGATCTGCACCACTAGAAAAGGAGATAAGCCACTCTAATGAGTGCAGCACTGTCTTCGAAAACTACAAAAAAAAAAAAAAAAAAAACAAAGAGTAAAACATCACATCAATTAGAACAACAGTGTTTTTAGAGTTATTAGAGCTATTTATTTTAGAGCTCTTAAGCAATTTTTAAATTTTAATACATCTGGTATTCGAGTGATACAACACGACAAAACACATCAATCACAACACATTCACTCTTCAATTTCTTGGTTGCGGGGGCTCACAAAAATGGGATCACGTTATAGTAGTTAGTTGGGAGTTACCGGTTGATATGAGCCTTTCTCTTTAAACACATTAAATCTCCAGCGTTGGCGTGGGCTAATGTTGACCAACACTGTTGACACGTCAACTTACAACTCTTTAATTATATAAATAAAACTATGAACATTAATTAGTATATTGATGATGTAATATATCAATTAATCAATTATTATATCAACGAATGATGCGATATACTAATTGATACATGTAATATCATTGAGACCCATTATTAAAAGTGAATAACTCACTTAATTTCTATGAACCTCATTTTCTCCTTTCGTCATGTGGCATCAATTTCTCCATACCAATTGATTAATTGGTATCAATTACTCCATACCAATTAATCAATTACTGTACTAACGAATGATATGGTTGCCAATTGATGCATGTAACACCATTGATACTCATTATTAAAAATGAACAACTCACTTGGTTTCTATGAACCTCCTTCTCTCCTTTTGTCAAGTGGCGTCAATTTTTTTATCCAAAAGAAAAGGTGGCGTCAATTTTTCCATAGCGTCAATTTTTTCATCCAAAAGAAAAGATGGTGTCAATTTCTTCATCCAAAGAAAAGGTGACGTCAATTTCTTCATAGCGTCAATTTTTTCATTCAAAAGAAAAGATGGCGTCAATTTCTTCATCCAAAAGAAAAAGGTGGCGTCAATTTATCCAGAACAATAAAGTTTCAGATCCAAAACACATACAAAAAAATTTATTCAAACAAATAAAATTAATATGTTCAAATACAAATTTTATTAAATTTTTGTATTAAAATAAAATGAAACACATTCAGCTTATTTAATTTTGATTGATTTTCTAAAAATTAAATTTTTTATTTTTTATTTTTTATTTTTCATTTTTCATATTTTTTTGTTTTTAGTGATTTTTTTTAATATTTTAAGTAAATTTTTTATTTTCTAGATGCACATAACTTAAATGTACATAAAAAGTAAAAATATTTGTGAAAAATATTTAAAAATAATAAATATAAAAGAATATGAAAATGTATTGAATTTTTATATTTTTTGTATTTGATAAATTTTTGAATTTTTTTCCCCATAAATATTATGCTTTTTAAGTGTATGTAGATTAGATGCATCTAAAAAATAATTTTTTTGACTAAATACAAAGGATACGAAAAATAAAGAAAAAAAATGAATTTTTTAAAAAATAAGTTCAACTTTCTGAAATCAAACAAGGTGATTATTTTTTAATATTTTTCTCCACACAAATTCTATGTTCCTGGCTTTTTAAGGTCACCTTTGGCCAAGGAAAACTCAATCTTCAATGAGACCTAAATAAAAAATTGTGAATTATTTTTTCTAGGGAAATTTACTTGAAGAGAATTTTGTATACTCGCAAGTTCTGTTTTTTTCTTATGATCATATAAATCCTATTGTTTTTAAAAGTATTCTATGAGATCTTTTTAGATTTATTTCATATCATATCATGACTTTTTTTTATCCTTTTCTACATGTAATACTCTAATGTGACGATATGATTTGACATTGAGTACATCTAGAAGGTCTGTTAAAAAATTTCTTAGTATATTTTTTTAAATGTAATATTTCTAAAAAACTCTTTAGTATACTTTTTTCAAATATAATACTCTAATACAACATTCTAACAAGCAGTAATAATTAAAGAGATTATAATTGTAAATGGGTCATTATACATCTAAAATGACTAAATAGATCACACAAAAAATATGAGACTGTAGATCACGATATAAGATTTATTGGTCAATCTCTTTTCATTTTTTTTTTTTTGACATTTAAATATTTGTTTTTTTGTTAATTTTTATAATTAAAATTCTAAATTATTTATAGTCTTTTCTAATATGGATTTTTGAACAAGGAAATTTTTTTTTAGATAAGATTTTTTTTTTTTTTCTTTTTTTCGTATTGGGCTTTTGGACAAGAAGTATATATTGTAATTTGTAAGTCTTTACTATCGGGGACACTTATGGATTTTTATTATTATTTTTTTAATCTCACTTTGCTATTGAGGCTCTTGGACAATAAATGATTTCTATCTTTAGGTCTTTGGATAAGGAAATGATTGTTTTTATTGTGCCTTTTTGATAAAATATTTTTTAAGTTATAATAATATAATTTTTTTAGTTGAGTGTTTAGACAAATAATTTATTTGTTTTTGGATTTTTTTAAAGAGAAGTGAGATCTTAGGTAACTGTTTGGCCTCATGGTTGGGTTCGATGTGCCTTTGGCATTGGCATTTACTATAATAAGTTGTAGGTTATTTGACTTTTTACTTTAATTAAGCCAAAAAGTCATTTTGTGATTTGTCAAATACAAAAAAAGAAATAAATAAATAAATTTAAATATTATTTTTTTTATAAAAAGAAGTGCGAAAAAAAAAAAAAAAAGTTAGAAAACCAACCTGTTTTAGGGAAAAAAATCTTTTTCATTTATAAAATTGGGGAAATTATTATTCAGGGTAATTTTTAAAAAATTATTACATATTAGTGAAAAAATTTATGATATTAATGATTAATATTTATTATGTTTTTCACTTTTTTGTAAATATTTTTTATTGACACCATGTCAATGTTCTCCCTATAAAATTATTAAGTTTACTAAATTACATGACTTAGTAATTTAATGATTATAAAAATTAGAAATAATTAAATATATCAGATAATATAAAATTTTAAAGCCAAACTAATTTATTGGCTCGTAAATTGACTTATAAATTGCAATTTATTAACAACGTTACACATATAATTTTTTAGTACACAAAAACTTTCACATGAAAATATAACCCACATGTGAGACTCATACTCATATGTGAGCTTATGTGCATTTTATACGCCAAAATTCTATGCAAATTGTATTTTTCATTAATTAATAAGACTTGACAATCGAGTCTTGGGTTGGGTTTATCAACATCGAATTGCATTTATGAGTAATGCTAAAATCACCACCTTCCTGTACTATATTGGGTTTGTCACCTGATGTGTCACAATTATATTGGTAATAATAATAGATGGTGAGATCATTCAATCAATACAATTATGAAAAATGAGATGATAAACCTAATATATATATATATAGATGATTATTGTAGTATTACTCTTTATGATGGTGTTTGATGCGACTCATTTGAGTTGTTTATAATTTTTTTTTAATTTTGAAAGTTTGTATCAGATTATTTAGTATAATTTTTGCTTAGAAATTAGATAAAAATAGGTGAAATACCTAATTATCTAGAAGATGAAAAAGATATGCTTTTGACTTATACTTTTAAATTATTAATTTTTTAAGTGTAACAAGTTACATCAAACAACACCTGTTTTGCCCTATTTGGGGATTTTTTTTAAAAAATAAAAGGTTAAAAAATCATTATAAATTATCACATTACTTTCATTATTTTTTACACATATTTTTAATAAAAAAATAAATGAAAATAATGAATTTTCAAATAATTTGAGAAATAACAATGAATCCCACTCCCCTCTCTCTCTAGGTAAATCCCCACAACAACAGCAGTCCCTTTTGTATTTTGATTCTGATGATTTGTCATGCAATTCTCTTCCCACATGGAGGGCCAAGGACCATTAGGTAAAATGGAAATATAATGTAACACTTCTCCAAAAAAAAGCGGGTGTCAAATGATTCGAATTTATCAAGTGTGAACATGGTTTTTCATCATGTAGGGTCATAAGAAGGTTCATTTTGGCCATTTTGAATGAAAAAATAAATTATTGTGTGCAAATACAGTTATGATCTTTATAATTTGTCTTTTATATCAATTTAATTATATCAATTTTATTTTAAAATTTTCACATTATGTTAATTTAATCTAATTAATAGTCACTTTATATCTGTTGTAACCTGTTAAAAGTGCACAAGTTTTAATTTTTGAAACGATTTTGTATACCTGTATAATAAAACATTGTTTATAGAGATGATAATATATTGATAGTGAAGTATATTAATTTATATTTTCTGCAATAACATTGCCTACGATTGATGGCTAGTAGTATTGCAAAATAATTTAGTTCTACATTGCTTGTCAAGAGTGATGTTTTGAAATTTCTACATTGCTTGTGAAGACATGTTTCGAAATATTTTCTTCAAATTGTGACGTTTTTTTGTGGATACAGTTTGCTAATGTGGTCATAAAAACTTTTTGATCAATAATAAAGAAAACTTTATTGATGATAGAGAACCTTATACATAAGGAATGGTCATAAAAACTTAATAAAATTTGGAGTGATTATTCAGTATTTCTGGAGTATGAACACGTGGTGCTCTATAAGTTTTGATTGGTAAAAAGGAGTAGCGATCCATGATTTATGTTGGGGAGGGGAAACAACATAAGGGCTTAAGTAATTAGTGATTAGCTTAAAGTATGATTACGTGGTGTTCCGAGATTATTAAATAATTTTCCTACAATCCGCCAATTTGTGATGACAATGATATCCACTTGCAAATAAGTTATTTCTGATGACAATGTTTTTTTTTTTGGTAAAGACATTGTTTTGCAAACTTATTTGTGACTAATGTTGCTATCGCAAAAAAAATGTATGATTTTTTTTTTTTTTTTTGGTTTTTGTTTTAGTAGGACTATCAACTGAATCATTATGTGAAAAACATTGTTGACACTTTTTTTCTCTTGTCGTAATCAATTACATTTCTATCTCACAATCTTTGACTTCTTGTTTCTCAAGAATTAAACCTCTAAGATTGCTTAAGCCTAAAAGTCATCAATTACTACAAGGTCAATTTTGTAACAAAGCTACAACCTTAACAATTTATGAATCACAAGATTACAAGTTACAACAAAGAAAAGTCAAAGAAAAATTGTTATATGAAGAAAGATTAGAGAAAACAAAAAAACTTGCTTAAGACATTGCTTTTTTTTTTTTTTTTGGTTTAAGTTGAACTTTTGTGAAACATTTACGTTCTGTTTGGAATAGAAATTTAGGCCTCGTTTGGCAAGAGGCTATTTTAGCCAAAAAGCTAAAAAGTTATTAAAAAAGTCAAAAAGTCAACAACCCATACCAAAAAGTCAAAGATTCCCTTTTCTCTCTACTTTTTGCACATCTTTTCGTAAAAAGTCAAAAAGTCATCTCAAACATACTAGTTTTTTTTACATCACATTTTAGCCAAATAGCCAAAAAGTTACTAAATTAGTCTGTTCCCAAACGAGGCCTTAAAGGGATTTATTGAGGGAAGTGAAAGGAAAGGGAAAATTAAATTTCAGTGGAATAGTGAGAAAAAAATTATACTTTCATAATGGTGCAATTCTCCGGTGTATATAGTGCAAATTCATTTCTGTGTTTGGTACAACTCTTCTTGTGTGTCAGAATTGTAAAAAAAAAATTCCATTTGTAGTGTAATTTTTTTTTTCTCACTGCTCCTCCATGTATTTGCAAACCCTCCCCCCCCCCCAAAAAAAAAAAAACTTATATTTTATTAATTTTTCCTTCCTTTTTTCTTTCCCTGTAAAAATTCTTTCTTAAATGTTTGGTTTAAACACAACCTTAGACTAAGTTTGAATTTTGACTACGTGGGAATAGAAAAATAAAGAAAAAAACAAAAAAGAGAAACGAAAGTCTAAGTTTGAATTTTGACTACGTGGGAATAGAAAAATAAAGAAAAAAAACAAAAAAGAGAAAGTAGTGACAACCTTATGGATAAAAAGAAAAAAAAAATGAGTGGTTGTTGAAATTTGATTATCAATGCATCGTGTTATTGTACACGGGGTTGGTCACCATACAACTAGAGAGAGTGATAGAATGCATGGTATGGATTTAACTTGGATTTCTATGATACTTTTTATCTGCAATTATTTTGTCATGGTGTCATTACAAAACACACGTCGATTAATAAAAATTTAATTTGATGGTTCAAGTTTAAAATTAAGATAAAATAATATTAACATACGGTATTATCTTATTATTTTAAATTACACATCTAAAAATGATATGATTTTATTTCAATTTTAAACTTTTTTTTTTTTTTTTTTTTTGATAATCAGTTATTCGAACTAGTTTATGTGTATTTCAACTAATCTTGGGATTTTGAAGTTAACTATCGAAAAATCTTCAGCGGCTCCAAAGTTTGGGATGCTTGACTTTCATAAGATTTGACCTTACAACTTTTTAGATGATAAACCCTTTGGTTGCCTCTGATTCTGATCTTAATTGATTTTCTATTTACGAGCTATGGATGAACAAGCTAGAGATTAAAAAAAATGAAAAGTAATGTCTCCTATAGCTAGGAACAAAATCCAGGTTAAGTCTGGTGGACATCCCACATGATTAAATTATACATAAAAGTTCGAAAATAATAAGTATTTATGTTATATATAGGTACCTTATATAGACATGTATATTTTATATTTTATTTTTTGTAATTTAATTCTATATATGTACACACGTTAGCCAACTCCTACACACAAAAAAAAAAAAAAAAGAAAGAAGCAAAGTTTAAGCATGCAATGTCATAGTTGTATCGCTTTGATCTCGATTACTTTATGTTAGGTTTTTATTCTTGACAATCTTGTTTAACAAAACTCCTTTCAGTTGTAATTATATTCGATTTTTTATTTTAGTAAGGCTTTGAGTTTTAAATGCGAATCCAACCTGAATTGTACTTTGTAAAAAGATATTTCAGAAGTTAATTCTTTCTTGTTTGCACTTCGCTGACTGTGTTGGGAATCGAGTTGCTCGGTCAGCTCACAGGGGTCCAGGGAGCAGCGTCCAGGCGGGGTTGAGGGGCAACACCCTAGAAGCAAAATGCAAAAATGCATTCGAAGTTGCTTGTCCGCTCGAGCGATCGTTTGTAGGCTCAAGCAAAGAATGTTTGGTTCCAGAAGTTTGACCTGTCTGCAAAAGTATTGGAAGTTGGGATTTTATGCTCAAGCGAACTTTCCTGTGCTTAAGCGGAGATCGCAGATGAATTTTTTTTATAAATATGTGGTTTCATCCGTTTTTAGGATTACGGCTTCTAGATTTTCTTCTTGGGTATTAGGGTTTATATCTGGAGCTTCTTTGCTAGTTTTTTTTTATGTTTGTTTGAGTTTAAATCGAGTTTGAAAAGTATACATCAAAGGATTGTTTGTTTCGTTCAATACAAAAAAGAGTGTTATTCTTCGGTAGATTTCGTAGAATTTAGGCTTGAAACTTTAGTGGATTCTAGAGTGGCTCATAGTCGTGATTTGACATCGGCATTGTGGATTCAACGTTAGGCAAGACTAGGGGTGCAAACGAGCCGAGCCGAGCCGAGCCTTGCTGGGCTCGAGCTCGGCTCGTTAAGCTATCGAGCTCATTTATTGAGCTCGAGCTCGGCTCGATAAGGGACTGGGCTCGAGCTCGGCTCGGCTCGTTAATTTTTGTCGAACTCGAGCTCGGCTCGGCTCGGCTCGATAAATTTTTTTTAATATTATTTATATTATTTAAATATAAATTTTTAAATAAAAAATGCATTTATATTATTATTTATATATATATTTATATATTTTTAATATATAAATAATGTATTTATTATATAATTTAATTATAGATAAACGAGCCGAGCCTACCGAGCCGAACACAGGCGAGCTCGAGCTCGGCTCGTTAACGAAACGAGCCCAATAATCGAGCTCGAGCTCGGCTCGTTTACTAAACGAGCCGAGCCGAGCCCTTACCGAGCCGAGCCGAGCCTGTTCACGAACAGCTCGGTTCATTTGCAGCCCTAGGCAAGACAATTCGGAGGTGAAGACGGGATTGGAAGAGGCACATAGGGGTTGGTTCGATTCGGGCGTGGATTCTCTAGGTAATTGAGAATACACTTGTGTAATTCCTTTATATCTTCTTAGTGGATTGTTTTGTGGTTGTTGCCTATGATTTTTTTGGTCACAATTAGAGGCACTCTAATTGTGGTTTTTCCACGTTAAAATCATAGTATCGATTTGTCTTGATTGTTTGATTGGGATTGTTATTTACTGCTTAAAATTGATGCATAATTATAAATCAATAGTTAGGAGATTTCTAGATTTTTCACTTTAGAAGGGAAATAAATGATTAAAGAGGTACATGAATATTTAGGCCTAGTTTGGGATACTTAAAAAAATCCAAAAAGCCAAAAAATTACTAAAAAAATTAAAAAATTATCACTATTCACCCAAAAAAAAAAAAAAAAATTTACATACAAATTATTACAAACAACTTTGATGTCCCACAGGCACAAAGTTGAGTTTTTTGAAAAAATTGCACAGGCAGGGTGCACAAACAACACGGTGTTGTTCGGCCCGTGGGGCCTCATCACGGGTCCTGTCTTGATAATCTAAACCGTTAAATGTGTAGAACTCATTGAGTAATGTATGTCTATAAAATATCACGTTGATCGAATATCGCTAACTACATGATCAAATCAGTTTTGTATAAAAAAAATGGATGGTGTTATAGTTAACGATTGAAAAAAAACTAACCTAATCAGATAGCTATCGATATTCGATCAACGTGATTTTTTACAGGCATATAGTACTCGACGAGTTTTACATATTGAACGATTCAGATTATTAAAACCGGACCCGTGCGGGCCTCCACGAGCCGAACAACACCGTCTAGTGCAATGCCCGAAAAGTAGGTAACCATTTCTTAAAGTCAATTCACTCTGCCCAGACGGACGGCTGTACTACCTATGTCCTTATCTTCTTCTACACACTAATTTATATAATTTTTTAATACATATTTTTTCGTAAAAAGTCAACAAGTTAATCTAAACAATCATTTTTTTTTCTTTAACTTTTTATCCGAAAAGTCAAAAAGTGCACTTATTTAGAACATTCCAAACAACCTCTTAAATTCACTTTAAATTTGTTCCTAATAAGAAATGCATTGTTGAGAGTTTCTGAACATTCAAATACTCAAACCATATGTACCATGTCACTCATAATTTAGCATATAACTAGGTTTTTTTAATTATACTATGTAAGAATTTTAATATATTAAATTATCTCCACAATTCAATTTAACAATAAGACATCAAATATCGTTAAACTAGTTTGAATCAAGTGAATTAATTTTATTTTTGAAATAATCATAATATTATATTATTGACAGTTTAATGTAATTGAGATAAATTTTACAAATTGAAATAAGCTTACACACCCTTTCAAGTTAAACATTAAAATAAGCTTACACACCCTTTCAAGTTAAACGGTGGATGAGTAATGATTTAATTACTTACCCTGATTTAATTACTTACCGTATATCATTATAAAAAAAAAATGCAAAATCAAAATTGAACAGGGCAATGATTTGTAACCATAAACAATATGACTTTATCAAATTAGAAGGAAGATAAAGACTGGACACCTATAAGGAGAAATATCTTCCCAAACATCTTTATTAATTCACTTCGTTTGGTTAGAGTTTTTTAAAAATATTTTTTAAAAAATTTTACTTTTTTATTTTTCGTATTTTTTTGTTTTTACTAAAATTTTTAAATATTTTAAGCAAATTTTTTTTTTACTTTTTAGACATACCTAACATAAATATACCTAAAAAGTAAAAAATTTATGAAAAAAATCTTTAAAAATTCACTAAATACCAAAAATACAAAAAAAAAAAAAAAAAAAAAGAGAATTCGGTACATTTTTTTTGTATTTTTATGTATTGATTAATTTTTTTAAAAAAAATTTCACAATTTTTTTTTCACTTTTAACATCTAAATAAGGTGCATCTAAAAAAGTAAAAAAAATATTTAAAATTTTAAAAATATTTACTAAAAATAAAAAAAAATACGAAAATAAAAAAACTCAATTTTTAAAAAATTTAATTCAAAAAATTTAAACTAAACACACTGATTATTTTTTATAAAATTTAAAAAGCCAATGAAAAGTAATGCTTGTGTAAGAAGAGTTTTGTGTGTGCCCCAGGGGGGGGGGGGGGGATGGTTGGAGTAGAATTCTAATCAAATGGTTGGAGTAGAACATTAGAATTTTAGGTCTGAAAATGACTGAGTTGAAGTAAGAGCATTCACAATGGATACACTAAGTTATGTGTTAGTGTCAGGTGTCAAGTTTTGGCTAGTTGAGGGTGTTGTTTGGGGCAGCAATGGAGCTGTTAACGTGTGTGTTAGTGTCATATGTTAATATGTGTGTTATCTGTAGTGAGCGTTTTACCCAGCGAAGGGGAGAGTGAATGTGCGTATGGGACGTCCGTTCGACCGGAAATCCCCCCGAGCGTCCGGCTCCAAATACTTCGAGAAAAGAAAAAAAAAAAAAAAAATTGGCCTTACCAATTGATTGGTCAACGGCAATAACTTTGTTTTTTTTTTTTTTTTTTTTTGGGATTTTTTTTTTGACTTGAAATTTAATTTTGGGCTTGAAATTTTTTATTAAACTAAATTATTTATTTTATTTTATTTATTATACAGACACACATACACATATATATATATATATATATATATTTAACACACACTTTAACACATCCACTGTACCACAATTCATTCACTATTCACTCATTAAATTAACAAACTCTTAACACATATTTTTGGATCCCACTTTTAACACTTTTTGTCATATAACACACTTTAACACACAATTTTAACACATACATTGTGGATGGCCTAAGGCATCATTTGTTAACTATATGTTTTAGTCAAAAAGTCATTATAAGTTGTCACATCACTCTCTCTATTTATTTACACATCTTTTCGTAAAAAGTTAAAAAATTACTAAAATAGTCTGTTGCCAAGTTTTGATTAAAATACTAAAAAATTACTAAAATGGTTGGAGTAGAACATTAAAATTTTAAGTGTGCTCCAAAGTCTAAATAGCAAGAGATAGAAGATATTTAATACTTTGAATTAGGGCTGAAAATGACTTTGAGTTGAAATAAGAGCATCCACAATGGACACACTAAGCTGTGTGTTAGTGTCAGGTGCCAAGTTTTGGTTAGCTGAGGGTGTTGTTTGAGGCAACAATGGAGCTGTTAACGTGTGTGTTAGTGTCATATGTTAATATGTATGTTATCTCTAGCGAGTGTTTTAGCCAGCGAATGAGAGAGTGAATGTGCGTGTGGGACGTCCGTCCGACCGGAAATCCCCCCGCACGTCCAACTCAAAATCCTTCTAGAAAAGAAAAGAAAAAAAAAAAAAAAATTTGGCCTTACCGATTGACCGGTCAACGGCAATAAATTTTTTTTTACTTGTTGGAATTTTTTTTTGGACTTGAAATTTAATTTTGGGCTTAAAATTTTTGATTAAACTAAATTATTTATTTATTATACACACACACACACACACATATATATATATATATATATTTAACACAAACCTTAACACACCCCTTAACACATCCATTGTACCACCATTCATTCACTATTTACTCACTAAATTAACAAACTCTTAACACATATTTTTGAGTCCCACTTTTAACAATTTTTGTCATATAACACACTTTAACTCACAATTTTAACACATCCATTGTGGAAGCCCTAAGGCATCATTTGTTAACTATTTATTTTAGTCAAAAAGTCATTATAAGTTGTCACATCACTCTCTCTATTTTTTTACACATTTTTTTGTAAAAAATTAAAAAATTACTAAAATAGTCTGTTCCCAAACGAGACTTAAATAATAAGTTGTTTAAATTTGGTTTGATAATGAGTTTAAAATTGTATTTAAGTTTGACTTGCTTATAGAATGAATTGACTTCGAACGAGTTTTTAACGAACCAAATGTAAGTCGAACTCTAATAGTTTGATTTTTTTTTTTTTTTTTTTTAATAGTGATATAAGATTATCAAGGTAAGTAATCAATTGTTTAAACTTAATTTGAAATTTAATGAGTTTAAATTTGTTTTCAAACTTATTTTTTTTTATATAACCAATTGATTTGGATTGAATTTTTATCGAGTTGAACATAAGTCATGCTTGCGTAGTTTTCATTTGTTTAATCTACATAGGCCAAGCAGAGGTAAGAAAAGAAAAGTTGAAAAAGATAGAAAAAAGTAGAATGGAGAAAACGCAAGAGTACAAGGCACATACTTTACTTTTATATAATAAATATAATATGATATAATTTCTAAATCACTAATAAATATTAAATGTAATAATATATCATTATTTCTAAATCACTAATAAATATTAAATGTAATAATATATCATTATTTCTAAATCACTAATAAATATTAAATGTAATAATATATCATTTTATATAGTGTTATCCGCAAATAAAAGTAATCAAATAACCGTAGAGTGAGATTGGGGTATCATTTATGGTTTCCACAGCAAAGAGAAAGTACATGTATGTATAAATTTGTTGATTTGAGATCACAGAATGAATAAATTTTAATAATTCATTATAAATTTTGGATAAATTTTGAATTTTTAAAAAAAAAAAATGAAAGAAAGGAAAAAAGGGAATAGAATTGGAGTTTTTGGGTATTGGAGCTTTTTCATTGTCCAACCGCTTTTAACTCCTTACATTAAAAGAAAGTAGAATTGGCCAGTTTAATATGAGACCATGAACCCACTGCAATTTTTATTTTAGTAATCTTATTCATCGGACTTTTTACATTTACACGTGGACAAATCATTCATACAAAAATTAAATCTATTCAATAATTATAATTATATGATTTATCATATTAAATATTTATTTTCAAAAAAAAAATGAACGAATAATTTAATATGATAAGATCATATAATTATAATTATTGAATCTATTTGATAAATCTAAAAAATTAACAAATCAATCATCGAAGTAGAGTCCACGATGGGCCCACAGTTCAGATTGGACCATCGAGGTGTAGAGAGAAGTCACATTTAAGGAAGTATATTTAGAACAATAAGTTAAGTATTTACGAAGTACTTAGAATTTTATTTAGAAAAGCAGTGTATGGTTTAGATTCAACTATTGAATGGTATAATTTACACTTTGAAAAAATTTAGACTACACAATATTTTTTGAAGACCTAAATTTACTGTATTTAGAAATGTTATTTTTTTTGTGTTGTTCATATTGTGAAAATAAATAAATAGATTTATGAAGAAATCAAATTATATATATACTAAGAACACATGCTGATAATTACAACTAAATTTCAACAGAAATACACAAAATCATAAAAGGGAAGCAGTTTCCTTAAAACAGATTTCGCCACCTCACGGGTCGAGTGCTTGAGGAATCTCAGCGTCTGTCTCCCAGGATACGACGATCAAAACCAGCTACGGCAGAAGTACTCTCTGTCTAGCTTAGCGAACAAAACAGTGGCAGCACTCTCTCACTGTAGGAACTTTCAGGCAAACTGACTTGTAAAATGGAAGCAAAAATTTCTGTGTTTGAGACTTGATAGGAGGGTCTCAATTTATACATGTATAGAGGAGAGAGGAAGAGCCTCCAGCCTTTATGGCTGGTCATAATGCACCATTAACCTCTGCAATAAAGGCAAGAGTTACAAACCCCATTAATGCAGGAGTTACAAACCTCATTACCTTTTTTCATGAAGCTAACTCCATGAGGCAATTTCTCATTCAAATCTCAATGATTTTTGGCCATTCTATTTGTGGTGTAAAGATCTCAATGCAAAGTATCTAGACCCACTTGGACCCAACACAATAGATGGTTGGGACCCACTTTAACATTTAATTAAAGTCACCAAAAAATCATTTTTTCTAACAATCCCCCACATGAATAAAAATTGATCGAATGACTCAACAAACGGACACCGTTCAACAATAAAGACTCAGAGAGAGAGTACAACGAATTAACCCCGACATTAGAGAAGGTAGCTTTTGACTTTGAACCTCTCCCAGTGAAAACCTATCGAGTTTACTAGCTGATCAGTGAATATGACATCTTGAACTGCTCTGCCGTTTATGTAAACTAAGACAATAGATCTCACACGGGAATTACTCCTACCACCATTCTGTTCTCACTGGTGTGCCCTGTGTGGCCCTGGACACTAGCCTGGTTCAGCGAGTGGTTTCAAAGAATCTTGGCCCCCCAATTCTTCTAGAAGCGGCCCCACTTCACACTCACATAGGTGACTCTACTAGAGTATCCTGCTATACTCAACTCAACAGCTTAACACACTAGAGTCATTAAAAGCTCAGCTTAACCTCTACACTTGCACGTATCACTGATAGAAGGAATGGCTGGAGGTTTAACCTCCTCAGTGACATACCACCGTTACACGCAATTAGGTTGTCCCATTGAACTTAGATCTTGGGATCTCCAGTCAACTAGGTTGGGTTTCCATTCCGGTAACTTCCAAAGGCCTCAACCCCATTCCTTTTGATGACGTTTCGACTAACACTCAATTTAACCCTTTGGTTAGCAGATTTGCAATGTTGTCCTTTAGACTTTACAGTCTATAGAGACAACTCCATTCGAGAGTAGTTGTCGTATGGAATTATGTCTACGATGGATATGTCTAGACTTTCCATTATACATATTACTCTGTGCCTTACCAATTGTAGATATCACAATAAATACAAATAGTAGCACAGGTTTAGACCAACGTGGAAAATCTTCAATGAAATAGCGAAGCCATTCAGCTTTTCTCGCTGCTTTATCGAAAGTAATAAACTTTGATTCCATCGTTGATCTAGATATACACATTTGCTTGGAAGATTTTCAAGACACGGCTGCCCCACCAAGAGTGAACACATATCCACTAGTGGACTTTAAGTCCTTTATATCTGATATCCAATTTGCATCACTATAGCCTTCAAGCACCGCTGGATATCGAGTATAATGCAGCCCATAATCCCGAGTATAGCGTAAATACCTTAACACCCACACAATGCCCTTCCAATGAGAAGCATCGGGATTACTTGTGTATCTACTAAGCCTGCTAACAGAGTAGGCTATATCCGGCCTTGTATAGCTTATCAGATACATCAAACTGCCAATGACCCTAGAATATTCTAATTGAGAGACACTCTTATCATTATTCGTGGTCAAGTGCAGACTGACATCTACTGGTGTCCTAGACACACTTGTATCTTATTTACTAAATTTCTCAAGTATCTTCTCAACATAGTGAGACTGAGAAAGTACAATTCCACTAGATATTCTGGTAATCTCAATACCTAGAATAACATCTACAAGGTCCATATCTTTCATGTCAAACTTAGAATTTAACAACTTCTTGATAGTTTTGATCATTTCATCGTTACTACCTATAATGAGCATATCATCAACATATAGACACACAATGACATAACTTCTGTCAGTGTCTTTGACATAAATACACATGTCACATTCGTTGATTCTAAACCCACTTGACAACATTATGTTGTCAAATTTTTCATGCCATTGTTTAGGCGCTTGCTTCAAACCATATAAAGATTTGACAAGCTTACAGACTTTCTTACTTTTTCTTGGAGTTGAAAACCCCTCGGGTTACTCCATGTAGATTTCTTCATTCAAATCTCCATTTAAGAAAGCTGTCTTTACATTCATCTGATGTATCTCTAGATTGTGCGAAGCTGCTAATGCAATCACCATGCGAATGGATGTCATCCTAGTAACAGGTGAGTACGTATCAAAGTAATCCAGGCCTTCTCCTTGCCTGTACCCTTTGACAACGAGCCTCGTCTTATACTTGTCAATTGACCTATCGGCCTTCATCTTTCTTTTAAAAATCTATTTGCAGCCTAAAGGCTTGCAACCTGGAGGTAAATCTACCAACTCCCAGGTGTGGTTCTGTAAGATGGAGTCAATCTCACTTTTGATCGCTTCTTTCCATAAAGGACTCTCAGGAGAAGTCACAGCTTCGTGAAAAGTTTGAGGTTCTCCCTCTAACACATAAGTCAAAAAATCCGGACCAAAGGACTTTGCAGTCCTAGCCCTCTTACTCCTTCTTAGCTCATCGACATCTTCAGCTTGATCATCAACTTGATCACGCAAGTGATCATTTGTTTGATTAGCTATGTAATCATTGTCACCTTCAACCTCTTTCATGGAACTCTGAATCCCTTCTTGGAGACGACACGAAAATACATTTTCAAAGAAAGATGCATTTCTTGATTCCATGATAGTATTCTTGTGTATATCTGGAATAACAGATTAAACCACAAGAAATCGATATGCACTTCTATATTGTGTATAACCGTTGAATATAAAGTCAACGGATTTTTAGGCTTATCCTAACCCTCTTGGGTTTAGGTATTCCCGTCTTTTGCATGACACCCCCACATTTGTAAGAATTTATAAGAAGGCTTAACGCCTTTTCATAACTCATAGGGGATCATGTCCACTTCGCTTCAACACAAGTTTCACACTTGTGTTTCGTCAGAACGACCTTGTCGGACTTAAAAACCATGCGAAAGTCCGGAACATACAGGATTTCGTTCAAAGGGGGCTTATCCCTTATTCTAGAAAATTTTCCATGCTCAATGACATTGGCATTTACTGAAGAGGTACTCCCTCATTTCTTTCTATTATCCTCCTCAATTCGGAGTCGAATAATTAAGTTTTCTTTGTAGAATTCATACAAAGTCTTAAACAAATCCTTGTGTCACAATGATTACGAAACTCTCAAAATCATATCACAGTAAATACATTCCCAGAATGTCATCAACCGAATTAGGCACCCAAATATATTTGGTCCAACCTATCACTCTGAAGCCAATAGTCTTACTATTAGGAAACACAAATCCAGTGTTCAATAGTCTACTATTCAGAACTTCATAACATGGCCAGTAGTCTTATCACTAGAAATCACTAATTTCTCAAAGATGTGGCGAGACTTTCTACGACTAGGAATCACAATGTCTTAACATGTGATCAGTAGTCACTTTACTACTAGGAATCACAACGTTCTGACATAGGATCAATAGACTCTTTCATTACTAAGAATCATCATGTCTTGACATATGACCAGTAGCCTCTCTACTACTATGAATCATCATGTCTTGACAAGTGATCAGTAATCTGTTCACTACTAGGAACCACAATCTCATAACTGTGTAGCCAGTGGTCTAACACCTCCTAAGAACCACCAGTTTTCTATCTTTGTGATTGGTGATATTGTACTCACTAGGAGCCACCAATTTAAGAATATATTTGGAATTTAAAAATTCAAAATTATATTCACCCACCCTACCGGGCTGTCTCATCTTTGCTTTCAAGCAAAGTCACATAGCAATCATAAATGCTATAAATAACACAAGGATACCATACTAATTGCCTCTGATCAATTCAGAAATGTTATCATGCAATCTTATGATTTCCTTTAATCATACTTGATCTCTCAAGATCTTCCTTTAAGAATCTCGCAAGGCTAAGGTTGTCAGGTGGAACAACATTTCTTTTTGTCACCTTTTAAAGCCATTTCTGAAGCATCACAATAGAATTTCACTTCTGTGATTCCAGAAATTAAACTTAACCCTTAGAAAATGCCTCAGATGGAAATTTAATTCAAAACTAGTTTCACCATTTAACCTAGAATTGAACATGGTCAGGAATGTTCCTAGGAAGACTGGAGGGGTCACATCGATCCCACTTAAAACCCAGTTAACCTTTTGACAAAACAGCCAAGAGCATGTTGACTCCTAGTCCATAGAAAACAATTTTAGAATTAAGATTTTCAGGGGATAAACCAGGTTATAACAAACCAATTTCCAAGCAAATAAAATTTGCTACCAGAATTACACTACACATAAACGTTAACCGGTACTCCCGAAACTGAGCCCATGAAAGTTAACCGGTACTCCCGGAATTGAGCCCATGATTTCTGAATAAAAATCAGAGATATTTTAACTAATGCTAAAATTTGGTTTCTTTTTTCAAACCAAAATACTTTGGAAATAATCAGATTATAACCAAAGACTTTCTCCAAACTTGGTTTTCCAACACTTAGGGAATAAAATGATTAAATCCAAAGACTTCCTCAAATCGTAAATGTTTGAAATCAAATCCATCTTAGTTGTCATTTCTGAACAAATAAGAACTCCTCTTTAGCCAAGGCTAAACACTTTGGTTTCTATTACAGAAAACCAAACCAAGTTCCAAACTTACAAGCAATTTAAAAATTGCTACAACCAAATACATGCATATAAAATGCTTCTAATAATACAAGCAAATAAAACTTGCTGCTTCAAATTGGTAAACAAACCAACTAAATCTCTGAAGCACTCTTGGCTGTTGCTCTCTAGCAAACTCAAACCTTAAGACACTTTAGCTGAAGCCATCTGGCAAACTGTAGCCCTCCGTCTAATGCATTCTTTGCAAATTTCACATGTTCTCATGCTCTCTAGTAGAAAATGAAGCCCTCTGGCTTAACTCAAACTCGTGCCCTCTGGCAATGGGTAGCTTTCTGGCTGAATATTTACTTATAACCCAAAACTTCAATGCTCTTGTAGAAGTGTAGCCCTTTGGCAAAAAATTTCTTCAAATATAAAGGAAAATAAACCAATCCAATTGAGGATTATAAGTAGTCCATACAATTCCTTTCTACGCTTAGGTATGCCTACAAAGAGAGTTAGTAGCAAACGACAACATAATATAAAGCAACTAATCTAAAGCAATTGTACATACAATCAAATATTATTTAACCTTCTAGCAAATCATAGAATAGCAAAATAACTAAGGAAAAAGATAGTATACAAGTTACAAAATCTTATAACTTTTATATTAAATTAAAAATTAATTGCCATAAATTATATAAGAATTTAATTCACAATAACCATGTAAATAAATATAGGCAAGTTACACAAATTTTATAACTCCAAAGAACTACATTTAATTCAAACTTTAATTCATCCAATTAAATCACACACTATTCATGGAAATAAAACCACACATTACAAATCTTAAAATTTATATAAGAATTATTAACTAATAAACATAGAAATAACTTATGTGTATAACTCTAGAAAACTAGAAGCAATTTCACATGCAAATTAGATAGTAAAGCTAGAAGCATGCAAAACCAAGATATATATATATGCAACATTAGTCAAATAGGATGAAACCAAATAAGTAGCATGCAGTTTATGTAAATAATTTGAATTGTTTATATGTAATAAACTAATAACCAAGCACTTCAAGTCAAACCTTAAAATTCATGCAAATCATAAAAAGGGAATGATGAACCATACGCATAAAATAAGATCAGAGTAATACAATTAAGTATACAAATTATGATAGAGCATTCTAATTAAACTAAGCAATTAGAGAATCACATTGCATAATTTACAATCATTGAAATAGGGAGCAATTCTGCAACCGTTCCTAGTAACATTATACAATTGTCTATATAAATCTATTCGATCAATTTCATAGAAAAAATATAAAGAAAATCTGTTTTAAGCTTGTTGTTCATATTGTGAAAATAAATAAATAGATTTATGAAGAAATCAAATTATATATATATACTAAGAACACATGCTGATAATTACAACTAAATTTCAATAGAAATACACAAAATCATAAAAGGGAAGCAGTTTCCTTAAAACAGATTTCGCCGCCTCACGGGTCGAGTGCTTGAGGAATCTCGGCGTTTGTCTCTTAGGATACGACGGTCAAAACCAGCTACGACAGAAGCACTCTCTGTCTAGCTTAGCGAACAAAACAGTGGCAGCACTCTCTCACTGTAGGAACTTTCCAGCAAACTGACTTGTAAAATGGAAGCAAAAATTTATGTGTTTGAGACTTGATAGGAGGGTCTCAATTTATACATGTATAGGGGAGAGAGGAAGAGCCTCCAGCCTTTATGGCTGGTCATAATGCACCATTAACCTCTGCAATAAAGGCAGGGGTTACAAACCCTATTAATGCAGGAGTTACAAACTCCATTAATGCAGGAGTTACAAACCTCATTACCTTTTTTCATGAAGCTAACTCCATGAGGCAATTTCTCATTCAAATCTCAATGGTTTTTGGCCATTCTATTTGTCGTGTAAAGATCTTAATGCAAAGTATCTAGACCCACTTGGAGCCAACACAATAGATGGTTAGGACTCACTTTAATATTTAATTAAAGTCACCAAAAAACCATTTTTTCCAACATTTTGTTCTTGCAAGAAAACCAAAGGAATAGCATTGAATTGAAGACATTACAATTGCACAATATAAAAGTACTTGGAGATGAGAATGGGTTTTATATCTTGACAGCTATAAATTAAATACTGCTGCATATATCAGGAAGATTACTCTGACTATATTTAACCAATCATGAAGTAACTATTCAAGTGGAGTTTGGCTCATAATCATGAGATGAGAAGGCTGCATGTGTCCCTCATCAAACTTGGCCAGCATACTGATAGTTCTTGTTTGAGCAATCAATTACACTACGCCAAAACAGGGCATTAACGACGGTTTTTTTAACGGCGGTAACGAAAACCGCCGTTAATACCGCCGTTAAAAAAACCGCCACTAAAAGTGTTTTTAACGACGGTAATGAAACCCACTTTTAACGACGGTAACGAAACCGCCATTAATGCCCACTTTTAACGGCGGTAACAAAATCGCCGCTAATGCCCAACCATTACCGCCGTTAATGACAGCGGTCTTTGCCAATGAACTCGCGAAACTCCGGCGTGCTCGTGAAACTCATGAAGTTCCATGAAACCATCTACAATAAAGTAAAAGTATTGTTTAAATATTTATTTAGGGAATATATTTCATGAAGAGTGGCTATGGCAGAGTGGTTTGTGTGGGTGGATAAGAGGTCTTGGGTTCAAAACTTAGGGAGTGCAAGAAGAAAGAATTATTTTTTGAAAAATTTGAACTTATTTACGGCGGTAAAAAACTGCCGTTTTTGTCCTATATTACTACCGTTTTTGGTCGACTTTTAATAACGGTAATTTGCCTTTTTACGACGGTTTCACTTTTTCCGACACGCGCATAAACGGCGGTAACAAAACCGCCGTTAATACCGCCGTTAAAGGCTTTAACGGCAGTTTTATAGCCTTGAACGGCGGTAAAAAACCGTCGCTAAAGCCCAATTTTGGCATAGTGTTAGAAAGTTTCTTGGCTCTTCAACATTGATATATTTAATCAACATTGATGAGATATTAAATATAAATAGAAATAAAATAAAATATTAAAAATAAATATAAAAAGTTGAAGATTTAGGTACCGTTTGGCAACAAAGATATGGGATTTTTTTTGGTTTTTTAAGCACAAAAGACAAAATAGGTTATTTTAGCCATAAAAAACAAAATATCACATCCAACCTATAATCATTACACTATTCTCTCACAAAAAAAGTCAAAAAAATCAAAAAATTCTTTCCAAACTAAGCTTTTTAGCCCAGGCTAAAATAGCCAAAAAAGCTAAAAAATTAAAAAGCCAACCCACTTCCCAAACCAACCCTTAGTAGTTTTTAGAATAAGACTACATATATTGTCAGTGAAATATAAAGAGACACAATAAGACACTTCAACTATAAATAGTTTGGATTTTTTCTAGTTTAGATTATGGATTGAAGTGGACTGTTTGAGTCTATAAGTCTCACTATAGGTTTTGTTTTAATAATTTGAATCATTTATTTTGTAAGACATTCGTATATTATCCATGGGAAAAAAATTAGGTTAATGTGATAATCGTAACATTTTCATTTTATCGAGTGTCTAAAAAAAGTAGACAATTATTTTTAGAGACAAACATGATAAAAAAAAAAATTGCGATTATTAAATCGACTTAATTTTTTTCACGGATGATATACATGAAGAACTCTACAAAATGAGTAATTCAGATTATCGAAACAAAATTTGTGATGGATCACACAATCCTAGACAACATCCTCCATTTAAACTGGAGAGAAAACCAATATTGAGCAACATATAGAGCAAAATTTTAAAATACTAAAATACCCTTATCATTGGTTACACTACCTCATCAATTAGTTAGATCCGTGATCAAAAAATTAACAACTCCGATTCGTAGCTCGAATTCGGAGAAGAAGAAGAAGAAGGAGGAGGAAGGAGGAGGAAGAAGGAGAACTGGAGGGGAGGGGGCCATCAAAATCGGGCTGGAGGAGACGGGAGGAGGCGTGGGCGCAAGGGTTGCGGCTCTTGAAATGCGGTGCAACAATCAGGAGGGGGCCTTCTCTCCTCTCCTCTCTCTTTCTCCCTCTCTCCTCCTCTTCTCCTTTGTTCTTCTCTGTGTTCAACGAAGAAGAAGAAGAAAAGAAAGAAAGAAAAGGAAGAGAAAGAAAATGAAGAAAAAGAAGAAAAAAAAAAAGAATCGCAAAATGACGTCGTTTTGCGATTCGAACCAAAATCGAGCCATTTTTTTCGAGCTACCAGTCATTTTTCAAAAATTAATATTTAATAACTATCAAGATCCGCACTACTTAATTCATCAGATTATGTGAATTTGAATTTGATGGTGGCACTCAACTCACCTACTACTCTAGATGCATTTGGCATAATACAAAAAGTCAAAAAGTCACTATCTTATTTAAGTCACATCATTTCATTTAAATCATATCATCTCTCTACCACTTTATTTCAAACTCAATCCATATTTCACGTTTTTTCGTAAAAAATTAAAAAGTGCACTTATTTAGATCATCTCAAATAAACACAAGCAAGTGTTTCTGTTATTAATGTGTGCATTGTTAGAGCTAACGTTATGGTAACTGAATTTAATTCCTTTCTCACTAAATTTTTGTGAAAGATTCAAATGAATTAATTTTTTTTTTTTTTTAAATTTTGATTACTTACCCAATTTGTAATCATTATTTTAAATGAAGTAGAAATCTCATCTTCCAGTTCTTGTATAAAAAAAGAAGTTAAATGTGGGTCTAATAAATTTCCAACTATATTGCCATATCTGGAACACCTAATAATAAAGAAACGTCTACTCTCTCCTTTTCTTTCTCCTCCTATATAATGGACAAGGATTGTTTTCGGCAATTAAATAAAAAGGGTGTTCTGAATAATTAAATAAAATCTTATGTTTTAAAATTTTAAACTAAATATTTGAATAAGTTTTATTTTTTTATGTGGGTAAATTTTTTGATATTTCCAAAAACTTGAATGCGATTATTTCAAATATTAGATTATTGAATATTAAAATTCTAGTAATGAGATTCTTATTCTCTCTGTGATTCTAACCATCTTCACAAATTAAAATAAAAAAAATAATAACATAACAAGAAGTTCAACAATCATCATAAGAAAGTGGGACTATATTACGTTTTTTTGATTTTCCTAAAGTACTCTCACATAGTTGTTCATCTCAAATTTTATAACTTCTTATCTTATGTAATTGCTCAGATTAAATTCAAATAAAAATTTATAATTTTTTACAATTTTAATAACACACATATCAAAGTATGCACACAGAACTAATAACGAAAAAAAAATAAATAAATATAAGAAGAACTCCAATCTTTATATATGACATAGATTGAGATTCTCTTACCTCCTAAATAAATAAAAAAAAAAAAATGTATAAAATTCATCAACTGAACTAACATGTAGTTGTCATAGGCATCCTCATTGTCATCTTTTTCTATAATATTGAGTTCTTTCACCTTCAAAACTTGTATGCATGTGATTAGTCTTTTTTTTTTCTTCTAAAGAAAGCTTCCTCTTTATTAATAAGAGCTAAATCATGCTAGATAGGTATGACAAATAATTTATGGCCCACATCTTTTGAAGGTTACCATGTTGGTTAAACAAATTTATAAAGCAAGCATATGATCTTAAATCAAAAGCGATAATATCAATTATATATATAATTTTAAAAATACAATTTAGTGCTGAAGTCCATTGTGCCAAGTGTAATAAGTGATGTCACAAGTCCAATATATAATGGGATTTAATTTTTATTAAATTTCCCGGAAACATTTCTAAAAGTTAAAAAAAAAAAAAAATTGTAATGACAAAATACAAGGGGACTTACTTAGGAAAAATTATAGAAAAATAATTTCAGGGAAAAATATCACAAAATGACTGAAAAGTTAATAAAATAATTACAAAAAGGGTAATGCTACATTTTCTACACTTTTAGTATACTACCTAGCATTGTACTTAGTATGTTTGGTTTCAGTTTTCTGAATTTAGTTTTTTGAAAAATGAGTTTTTTTGTTTTTCGGATTTTTTTGTTTTTAGTAAATATTTTTAAAATTTTAAGCATTTTTTATTATTTTTTAGATGCGCCTTACTTAGATGTATCTAAAAAGTAAAATATTTGTGAAAAATATTTTAAAAAATTAATAGATACACAAAAATACGAAAAACATACTGAATTTTCGTTTTTTTTTTTTTTTTTTTTGTATTTTTTAGTATTTAGTGAATTTTTTTATAAAAAAAAAATTCACAAAAATTATACTTTTCAAGTGTATTTATGTTAGGTGTGTCTAAAAATTAAAAAAATTACATAAAATATTTTTAAAAAATCAGTAAAAACAAAAAAAAAATTAAGAAAGTAGAATTTTCTAAAAAGTGTTTTCAAAAAACTGAAAACAAACAGAGTGATTAGTATAATGAGTCTCATCACTCATGTTTATCAGTTATGACACGTGAGATGATACGCTAGAATTGCTATAAAAAGGTGATAAATATAACATTACTGTACAAAAATATGAAATGTCTAATTTTCATTCTATTTTTATCTCTCTCTTCTCTTCTCCCTCCCCTCATTACTTCTTTTCTTCCTCAAGGACAGTATGGATCAATTTAGGATCCTCTACCATATAGTCAGTTATGAAAGTAGAAAGAGAAGAGAAAAGAGAACTCTTGTATTCAATGTATGAATGAATAGGTACATACTCCTTTGTATAGGAGAGAAGGTAAGTATATACAAAGAATATATTATAACAGACATATACAAATAATATCCTAATATATCTTAATATACTATATTAACACCTCCCCTTAAGCTCAAGGTGGTAATGCAGGTATTAAGTTGAGCTTGGAAAGTAAATCAGAAAAATGTCTTGGAGGATGAGCCCTGGTGAAGATGTCAGCTGTCTGACTGGCAAAGGTCACAAAGATAAGATGAATAGTGCCACTAGTAACGTGTTGCCAGATGAAATGACAATCAATCTCAATATGCTTGGTGCGACCATGGAAGACATCATTATGTGCAATTTGAATAGCACTTTGATTGTCACAATAGATGATAGTGGCAGCAGGATGGGGTAAAGAGGGTTAAAACAAGCCTCGTGATAGAAAGTAGGTTGATGAGAGGAAAAAACAATGGAACCAACAATATAATCATGGAGAAGAACATAAGGTTGTTTTACTCGAGTCGAATGACAATCTGCTGGAGGAGATGGTGGTGGGGATGGAGAAAGTTACACAGGAGATGATGTATGAGGCTCTACAAGAGGTAATAGAGAAGGCATAGGACCATCGTCAGATACAGAAACCTTATGATTGACAGTAGGCATAGGTAGAAGGCGTTGAACCGGAATCTACATCAAATTCAGGAGACAGCAAGTCTATAGAAAGATCAGTAAAAAACAGGGAATATGTGGACTGTGATAGGTGAAACTTAAACAAAGTAGAGAACATTTTGTGTTCCCAGAAAACCACATGACGAGAAATATGAAGACGCTTGGAGACTGGATCCCAACAACGATAGTCTTTATGTTCTATACCATACCCTAGAAAACAACAAAGACGAGAACAAGGTTGAGGTTCTGGTTTAGTGTGTTCATAAGATTGAAGGAGAACAAAACAAACAGAGCCAAAAACTTTAAGAGTGGTGTATGTAGAAGGAGAACCATACAAACGTTCATAAGCAAAGAAATTGGCTATGAAAGGAGTAGGCACATGATTTATGGTGTAAACAGCAGTGAGAGCAGCTTCCCCTCAAAACTTTTCAGGACACGAAGAGGAGATGAGAAGGGCTCGAGTAGTGTCTAGAATATGACGATACTTTCTTTCAACGTGACCATTTTGTTGGGACATGCCTGCACAAGAACGATGAGATTGGGTACCATGGGCTCAAAGAAAGGAAAGAAAATCAAAATCCAAGTATTCCACAGCATCATCAGAACGAAAGGTTTTAATAGTTTGAGAAAACTGAGTATGGACCATAACAGAGAAATCATAATAAACTTGTTTAAGTTCAGACCGATTTTTGAGAAGAAATATCCAAGTATAACGAAAAAAATCATCAACAAAAATCACAAAATATCTAGACCCTCCTATGATCGAGGTGGGGGAGGGTCCCATATATCGGAATTCACAAGAGTAAACGGGGCAGTATAAATAGAATTACTTTTATTAAAAGGTAATGCAGTCAGTTTAGCAAGCGGACAAGGTAAACAATCAATATTTTCAAAACTAACACGACCTAACCAACCACTAGAAACCAAAGTTTTTAAACAAGTAAAAGAGACATGTCCTAAACGATAATGCCAAAGGTGAAAAAAAGACATAGAAATAAAAACAGAGGAAAAGGCAACAGAAACAGCAGTGGTTGATGTAGATAAAATGTGAAGATGAGGAAGCTCGAACAGACGTTCATGCCTACGGCCTATCCCAAGGATCCGTTTCGTCTAAGGGTCCTGCACCAAACAACCATTAGCAAAAAAAGTGACGGTGAAACCAAGTTTACACAATTGACCAATACAGATAAGGTTTAATTTGAGAGCAGTAATGTAATAAACATTAGAAAGAGATACAATGAAAGTAGAAATTTGATTAATGTGACTAACAAACATATGAGAACTATTGGCACTATGTATAGAGCGAACAGAAGAGGATGATGAGATGGAAGAAAATATAGTAGAATCAGAGGTCATATGATTACAACAGACGGAATCAAAATACCATAAAAGATTACCAAATGTGACTGAAAGAGCAAGAGAAGGAAGAGTACCCGATTTAGCAAGCACCTATTGGATAATGGACTTAACATCATCCATAGAAAATGATGGAGCAATAGGATCAGTAGGGTGGGAAGTGCAAGAACAGTCTGATGCTGCAGCAGCAGCAGCAGGACAAGAACCATGAGTAGATTTGGACTGAGGCCCAAAACGTGAAGACCCTTTCCTGGAAGAAGAAGCAGGGAGAACGCGAGGACAATTGCTTTGGAGATGACCAGGAGCAGTCTTGTGGCAAGTCAAGCAGTCACGAACTTGGCACTGAAGTAAAGAATGATTGGCAGGTAGGCCACGGTTGCGACAATAAATGCATGAGATAAGAGGTTGTGAAAATAAAGAACCTCGTGATGAAGGCGTAACAAGAGCAAAATCCAAAGTTAGAGTTTTGAGCATCCCAAAACGAGTTTCTTTTGACAAGAGTTCAGTAATGGCTTGCTCCAAAGTCGATAAGGGCAGACGATGGAGCAAGGAAGCACGCACAGGTTCAAAGGTGCTATGAAGAGCCATAAGAAGCTGCAATAGTCGTTGATAATTCCTATGAACAATAAATAACTGTGCATCCTCTAAATGTGTCCAAATAGGTTCAAAAAGAGTCAACTGGTCCCAGACAGATGACATCTAGGATAAAAAAAACATTGATAGACTGACCAGGCTCTTGGCGCATGTGATGAAGAGTTTGTAAGAGTTGATGTTGGTAAGCATGGCCAGTAGTTTGATAATGTTCCTTTAAGAAATTCCAAATTGTCTTAGCAGGAGAGACAATGGAATCGTCATTCTGAAAGCGTCCAAACTGAAGGTTAATGGAAAGAACAGAAGTAGCCCAGAACTATGTGATAATGTAGTAGTTCTTTTTTCCCCATTCATCAAGACGCTCATTGAAAGCAGATGCAGTCTCTTTGTCTTCTTGGACAGGTTTAGAAAGAGCACCAGTGATAATACGCCAAAGCCGCTTCCCTTTGATGAATCCAGAGAGAGCTTGGGCCTAGAGAACATAGTTAGACCCATCAAGTGTAACGAAAACAGAATGGATGTTGTCAGAATGATCCATAATGCTCAAATAGGGCCAAAACAAAGAAGAAAGTGCTTTGTAGAGGCTAATTTTGCCAAAACAGAACACACCAACAAATTCAAGAGTCTGAAAACAGTGGGGATATGGTTGAACGGACCAAAAATACAACTAGAAAAATAGTGAATCGGCTAGTCAAAGTGGGTTGACCAATCTAGTCAACTAGGGCTGATGTCATAGCAGTAGGAATGATGTCGTGAGCGATCGATGCGTTAGCAGACGCGTCTTTCGACTCACGATAGCAATGAAGCAGTAGCGGCGCACGGAAGCAACCAGAGTTGACGTCAGAAACACGCGGCTCAAGTTAGCAGATGAGGCCACGGGACACAATAGCACGGGACAAGTGCAAGAGGTGCGTAGGATAACGGGACAACATGTGGCCAATCTTATGGCAGCGCGTGGCGGCACATGGAGCGTCGATGACGATGAATCTGGTGGCATTGGCTTCGTCTTGAAGAGACGAAGAAGCTAGTGTAGCCCAATCTATGAAACAGAAAAATACTAGATACGCAGAAACCAACGTGAGAAGGTAGCAATTTTCCAAACAGAAAAAAAAGTAATGCAGAAAAAGAGAAGGCTTGGAAAAAACCCGAGGCTCTGATACCAAGTTATGAGAGTAAAAAGAGAAAAGAAAAAAGAACTCTTGTATTCAATATATGAATGAATAAGTACACACTCCTTTATATAGGAGAGAAGATAAATATATACAAAAAATATACTATAACAGATATATACAAATAATATTGTAATATATCTTAATATACTATATTAACAAAGTCAAAGTGAATAGTAAGTAAATATAACTTATCATTGCTACAAGAAAAGACATAATAATAATAATAATAATAATAATAATAATAATAATAATAATAATAAGGGTCCTGTTACACCATATGCAACCAACACAAAAAGTGTAAGTGTAAGGTATAAACATAAAATAGGACGGCAAACAGAAAGGCGTAAGTGTAAGGTGTAAGTTGCACACTTAAAAAAAGTCCGAATAATAATAATATCACATAAAAACTAGACATGTAAGCTGAAACAAGGTTCCCACATGCCCATTAAAACTACAAAATTTATAATCCACAACTTAAAGCACAAATAAATAAATAAAAATAAAGCTTATATTATTTTAAAAGTAGGGGAATTTTTAAATTTTTTTTTATAAAATGGTTTTAATTATTTGAGATGGGATTAGGACATTAAAAATCCAGCTAAGGGTAGCGTTGTATGATTGTGAAAGTTCTTCATTAAATCCTCTCATCTGCCTCCATTCATTGCCCCTCCATTTTTAGCCTTTAAATCTCTACCCTCCCCTCTCCCTCCACCCCTCACCACCACCAACCACCACTGTCTCTCTGAAACTCTCCCACTCTCTCTCTCTGCAAAAATGCCACAAATCATGCCAGACTTCTCCCACTCCATCAAGCTCAAGTATGTCAAACTGGGCTACCAATATTTTATCAACCACATTCTCACTTTCTTCCTCATACCCACCATTGCTCTCATCCTCATGGAGCTCATCCGATTAGGCCCCGACGAAATCCTCACCATCTATCAATCACTGCACTTCGATCTCGTCCAAGTCCTCTGCTCTTCTTTTCTCATCGTCTTCATCTCCACCGTCTATTTCATGTCAAAGCCTCGCTCGATCTTTCTGGTCGACTACGCCTGTTACAAGCCTCCAGTGACGTGTCGGGTACCATTCTCGACATTCATGGAACATTCTCGGTTGAACCTGAAAGACCACCCGAAAAGTGTGGATTTCCAGATGAGAATTCTCGAAAGGTCGGGTCTCGGAGAGGAAACATGTTTGCCTCCCGCGATTCATTACATTCCTCCCACTCCAACTATGGAAGCTGCGAGAGGAGAAGCCGAGCTTGTTATTTTCTCCGCGATCAATTCGCTAATGGATAAGACGGGTGTAGTGCCAAAAGACATCGATATACTTATCGTGAACTGTAGTTTGTTTTCACCGACACCTTCATTATCAGCTATGGTGGTGAATAAGTATAAATTGAGAAGTAATGTGAAGAGCTTCAATTTGTCTGGTATGGGGTGTAGTGCTGGAGTAATCTCAATTGATTTGGCTAGAGATCTTCTTCAAGCTCATCCCAATTCATGTGCTTTAGTGGTTAGTACTGAGATCATTACTCCTAACTACTATCAAGGTCAGGAGAGAGCTATGCTGCTGCCCAATTGCTTGTTTCGAATGGGCGGCGCCGCCATTCTTCTCTCGAATAAGCGTCGCGATCGGACACGAGCCAAGTACCGGCTTGTTCACGTTGTTCGAACTCATAAAGGGGGCGACGACAAGGCCTACAAGTGTGTTTTTGAGGAGCAAGACGAGCAGGGCAAAGTGGGAATCAGACTTTCCAAAGACCTAATGGTGATCGCCGGCGAGGCTTTGAAGTCGAACATAACGACGATGGGACCGTTAGTTCTTCCCGCTTCCGAGCAACTCCTCTTCCTCTTCACTCTCATTGGCCGAAAAATTTTCAACCCTAAGTGGAAACCTTATATTCCGGATTTTAAATTGGCTTTCGAGCATTTCTGCATCCATGCTGGAGGTAGGGCCGTGATCGATGAGCTCCAGAAGAATCTTCAACTGTCCGGGGAACACGTGGAGGCCTCGCGGATGTCCTTGCATCGATTCGGCAACACGTCCTCGTCTTCGCTTTGGTATGAACTGAATTATATTGAAGCGAAAGGGAGGATGAAGAAAGGAGATAGGGTTTGGCAAATTGCTTTCGGAAGCGGGTTTAAGTGCAACAGTGCAGTGTGGAAGTGTAATCGCACCATTAAAACACCTAGTGATGGACCATGGCAAGACTGCATTGATAAGTACCCAGTTTACATTCCAGAGATTGTCAAGCTCTAATTTTTTCTTAGGGCTGGATTATTAAAGCTCAAATATCCGTTACGTAACGTAAATGCTACTAAAAAAAAAAATTAAAAAAAAAAAAGAATACCCAGAAAGTGTATAGAATTTAAAATAAGTGTGTGCAGATGTAAATCTGGTCGACACGTTTTGAATTCTTCACATTTTTTTGGGTGTATAGCATTGCTAATATTTGTTATAGCTGCTGTTGTATTTGTGCATTGATACATGTTTGTCTTTTTCCTTCTCTTTTTTTTTTTTTCTGCAAAAATCTGCGTTGCATTTAGTTCCATGTAGTTGTCACAAGACTTATCACTGTTTCATGAAGGGGAGATGTAACCCATCAAGCTGTATGTATTATTTCAAAATGCTTATAAATGAAAATACACAATAATATTGTTGAAAACAGTAGTATCTTTTTTAAATTAGTTTTACTTTTTGGATGATCCTAGTTGTGCTTGTATATTCATGCAGAGTCACACAAGTAATTTTTCAGGTATGCACTAAGGAGAATAAATATCACGTGCATATCGATCCCTTCATGATACTTATAAATATAGTTTTTTTTTTTTTTTTAAAATCATTTTAAAAAAACTTTTTTGAATAAGAATTAAGGACAAATTCTTACATCATATATCAATAAAGATAAAAACCAAGTAAGTAATATAAGTATCAAAATGAAAACCGTTTATCTCAATTAAGTTAGCACAGAAGGACACATCCAATCATATGCAGCACCTACACCAACATGGCTGAGGAGAAATTAACCAAACATAAGACAAAACAACTACTACCAGCAGCCCAAGAAGCAGACAAAACAAGCAACTAAAATTTTTTTTTTTTTGAACAGCAAATAGAAGCTTTATTGACGAATTTAGCAGAGGACATGCAAAAATACATCAGTAGAGCAGGAAAAGACCAAGATTGGTGAGAAACCAATCAAACAGCCAACAAAAGAAAAAACAAACTGAAAGGAAAAAGAACAAACTGTAGAAGCACCAAACTGGAACAAAGCATCAAACTAGAACAAATTGCAGTCTGCACAGCTTGTCAGTTTCATGACTATAACAATCCTTGCCTCAACCCTGAGATGTTATAAAGGAAATCTGTAATCGAAAAATTGAGCTCCTTAGAAGCAGCCTTAAGCCAGATAGCAAGCCTAATGAGAATCAACTCTTACAACTCCTGCAGATTTGGATGAGACGCATTGAAGCAGCAATCATTCATGTGCTTCCAGATTGACCAAAGCGTTACCAGAGGTATGGCATGCCAAATCCGCTGTTCAGCTTTCCTACAAAGGTACCCTAACCACCATTGCAGCAGACCAAGGATAGAGTCAAACAACCTCTAATAGCTTTAATCCTAAATACCAAATCAGAAAATGAATAACTCACCCCTTTGACATGGCATTTTACCCATAAGGCTAAATATAGTTTATAGACAATCCACAATTAATTCAGCTCCAACAAAACTATTTTTTTGTAAAAACAAAATTCACACAAAGTCACTTGATTCTCGATTATTATTACTTGATATTCTAATACAATTATATAGCGACGGATTCAATTCACCATTTAATATTGCTATTTGAAACCTTCTTCTAGTTTTTTTTTTTTTATTATTCAAACTTCTTCTAGTTATTGTAAGTCTGTGGATCATGTAAATTTACTGACAAGTTCATATACAGAATATTAATTTGAAAAACAATTAGTATACATAATTTGATTACAGAATCAAATCTCGTGTCTAATTTGTTTGATTCTGTGATTGAATTTAATAATAATGAACCAAAAAAAGGGGACATTCAATTGGTTGTTATATGTAGCAGTCACAATTTACACCAAGTGGGATTGTCTAATTGGCCACTTCTCTTGAGGGCTACCGTACTAAATTCCACAACCAACTGTTTGTTGACTGGAATTTAATATGGCACATACGGATTAAGATTTAGGAAAATGTCATATCAGCACACAAAATATTTCCAAATTTTCAGTCCCCACCCCCACATCACTGCTTATAAATTGCCATGAAATTCAGATTACAGAATAGCAGCACAAATTCAAATTAAATGTAGCCAGAATATAAATATAAATTTATTATATGTCAGTCACATATTTTTCAAATGTGCATAATATGTTTGGTAACACTGCTCTATATTTGGTGGTGACATTGTGAGTTGATTTGTTTTTCTTATTGGGATCTATCATGGGTAGGACTAGTGGGTTGTTTGGTTGATCAATAATGGCTCTTTATTATGAAAAATAGCAATGCTTGTATCTTCACCGAATGACGTGAGTATTATGTACAATTTTTAGTAGTTCTTTTTTAATGATGCTTAACATTTTTCTTGTGAAAAGTAAAGATGATTTTTACATGTTTAACGTGTGTACATACATAAACAAAAACATATATTGATTTCAAAATTATATTAATAAAAAATAATCTACAATTAGAATTTCTATACATAAAATTTATACACAAGATCAAGGGTCTAACCTGGTAGTTCACGTGCCCCTTGACAGGTTTGATACCTAGGTTTAAGTTTTACGACTGTGAATATGACTTTCCGCCATTTTAAAAAAAAAAAAAATTGATGTGCTGATGATACTTTAAATTTTTGTAAAAAGGTCACATGTATATTATTTTGTAAGAAAATTCTATTAGTATGGTATTACTCTTCTTATATATTGGTGAATTAGTAGGTCATTTAAGTTAGGTTTGAAATATTGATGAACTTCAAACTTTGTAATATATGTTTAGAATTAATCTTGTTAAATGAGCTTTAATCAATCTGAAGCTTAGGGGTTGTTTGAGATCTCCTAAATAAGTGTACTTTAAAAAAAGAAATATGATTGTTTGGAATAACTTTTTGTCTTTTTACGAAAAAAATATATATTAACATATGGTATAAAATGGCAAAATTATGTTTTTACCCATACATTGTATACTCATCAGTGACAAGTGGCAGGAGGATAGTACGGCTTGATTGAAATGATGCATGAGGCTTTACAGGTACTGTTGGGCCGTGGAGGCCCACCACGTGTCCCGTTTCGATAATCCGAACCGTGTAATGTGTAGAACTCGTTGAGTACTATATGTCTATGAAAAATCACTTTAATCGGATATCAATAGCTATGTGATCAAATAGTTTTGTATGAAATTAATGGACGGTGAAAAATAAACGACTGAAAAAAATCTAATTTGATCGCATAGCTATCCATATTCGATCAACGTGAGTTTTTACAACCATATAGTACTTGACGAGTTCTACACATTCAACGGTTCGGATTATTAAAACGGGACCCGTGGTAGACTCCCATGGGCCCAACATTACCCTCCAACTTAATAAATATATATATCTAATTTTCTTTTTTGTTCTTTTAACATACCAATACGTCAATTCAATACCAGCACTGTCAACTTCTTGGTTTGTATTAAAATAGTGTGTAAATTAATTTTTTTATATTTTTAATTTGTAAATAGTGATAACTTTTTAATTTTTTTTTGGTAACTTTTTGACTTGTAAAATTTTTTTGAGCATGCCAAATCAGCCCTTAACACTTATAGTATATATAAGCATAAAATATATTCAAATTTTATATGTTTATATAAGGAATCAATCTCAAACAATTTTTTAACTAGTCAAACTCAAATACTTTAGTTCATTTTATAATTATAGTTGGTGATCAAATTATTTTTAAAAAAAAACTTGGCACATTGCGTCACCAATGCCCACAGATAGACTTGGTGCGTGAGCATGGTCTATGGATTATGTTCTGTCTCTCCCTCTCTGTTCCATTTTCCCATTGTAGGTTTGTATATTTGACGCTTGTATAGTTGATATTACATGTATCAATTAATATATATATTAGTGTATCAATTAATATTATATCATTATCATTGACTCTACATATTATACAAATTATAAATACTTAGAACTTCTAAAATTATGTCACATCATCTGTTAATATATTAGTTAGTACATTAATTGATACATATAGCATTATTCTTTTCTTTTTTTTTAATGTTGCTATTAGCACCGTATCAATTATTTTGGATCTCTCATTTCTTTGGATTCCCACTTATAAATTGTAAAACTCTTGAAATTTATTTTCTCCTCCCAAATAATACCAAAATTATTCTTGTAAAAATATTTCACCCATTTAAATGCACACCCTTACACCCAAAAAGTCTCTCTTCCAAAATCCTTACAAAGCTCACGACAGTGGATCCTCCCAAAACTAGTAGAAAAAATTTGTGGTGATGAAGAAGTTTTTTTTCTCTATTTCATTACAAGATTTGTCAATCTGTTTATTTTTTTTTTCTATTACCTCTTTTCACACACACAACACAATCCAATTTCATGCTTCTCTAGTTGGTTTTTTATCATTTACCATGGCCTCACTGTACTTCTATGATCTTTGTGTGTGCAAAACTAGGCAGGATTTCACTCCCTGGTTGACCGGCCGGTCAACTACCAAAAGTGGTTCAACCTTCTTTGTTTGCCTACTTCTGTTGCTACTTCAGTTATCCGTTCCTGAACAAATAAGAAATGTTCGATTACCTGTTCCTGAACAAATAAATAATGTTTGGGTCTGTATTCCCGAATTTCATTCATATGTTCGGGTGTTCAGTCTAAAAAAAAATGACGAATAGTTTTTATTATTTTTTTCAAGAAATTTACCCTTAACAGGCCAATCTTCTCTGAGCTAAGAACATCATCAAAGTTATAAGTGATGGAACAATCTTCTGTGTAAATAAAATAACTTGAAATAAATTCAAACAAAATAAATAAATAACATACCTGATTTATATATTGAACCGAATTAAAATTAAGACCAAGTCGAGTGTGTGACACTCTGTCCTTAAGACAGATTCGCCCCGCTACGGTACTTACGGTTGAGTGGCGTCTATCTCCCAGGATACAATGATCTTCAAAAATTGTAGTAGTACTCCAAACAATTTGTTCGGCGAACCAAACCTGTGTTCTAACTCTCTGAATTTTATTCTAAATCTAATATGAAGAATAATGCATAAATACAGAATTTAGGACAACAAAAGACAACAATCAGACTGATTTTTCCTAGGGGCAAAATTGTTGGACAGTGCTGGATTTAAATAGGGCTGAACAGGTGCAGAAATTTGAACCAACAGATGCAAAAACTGTTCCGAACAAATACAACTTCAATTCAAACAGATCTGACCGTTTAACACTTAGAAACCTGATATTCAAACAAATTTGAAAAAGGTTGTCCGTTGGTCAAACAAAGCAACTGCATGTATCTTTATTATTAAACACCATTTAAAATATATATATATATATTAAACTAATTGAATATATATATATATTAAACTATTTAAATAATTTAATAAATAAAGAAAGAGGTACAAATTTTAGAAAACTAACTAAGAATTCAAAATTAGAATTTAGAATTAAATTAAATTCTCACAATTACAAATTTTAGGAAACCACTTAGGAACCCAAAATTTGAATTTAGAATTAAATTAAATTCCCACAATAATTTTTATTGAAAAAATTCAAAAGGATTTTATCTAAATAAAAATTAATGTTAGACCCAAAAACGACGTCAATTTCCGATTCACTCATAAATGGTTTTGACGTTCTGTCTTCACCTCTTCGGACCCATCCCAAACATCGTTTGGGGCCCACTAAAACTTGGGCTTTGTCTTCACCTCTTCGGACCCATCCCAAACATCGTTTGGGGCCTACTAAAACTTGGGCTCAAAAATATGCCTATATAAAATCATTTTTTTTCCAACAATCCCCCACGTAAATGGAATTTGACGGAGAGAAAATGCAACAACATGATCTAATCAGAGAGTACAGAAATTGAAAATATTCTGCAAAGAATATGTAGCTTTTGGCTTTGAACCTTCCCTTGTGAGACACTATCGGATTTACTAGCTAATCAGTGAACACGAAGTCTTGAACTGTTCAGCCGTTAGTGTAAACCAAGACAATAGAACTCACACAGTATATTCCCAGACACAATTTAGTTCTCACTATTGTGTTCATTTTGGCCCTGAACAACCTGGTCTTCATGAGTGCTCTAAAGACTTGTAGCCCTTCACAAATCTTATAGAACCGGCCCAGTTCACACTCACATAGGTGATTCTTATGAAAAGTATCCTGCCATACTCCACTAGGTTTACCTAGATATAAGAATCATTAAAAGTTTTACTTTAACCTAAAACACTGCAGACATCATTATTTCATCAAAGAAATGGGTAGGAGTTAAACTCCCTAGTGATCCTTCTGAGTCAATCACAACTCGGTTGTCCCTTTGAACCTAGATCTTCGGATCTCCAGTCAATTAGGTTGGGTTGTCGTTGTGGTAACTCTTATTTAATAGGCTTTAGTCCCATTCCCCTCGATGAATTCTCAACTAACTCTCTTGCTAACCCTTTGGTTAGTGGATCCGCTATGTTGTCTTTAGACTTAACATATTCTATGGCAATAATTCCATTAGAGAGTAGTTGTTTCACGGTGTTATGTCGACGACGAATGTGTCGTGACTTACCGTTATACATATGACTCTGTGCCCTACCTATAGCTGATTGACTATCGCAATGTATGCATATAGCAGGCACCGATTTTGGCCAAATTGGAATATCTTCAAGGAAATGGCGAAGCCATTCTGCCTCTTCCCCTACTTTGTCTAAGGCTATGAATTCTGATTCCATAGTAGACCTAGCAATGCAAGTCTGTTTGGAAGATTTCCAAGATACAGCCGCCCCACCAAGAGTAAAGACATACCCACTGGTGGACTTCGAGTCTCTAGTATCCGATATCCAATTTGCATCACAGTATCCTTCAAGTACTGCTGGATATCTTGTATAATTCAGCCCAATATTACGAGTAAATCGGAGATATCTTAGAACCTTTATAATTGCCTTCCAGTGTTCTACTCCTGGATTACTTGTATATCTACTTAATTTACTTACTGCATAAGCTATATCTGGGCGAGTGCAGTTCATCAAGTACATTAAGCTTCCAATAATTTGGGCATACTATAATTGAGAAATACTTTCCTGTACATTCTTAGAAAAATAAAAATTAACATCTACAGGTGTTCTAGCAAGATGATCATCATCTTTGCTAAATTTGTCAAGTATTTTCTAAATGTAATGAGATTGTGACAAAGCATATCCTTCTGATATTTTGGTAATTTTTATACCAAGTATTACATCAGCAATACCCATATCCTTCATGTCAAAATGTTTATTCAACATTTTCTTGGTAGTTTTAATCATGTCATTATTACTACCAATAATGATCATATCATCTACATAAAGGTATACAATGACATAACCCTTATCTGTATTTTTAATATAAACACATTTGTCACACTCATTAATTTTAAATCCATTTGACATCATTGCCTTGTCAAATTTCTCATGCCATTGCTTTGGCGCTTGTTTTAAACCATATAATGATTTAACCAATTTACACACTTTCTTTTCTTTCCCTAGAACAGAAAACCCTTCTGGTTGTTTCATGTAAATTTCTTCCTCTAACTCACCATTTAAGAAAGCGGCTTTAACATCCATTTGATGAATTTCTAGATTGTATAGAGATGCAATGGCAATTAGCATTCTAATGGATGTTATTCTAGTAACCGGTGAGTATGTGTCAAAGCAATCAAGACCTTCTTTTTGTCTAAAACCTTTGACCACAAGTCTTGCCTTATATTTGTCAATTGATCCATCTACTTTCAATTTTCTTTTGAAAATCCACTTGTACCCAAGAGGTTTACAACCTGGTGGCAAGTCCACTAATTTCCAAGTGTGATTTTGCAAGATGGATTCAACTTCACTGTTGACAGCTTCTTTCCATAAAGGAGCTTCAGAACTGGACATAGCCTCTTTAAAAGTTAAAGGCTCATTTTCTAACAAATATGTTAGAAAATCTGGACCAAAAGATTTTGAGGTTCTAGCACGTTTACTACGCCTAGGTTCCTTTTCCTCATTTTGGTCTAACTCTTGCTCTTAATTATGTTCTTGATCATTACTAGTAATAGTATCAAAAGATCTCTTATTATTACTAGTCTTTTGTCCAGTCTTATTTGGAAATACATGTTCAAAGAATGATGCATTCCGAGACTCAATAATAGTATTTACATGCATTTTGGAATGTTCTGATTTATGAATCAAAAACCGATATGCACTATTATTCTTGGCATAACTAATGAAAATGCAATCAATAGTCTTAGGACCTATCTTAGTCTTTTTAGGACTAGGAATAGCCACTTTAGCCAAACACCCCCACACTTTTAAGTATTTGTAGGATGGTACTCTACCATGCCACATTTCATAAGGTGTTTGATTCATTTTCTTTCGGGGTACTTTATTAAGTATATAATTAGTAGAAAGTATTGTTTCCCCCCACAAGTTCTGAGGTAATCTAGAACTGATCAACATGGCATTCATCATTTCTTTTAAAGTCCTATTTTTCCTTTCAGCAATTCCATTTTGATGAGATGAGTAAGGAGCGGTGGTTTGATGAATTATTCCATGTTCTATACAAAACTCACCAAAAAGTGATTCATATTCACCACCTCTATCACTTCTAAGTTTCTTGATTTTCTTACCAAGTTGATTTTCAACTTCATTCTTATATTGAATGAAAGTTTCCAAAATTTCATTCTTGGTTCGAATTAAATAAATATAACTATATCTAGTATAGTCATCTATAAAAGTGATTACATACTTTTTCCCACCTCTGGTTTGAATTGATTTAAAATCACAAATGTCACTATGAATTAATTCAAGTGGTTCTGTACTTCTTTCAATTGAATGAAAAGGAGTTTTAGATAATTTTGCATCAACGCAAATTTCACATTTATGATTTGAATCAATGTTAAATTTAGGTAAACATTCCATATTAATTAATCTACGCAAAGATCCATAATTAACATGTCCTAGTCTACCATGCTATAAATTTGAAGACTCAAGCAAGTAAGAAGAAGATGTATCTTTATTAATACCAGAGGGTATAATAGTTATTACATTCATCTTGAAAAGGCCATCACACATGTAACCTTTTCCTATATGCATTCCGTTTTTGGTAAGTACAAACTTGTTACTTTCAAAAACTAACTTAAACCCATTTTTACTCAACAAAGATCCAGAAACTAAATTCTTGCGAATGTCCGGCACATGTAATAATTTCTAAAAACCAGAATTAATTTTCTGGCAAAATTTCACAAAAAAATATTCTGAATTGTTAATGACACCAGTATCGTACTACTAGTTGTCAAAGAAAATAGACAGTATATTACTACTATCTGTCAAATAACATATAATCACTATTTATTTTTCCAACCAGAATATTATTTTATAAATCCAGAGAAAATAATTTTCTTAGAAAAGGAAACAACGAAAAATTCTGTAAACAGAATAATTCGAATCTGTCTTAAGATTGATGGAACAATCTTCTGTGTAAATAAAATAACTTGAAATAAATTCAAACAAAATAAATAAATAACATACCAGATTTATATATTGAACCGAATTAAAATTAAGACCAAGTCGAGTGTGTGACACTCTGTCCTTAAGACAGATTTGCCCCGCTACGGTACTTACGATTGAGTGGCGTCTATCTCCCAAGATACAATGATCTTCAAAAATTGTAGTAGTACTTCAAACAATTTGTTCGGCGAACCAAACCTGTGTTCTAACTCTCTGAATTTTATTCTAAATCTAATATGAAGAATAATGCATAAATACAGAATTTAGGACAACAAAAGACAACAATCAGACTGATTTTTCCCAGGGGCAAAATTGTTGGACAGTGCTAGATTTAAATAGGGCTGAACAGGTGCAGAAATTTGAACCAACAGATGCAAAAACTGTTCCGAACAAATACAACTTCAATTCAAACAGATCTGACCGTTTAGCACTTAGAAACTTGATATTCAAACAAATTTGAAAAAGGTTGTCCGTTGGTCAAACAAAGCAACTGCATGTATCTTTATTATTAAACACTATTTAGAATATATATATATATATTAAACTAATTGAATATATATATATATATATTAAACTATTTAAATAGTTTAATAAATAAAGAAAGAGGTACAAATTTTAGAAAACTAACTAAGAATCCAAAATTTGAATTTAGAATTAAATTAAATTCTCACAATTACAAATTTTAGGAAACCACTTAGGAACCCAAAATTTGAATTTAGAATTAAATTAAATTCCCACAATAATTTTTATTGAAAAAATTCAAAAGGATTTTATCTAAATAAAAATTAATGTTAGACCCAAAAACGACGTCAACTTCTGATTCACTCATAAATGGTTTTGATGTTCTGTCTTCGCCTCTTCAGACCCATCCCAAACATCGTTTGGGGCTCACTAAAACTTGGGCTTTGTCTTCACCTCTTCGGACCCATCCCAAACATCGTTTGGGGCCCACTAAAACTTGGGCTCAAAAATATGCCTATATAAAACCATTTTTTTTCCAACAATAACCTCTTCTAAGCTTTTATTGTTGTACTCCTCTTGTCTCATGAAGTTATGGTTGTCGAAAAAACTTCAACTCATTGTCATTACCAGAGAAGTGTATACAATCAAATGATTGCCACCGTTGCTGCTGGAATATTGTTGCTAAAGGTTTTCAAGGTTTTAAGGGTGGGTAGATTTTAAAAGTGAGATTTGAAGAAGATGGATAAATAATGATGGAGGTGAATGTTCTCATAAATCCTAACTCATGATGTAGTGGGTATGTGAGTTTAATTGTAAGATGGGGTGTCCCAAAATTATTGATATCCTTTTTAGTAGTTTCACTTGAGATTATTATTGTAATAAAAAAAAAACTAAAAAATAAAAAGTATAAAATAATTGATGAGGTGCTTATAGCACTCTGTTTTTTAGGACAATGTTCTATGCCAAATTACGTTTGGATCATACATAGTAAGGTTTGTATTGTAATGTTTGGTTTGCAATGGGAAAGACAAAAGCCTCATGTTGTTTGTATTCAAAATTGGGTTTAATTGATAAAATTAAAACGACTTAGGTTGTAGTCCAAGTGGTCACCATAGATAGGGCACTTGAGTATCAGGGTGAGACTTTATGTTCAAGTGTATAAAGTGATATCTGTATTGTAATCTAATTACACGCTATCTTTGTCCAAAAAAATAATAATAATAACAAAAATAAGTGACAAATTTAAAACGGTAAAATTAGGCTTGGATTTGGCAGCCCTTTTTGTGGGCCGAGTTCAATGATAAAGGGTTTGAGCTTGTATGGGCCCAATCAACTGGTTTGGGTTTGGCAGGCCTTTTTTGCATAGATTGGGCTGGTTTGATAACTGTGAGTGTGTGGTTATGAAATATTTGATAGTTTGGATCGGGTTTTTAAATATTAAGTTGATCCAAAATAAGGCTTGAGATGGTATTATTGGGCCACACCTTGATAATGTCGGACTTCAGCCTTACAATGCTTCTTCTGTAAAGTGATGCATCCCAATCTATAAAAAAATAAAATAAAAAAAATAAAACAAAACAAAACAAAAACAAAGGTGATGCATCTAATAAGAGTTGCTTCCCAGACCAAATAATAATAATAAATTTGCTTCATTAATAAGTCAGTGATAATCTAGGGAAATTTTAATATAGAACCCTTTAAAAGGGTGTATTATATGTACCTTTAGTTATGATTAATTTTTTCTTTAATTATGACTCATGAGTTCTTTAATTATGCATCATGTTGTGTTTAGTTATGACAATTTTTTTTTAATTATGACTCAGAAAATTAAAATTATACTATTTTTCTTTTTAATTACAAAATAAATATGAAAGATATACACCATACCGTTTCCCAATAATCTATCTATCTATAGCAAGTTTGGCAATAGACAAAATAGTCAAAAAGTCAACTATTCTTTTTATTTTATTTTTTACATTTTTTTTTGTTAAAAATAAAAAAACTAACTAAAATAGCTACTTCTCAAAACAATTCTTACTATATATAAATGAATAATTCTACATATACTAACAATCTTACTAAACAAAAATGCTTCACACCCCCACTGGGGGTTGACACCCAGTGAGGTGTAGGCCCATGATTGGGTAGGAAAAAAACTGTTTTTTTTTTTTTTTTTTTTTTTTGGTCTTCAGCCAGTGGGGGCACGCCACGTCACTGGGGGTGCGACCCCCACTGGGGGTATGCAGCAAGACTCCTTACTAAAATACAAAAAACTAAATGTGATTGGTTGTAAAAAAAAGTAATGATATTTAAACACTCAATAATGTTTTAACATGTATGGTTTTAGTAAATTTATTAATATGATTTTAAGTAGATGTAACATTGCTCTATATAAACTGAATGCTCCTTACGGTGTCATGAAGTCTTGCTTCTTATTCTACCAAGTGTTTATGTCTTTATTTTAAAAAAATAAAATAAAATGATTAAATGAGAGGAATGAGACTCAAATCATACATATTAAATCAAATGAAAAAAAGCTCACACTACTTGAATAATATATATTATATAATAAATATATTATTTTATTTTTATTTATTTAAATTACACACTACATATATCAACAGTTAATATGAACTTGATAGCATTGTTGGATTCACAAGCCCGTTCCATAATAGTTAAATAAAAAATAAAAATATAAAAAGTGCACAAAAAATATAGAGATAAAAATTTTGCTATGCAAATAGTACAATTGATTCGGTAATCACTTTTAGGTCACCTAGTAAGTACATGCGGGCGATAGCCTGACTTATTTTGACTAATTTATTTTATTTTTGAAAATATTATTTTAGATTATTTGATTAAATTTATTTTAAATAATTTCTGATTTTTTAATAATTTATTTTAATTTTAAAAAGTTAATTATGAGAAGTTACCCATTCTTGTTTTTTATTATTAGCTTCTACTGTGAATATATTAATTTACGATTATATCTTTAAATTTTTTTTAAAAATATAAAAAAAAAAACTCAAATAGACTATGGATTATTTTTTTTTTTTTAATGAGAAATCTGGATTAGTAGTGAATGACAAAATATAAAAATTAATTCAAAAAGTTATTTTACAGTTTATTCACAAAATACTACTCAGTAACTTAAATTTATAATCCAGTAGTTGCACTAAATAGATTAATTAACAATTTCTAATTAAAGTTATAATCTATAATTCGTTAATATGTCATAATTTTATGTTGGCCAAAACCTTCGAGTTTGGCCTATTTTGAAAAGTGGGTTAAAAGTTAATTCTCAGCTTTTAATCTATTTTGAGTTACATCATCTCTCATATTTTTTATACACTTTTTTTAAAAAAATCAAAAAAATCCAAAAAATTAACTTTTAACCATCTTTCCAAAACACTCATTTGTTTGATTAAGTCTTCAGAAATTGTTTTATGATTTTTTAAAATTAGAAAATAATTTGATAAATATTAAAATTTATATTTTATAAATGATTTCTCTCCTAAAAATAGAAAATCATATGAAAATAATATTTTTTTATCAAATTAGTTTTTCAATTTTTTTAAAAAATAAATTCTGAATTTTCAATCAAAAAAGCAATTTTTTTGCCATTAATAGGGGATAATGCAATAATTGATGATATGTGTGATGCTTCTTTTTTTTTTTCTTTTTTTTTTATTATTAATTTGGCCTCGTTTGGGAACAGATTTTTTTTAGTACTTTTTTTACTTTTTAGCTAGAATATAATGTAACAAAATTAGTATATTTGGGATAAATTTTTAGTTTTTTTACAAAAAAAAATATACAAAAAATTGAGAGAAAATAGATTCTTTAGCTTTTTGGTATATATTGTTGATTTTTTGATTTTTTTAATAACTTTTTAGCTTTTAGGCTAAAAAAGTTACTTTCCAAATGAGACCTTAGTAAGAGATAATTTTAAAATATTATCAGAACTGTATGACCATATGCATATATCTATATATATAAGAGGCGTTTAGCTACTTGAGGTTCGTCTTTTCTTTTCAATTTTATCCTTTCATTTTGAATAATTTACTAATGGTGACCTACATATTGAGTGAAGGTTTTTTCCATAATTACACAAGTATTCTTGATCAATTATGCAACAGGTTTTTTCGTAATTATACAAACATTCTTGGTCAACTATGAAACATAAATATTTTATTTTTTAACAAATTACAAATACACACATAAAGTTTTTTTAAAATATAAATCAGTCCTATAATATTAAAAATTACAACTATCGTTTGTTATAAATTTTAATTTAACACAATACTTGAGGGAAAAAAAACTATTCTCCTATGCAATAATAAATTATCAAAATTGTTTATTGAAAAACATTTTTCTTATCATTAAAAATTATTAATTTATTTAATGATACTTATTAATAAAATTGATCATTTGTTATGCGAATATGATTCACGTATTAATAAAATTAGCATGTGTATATATATATATATGTATTTTCTTCTGCTTTTTTATTAGTTTAGTGACTTATTTTAGTAGTTTTTTTAGATTGGAGAATTATCTTAATATTTGTTTTATATTTATCTGTTGAGAAAAGCTACACATCATAATTTTTTTTTTATAAATTCAGAGGAAATGTTAAAGACTCGTAAATTCATCCAAAATAATATGGTAATAGAATTAAAGTCGACATGTATAACAAATTAAAAAATATACATATTATATCACATAATTCTATCATATATATATAATGATTTATTCTATTCAATTAATATATCAAAATTTTAATTTTTAAAAAATTATCAAAATATAAAACTTAAATATACTATCACGGGCCTATGTAAACTAATATATATGTGTATATATGTACAGGTTTGGCATCCCTAATAGAACAATAAGCGTTTTTTTAAAAACAAACTATTTATTTTTCCTATAATAAATGTGAAAATTTAACAAGTTACTATTATTGAGTTATTTTTTTATTTATAATTATATACATGAAAAATCCTATGAAATAAGTAGTTTAAATGAAACTTATAATATTTTCTAATCCATATCTAAACTAGAAGAAACCCAACCCAGATATATATAAAATCATTTACAATTAACCCAATCATTACAAAATCCTTCACAAAAGGGGGACGAATTTAAGATATCAACCATCAAAATAAAAAATATATATATAATAATATACAGGGTAATGCTATAGTGTGCAACTTACACCTTACACCTTTTTGTGTTCACTTACACTTTACACTTACACCTTTTTTCCCTTGCACTTACACCTTTTGTGTAAGTGGCACATGGTGTGCAACTTATACATTTCATTTATACCTTCCACTTACACTTACACCTTACACTTACACCTTACACTTACATCTTTTGTGTGAGTGGCACATGGTGTGCAACCCACTTACACCTTTTGTGGGTTGCACACCTAAGAAAACTCCTAATATACAATTAACCCAATCATTACAAAATCCTTCACATTTAAAGAGGGACGAATTTAAGGAGTCTGGATCCTCTCCAGCCAAAGGATCCCTCCGGTCCTCCGGTCAAGGGCCACGATTTGGCTACGTGGCCCTTTGAAGATCTACGGCTCAGATAAAAAAAAAAAAAAAAGAATTTCGTTTCTCTGCAAAATGGAGGAGGGGAAGAGGAGAGAGAAGAAGAAGAAAGGGTCAAAAGACCATCTCTTTGCTTGATGTGAGGTTGAATCAAAGGCATTTCAGCAAGATAGGCATGCTAGGAAACCTTGAGTTTGCTCAAATTTCAGGAATCATATAGAGCCATTATTGTCTTTCTTGAAATGAGGTTAAACCCAACTCACAATTTGAAGAGAAAAAAAAAATCTGCAGAAAAACGAGAAGTCTGCATAAAACATTTTCTATAGAAGGATCCCTCCGGTCCTCAAGTTTTTGGTAAAATTTTATGCTGTTTCTCTGCATACAGATTCTGCAGATAAAATTATGTAGTAGATTCTCAAGGACTAATCTGCATAAAATTTTTTTTTTTGAAGATCATCAATATCTGCAGAATTTTTTTTTAGTTTTGATGCAGATTTCTGTGTTCAAAAATCTTTGGTTCAGTTAAGTGTTTTGAGGGAGAGAGAGAGAGAGAGAGAGAGAGAGAGTTATCAGTGAGAAGAAGAAGAATTTTTTGGTTCAGTTCGGCTTCATCATAGTGAGAAGAAGAAAAAAAAAAATTACCCAGTTGAAATCTATGCCCAAAACAACTATAGGAACAATATTTTTTCCCCAGAAATTCAAATCTGAAACTGTACAACATCATTTGTATGTATGTATATAGCTCTGTTTGAGATCCATATAGCTCGTTCTTGAAGCCCAAAACAAGAAAAAAGAAGAAGAAAAGAACGAATCAAATCTTCATCATCTTCAACATCATCATCATCTTCATCAACAAAAAAAAAAAATTGCTCTGTAGATCCGGATCTACAAATCTTCATCATCTTGATTTTTCTTCTTTTTCTTCTTCCAAAATATCTACATCAGAAAAACGCAGAAAAAAAGACCGTGGCTTTTGCTTATAAGATCACACTTCCGCCATTGATGGATGCTTGTTTGGCTTTTCTATGGCTTTTGCAGAGAAACAAAATTCAAATTTTTTTTTTTTTTTTTTTTTATCTGAGCCGTAGATCTTTAAAGGGCCACGTGGCCAAATCGTAGCCCTTGACCGGAGGACCGGAGGGATCCTTTGACTGGAGAGGATCCGGACTCGAATTTAAGATCTCAACCATCAAAATAAAAATCATGTTTCCACTTTTTAAAAAATTTTACTTTCTTATTTTTCGTATTTTTTTTATTGTTACTGTATTTTTTTAATATTTTAAGAATTTTTTTTTTACTTTTTAGACACACCTAACATAAATACACTTAAAAAGTAAAAAAATTATAAAAAAAATCTTTTAAAAATTTACTAAATGCCAAAAATACAAAAAAATACAAGAATTCAGTCCATTTTTTATATTTTATATATTTATTAATTTTTAAAATATTTTTTTACAAATTTTTTACTTTTTAGATACATCTAAGCAAGTTGCATATAAAAAAATAAAAAAATATTTAAAATTTAAAAAATATTCACTAAAAATAAAAAAACACGAAAATCAAAAAAGTCAATTTTCAAAAAACTTAATCTAAAAAACTCAAACCAAACACACTGATTATTATTTGGGAAGAGATATTTAGGATTTTTTTGACTATTTTAACCATAAAAGATAAAATAAATTATTTTAATCACAAAAAATAAAAATTACATTCAATTCATAATCTTTACACTATTTTCTCACAAAAAAATCAAAAAATCTTTCTTAAACTAAGTTTTCAGTTCAAACTAAAATAATTAAAAAAATTAAAAAATCAACTCAGTCTCCAAACGACACCTAAGCAGAGGACCTTTCATCTCTTAAAAATGTTTTTTTACAATAAAAAAGAGAGAAGTTGCACTGGCAGTGTCTTTTTCTCTTTTCAATTTTGTGCCAAGGTACAAAAGCATGGGATTTCCCTCTCTACTTCGCATGCTTTTTTGACTGATTTCAGTCAACAATTCCTTTCTCTTTCAATTAAGCAAAAGCAAAGTTTGACTGACAATGAAATTAATGAGAACTACTGATCATTATCACATGTAAGTGTGATGATTCTCTTTGCCCTTTCCGCCATTGATGACATTTTTTGCCAAATCGTAAATTATAATTTTTTAATAAATTACAAATATATTTTTAAAATTTATTTAAACTACAAATTGACCTTGTAATTTTAAAAATTACAAATATCTTATTTTTAGAATTTTTTTTATTTAACAAAAAATTAATAGAAAAAATAAAATTCGTAATTATCAAAATATTAATTAAAATATATTTATCATATCATTAAAAATTGTTAATTGAGTTCATATGATTTATTAATAAAATGATTTATTTATTATGCAATTAAAAATTTGAAGGGACTTGATATAATTTTCATAACTATAAGTGACAATTTATAATTTAAGGAAATTTTAAAGGGTGTATTTGTAATTTAATTTTTATTTATTTATTATTAAACTGCAAATCCGGCATATGAATCTTGACTTTATATGAAAGTAACTTTCTTCCTATTTTACTATAATTATGGATAAGGTTCACCCACCACCGACCCCTTAATCTTTACAGTCATCTCTTAATTCTGTATTATCGAAGTGAGTTAAAAATTCATTATAAAAAATTAATCTAAACAATTATACTTTTTTACATGTCTTGTTAGATAAAGACAAAAAGTTATTAAAAAATTAATTATCAAACAACTTAATACTGAAATATATGTAACATTATTTATGTGATACTAAAAAAATAATTACGAAGTCGAAAATTGGCAAGACATATTAACTTATTTTGTTAAATAGTTAGGAGAAAGAATGAGTCCATTACTCTGTATTGGGGTTTCTTATTAGCAAATAGTACAATGTGGACAATATCATTTGATACTATTTTATGTCTTGGTAACAATTTTTTTGGATTTTTTTATATTTTTTTTTTTACTAAAAGACAAATTTTTTTGTAAAATCAAAAAAAAAAAAAAAAATCTAAACAAAATATCACATTCAACCCTATAATTATTTTACTTTTTCTCTCACAAACATCACATCTAATCATAAAAAACCCAATTATCTTTTCAAACATTAAAAAAAATATCTCTAATAATATCCTACAACTAAAAAAACCTATATAAAAATCCACTTCCCAAACACCCATTATGAAAGTATCTACTAATTTTCCATTGATAGCCTTAGTTCTTTTGGATATTCCCTTTCCAAATGGATAGGATGTGGATTGGACTGTTCAATTCAACCTAAGGGGTCACTATTGGCCTCATTTTGATAATTCGCTTGGCTTTATAATTTTTTATGTCTTTTTGTGTAATCATTTAAAAAAAAAAAAATGAGATTAGTAATAATTATTACCACATGATTTCATCATTTGAGTACTCTAAAAGATGAACAATTTATTTTCAAAATCATATGTAGCATCTATTTATTTTTTTTAAATAAGATGATAAAATTACATAGTTATAATTATTAAATTAATCTAATTTTTTTTTTAAATAATTGATCTACACACATCTAATATACAGTATTAAAAGTAATACTTATCCTTAGTTTTTTTCCCTCTTTCTTAGTGTTAATTACTTGACATTCTATATAGTTTTCTATATTTTTTTATCAGAAAATAAATATAATATATGAACAATATTAGGAATTATGAAAAAAATATCATGAAATGTTTCATAGAGATTTTCTTCCTTTAATTACGTGTGATATTTTATTATATATGTAATCTAAAAATAAAAAATCTTTTATGATTATCTTCATATGTATGTATACCTTATATATGAGAGGGAGTTGTAGTTGTTACAATTGATGGCTCTCTTTTTTTTGGCCCATTTTGCCATCATATTTTGTTGTTTACTTTGCCACTTTTGGACCATTTTGTAGTCCTTATGTGATACTGATATGTGAAGAAGTCACATTGAAACGTGAAAACCATGGTTCTTTTTCTTTTTTTTTTTCCCCCTGTTTTTTCCCCTTGGTTTTCTCTATAACACTCCGCATTGTTTTATGAGGTGTTGGATTGTTTGGTAAATTCATATCCATCATAAAAACATTTAACTTGTTTGGTTTGGATTTTTAGAATTCACTATTTAGAAAATTATTTTTTTTAATTAATTTTTTTATTGATTTTTTTAATATTCTAAGCAAATTTTTTTTTAAAAATTTTTAGATACACCTAGCATAAATATGCTTAAAAAATATAATATTTGTGAAAAAAATATTTAAAAAATTCACTAAATACTAAAAATACAAAATTAAAATACGAGAATTCAGTATATTTTTCATATTCTTGTGTATTTATTATTTTTTTAAATATTTTTTTACAAATATTTTACTTTTTAAATACATCTACATAAGGTATATCTAGAAAAGTAAAAAAATTACTTAAAATTTTAAATATATTCACTAAAAATAAAAATAAAAATACAAAAAATAAAAAATAAAAAATTTAATTTCTAAAAAATTGAAACCAAACACACTAATTGTTATTTGATGATTGTGCAAACATGAGTCGTCCACGTAAATTGTGAAAGAGTTAAAAAGTCAAATATTACAATTGTCTATGAGATACAATATGAGCAAACCCAGCTAACTCTATTTCCATGCTTCTCTTTCAAACCCGTTCTTTATTCTCATCTTTGTCTCATAATCTCTTCCAACGAGCCAAGACCTATAGGATCACAACAAATTCATTGACCAACAAGCTAAAACACTAAACCACACTCACAAGTACCATCCTCATTACCCTGAAATCCAAATCTCACCTTCCTCTATACTCAACACAGTCAAGCCTTATATTTCATTCTCATCGCACAACACCATTAACTACACCAATCCACGGGTTACCCGTTCTTAACAGTTAACCCCCAAACAAAACAAGGCTCACATGTCATCACATAACCATCTCAGAAGACAATAACACGTATACCACACTATTAAGATTATCAATCCATGAACCACTTCTCATTAAACGTATAAAAAAGAGTTCGAGATTCACTGCATGCGCCCAATACATGAGAGTAAACAAACAACAATACATATGCATATACAACACATAATCACGATGTATCAACACCCAATAGTACACCACTCAACAACAAAAGATTCACATATTGAATCACTGGCCTCTAATACAAAAGTCCTTTTATAGGGTAATACCACTGTGTTAGCTAGAAAGTAGACCCTCACGAAGCTCTCGAAACCTGGCCTACACGGGTCTCGTATCAATATCGTCCTTGACTAGACTAAAGAGACTGAGTCTAACTAGGTTCTAAAACACTAGAAGCATTCACACACAAAGGGCAGAAACATCTAACATGCCCCAAATGACCACAATTTAAACAAATAGGAGACTACCTAGTCTGCAATTGACTTGAAGCCTGAATCTCACTAGGCCTCTCAACTGACGAGTCTGAAACTCCTGACGAAGACAATGACTGAGCCTGCGATTAAGCATGCGCTTGCCTCCACCTCTTACTAAGCCTAGAGTGCTTATGAACAGTAGGAATAGCCAAAGTGACCTCCTCCCTAACCCAACCAACACTCATAACCATGGCCTCTGCAGAGGCCGCCTCCTCAACTGAAAAGTTACCAAAGAGACCTTCAATCCTTCATCTTCGACTCTGAGCATATCAAGAATCTTGGTAATCTATTCCCACTAATCCTCCGTCTCTAACAGTTTAGCCTCCCTCAAAAACTCCGGCAAACTGGAGCAAAGAAGCACCATAGTAAGTTTGAGGGTATGCCTGTCGTTACCTTCATTGCGAGCTAGAGCCTCTTGCACTGCTCTTACAATCTCACGTACAATTTCCTCACCAACAACCAATGTTGCAATGGCAAGTGCTAAAGGAACCGTTGTGCCCCTACCGACACTCTTATTTCCAACTTGACCTCTATTCCCTCGTGTAGACATCTTATAAAATCCAAAAACAAAACCAAGCTTAATACTCAACACAACGACCTTTCCTAAGGCACGCACTCGCCATCTCTAGGCTACAAGACACGCTTGCCTTCCAAAACATACAATTTCTATTGCGTATAAACTATTAAACACCTAAGCACATAATCGAATCAACTCCTCAAGGATAGACACTCATCTTGTAACTCTCAAAGAATTCCTATCAGAAACCACATTGATCAGACGTGTTTCTGATAAGATCTCAAAGCAAGTTCACCGGTCAAAAGTACCATCCAAGAAACTTGATCCTATACTCACATAAATGCAACATATAAATCCTAACACTTATCCTAACTATATGCAACGCCCTCACCAAGCATAGTAAACCCAATGTAGAAAAAACCACTTCCCATGAGCCCAAAGCATTCAAACTCCGCTCGCTCTGATAGTAACTTGTCATGCCCCACTTTTTATGCCAACGGATACCACTACTAAAGCCTTTATTATAACACAATTTTAGAGATCATGCGCAGAAATTTAATACAATAACGAGTACTATTATTGAAGGTTCTCTCATTCAAATATGAAGTGAATGCAACATAAGTTAAAAATAAATAAATTACCCATAGGCTTACATCTTTTAAATTAAAGGAAAGGGTTTAACCCTTTTACATCAATGGCATTCTGCCCACAAATAAAAGGCCCCGTGGCCCACATATAAAAAAGATCCTCGATCTTAAAACACTTCTCGACGTTCACCTGAAAAAGGATTAACAATGTGGAATGAACATAAAGTCCAATAGGAATCCCAAACAATAACAACATACAGATAGTTATGATCATGAATGCTTTAAATCATAACATATACATAATGTGACAGTTTACACAGAAACACACTTATATAAGAACTTTTCTCAAAATTATTCATTTCGTTCAACAACATAAGCAATTTACTTTTCTTCCTTCTTGTTACCTTTTGCCAAAACTCGTATGACAGTAACAAATTCCTGAAAACAATTTCACAAAGCCCATTACGCTTTCTGCCACTTTCCGAACTTACACCTAATTTGCCTTTTTGAAACATGTTCACAAGTATCCGATATCCTTCACATTATTCACAATCTCAATACAGTACTTATGTCTGTTTCCAATACATTCATATCTATACATATATACATTCAGTACAAAGGGAAAACAACAAGCAACCAATAACTATTTACTCAACGAATAAGGTAACTCGGCCTTCCAAAACCATAACCATCATAACCCATAATATACACAGATACACTAAGACAATAATGATAAATAAGTTCTGCTCTACTTGCCTTAAATACGGTAAACCAAGGATACACCTTCCCATAACGAAATGCCAGGCCAAAGATACACCTCAAGCCATTTTAGTCTTATTTCATTTCATGACAATTCATTTCAAGTTAATTTATTTCATCTCAATTCATGAGCCAATTCATTACATTTTAGACACCCAACTAAGGCTACAATTCAGTGGTTTTCAATCAACACAATTATTACACAAACACTTCAATTTGCCATTTTATAAAAATTTCGTTCGTGGGAATCGGCACCAATGTATATATCTACGCGCGGTTTTGGGACTTTCACCTAGACACTCCAACCAACTTAATTTCAATGCAATCCATCTCCTATCACCTTCCAAACATAGAATACATCCTATTTCACTTCCCAAACATCATACATATACAATGTATTTGAAACATGGTCATGTTCAATGACAACCAATAAGAGATTAGTTTTAATTCACTTGATCCTCCTGTAATTTCTACAACAGTCATAGCTATTCTCCACCAATAGCCCAAAATATATTTCTAAACAGATATACAATCACCAAAATAGATAAACTATCCATATTTTTATAAGTGAGAGATGACAAATATCCAACTCCACCATTTACATTCATATCTATCCATTTCTACATCTAATACGAAAGGAAAACAAAACTCCAATTCTCATAAGACTTTCAGTCTAATAACAATGATAATATGTAAAAGCTCCAAAATCCAACCTCAAGTTCATTATCAATTTACGAAGGGTGATGATTTTATTTTCTTTTAAAAAGACCACTTTTCTTTATTTTACAATCCAGACGACTCCAACTATTTTCTAAAAATTTATTCTCGTCATTTTACACAACCAAAACCAAAACTGAATCCATCATCTTTATTTTACGAAACCAATTCCATTGGTATCAAAACCATAACTCAACTCAACTTCACATGATTAGTCTAAAACAATACCAACAACGTGGTTACTTCTCTTTTTATTTTCTTTTGATATAAACACGATTATACAACCCATATTAGCAAAATACAAAGATTATTCAACACCCTCCCTTTTTAAATCCATTAAATCAATAATATTAAATTAAGGCTTTCCTCCCTGTCTTCAGGAACATATTAAATCATTTCCCCAATTAACCCAAAAAACAAACAACTCAACAATTCCAATCACAAATATCAAACCTTAGATCCCCTTTCATGGCTTTTAAGAAAATCCATAATGAATATGGTTTCTATGTAATAAGATCTACCACACATCTATCTATAGATGAGGTATTAGAAATGAGTAAAGAAATCTCTACCTCTTGAAGCGAAGAGATGACAACCCAAAATTCACCGGCGACGAAACCATGAATTATTCGGACCAAAAGAAAGTCCTTGACGAGATCTACAATCTTTCTCAAAGGACCATGGTGAAAAGATCACTCTAGGTGAGCAGATCTAGAGATCGAGGTGCGAAAAGTCAAGTTTTAGAGAGAGAAGAGAGAAATCACGGTTTGAGAGAAAAAGATGAGGAAAAAGTAATGAGAGAAAAGTGGTTTGGGTCTATTTATAGTAGTAGAAAATTGCCCTAAAGTAAAACCCCCAAAAAGTAGGGCTAAACCCACCAAAAAAATTGAAAATTGCACGCAGGTGTCAACCCTTCAAGTAGAGGTGTCGACTCTTCAGACAGAAAAGCAAAGAGTGCTACAGGCATGGTGTCGACCCTTCCCAGACTGGTGTCGACACCAAATTTCAGCAAGCAATTCTAGGACAAGGGTCGACCCTTCCCAGACTAGTGTCGACCCTTGAGGCCAACAACAAAATGCAGGTGTCAACACCACCAAGACCAGTGTCGACCCCAGAACAGGATTTCTAAGTTCCCAAACAACTTTTCAACGTAAACAAGCTTGAACGAACAATTCCAACAAGTTTAAATCGATTTGCACTCCTCTAAAACCAAGATACAACAATACCAAAGATTTTCAAAATAAAATAAATGATTCAAATACACTTCCCAAAAGTTTTAAAAGGGTACAAGTGCTATATTTAGTATGTGTTGCATACAAGTACAGACTAATTTGTAAAAATTAGAACACTTTGATTCATGTTTGTTTGAAAATTGTTTTGAATATGTATCACTTGAAAAAGTGATCGCATGTGCACCTTTACTCAAATTATTCCAATTCAAGCAACTAGCCTTTATCCATTGACATTCGAGCAGATATATCAATTAAGCACTTAGCCTCATAGTAATCATGCTTGATATGAAAACAATCACACTCATGCAACATGCTAAAGCACAAAAATGCTCACCTCGTACTCCAAGGCAAGCCAAAAGAAAAAAAAGAGTTAGAAAACATGCATGCCCTTAACTAATGCAACATGACTAATGCAACACATGCGATAATGAAACTAATAGGCTTAGCTACTAATTATGACTTGTGAATCAATTTGAAAGCATGTAGTTTAAACACGCATTCAACGGAGCAATAAACGGCAATACTTGTTAGAATGATGAACCGAACCTCGATGCATGCAAGACAAGTGGATGCAAACATGAGAAATGCTAAATGAAACATGATGTTGTAAACTACCCATTATTAGCAAGTAAATAAAATGGAGAAAGACGTGGGGTTAGAAGACATACACATTATTACATGTTTGCCCTCGCGTAAAAATGTCCGAATGAATGGACTAGCTAATTGCTACGAATTAACTAACTATTACAAACCAAATGAAATAAATTAACTACACTAGCTAATTAACTAATTATTACAACAACAAATTTAACTAACTATTCTAGCTAATTAAATAAATACAACACAAAACTAACTAGCTATTCTACTAAATTAACTAATTAGTTACATGCCCGCTATTTTAATTACAACATACTACTATTACAACATTATTTCACGGATCCCGAGAATTAAGAGATGGTTCATATATAGATGCAGATTTCCATCTGAAAAAGCCCCTTGTTTTGTTGCCAGAATGCCTCTGTTACACAGTTAAAAAATTGCACTTTTTTTTTCACCTCAGCCTCTACTCTGCTCTGTTAGAAAAGGACACTGCCTGACTAGAAAAAGTGGCTGCCAACCTAGAAGTAATGGCCAGTTGGCCACTAATAGTGGGTATAGACACTCCATTTTTGACCGCCTTTAAGACTTGGGCACGATTAATGGTTTACTTGGTAAAGAAATGTGCACAGGGCAATGTTCAGTTTCTTCGGCAAGGAGAGAGTCAAATCTCAACTTCATACCCCTTTTGGACCAAAACAATCTTGATCAAAATATTTTAGACCTTGAAACCCTCTCTTTCAAAATGTTTTGAAAATAAAGTTCCTACGATGTTCCGACGCTCGTATTTTGTTAAATATTGCGCTTTTCGGTAAACCGAGCAAGGACAAAGTGGAAATGAATGAAAGAGAGTTGAAATCTTTGAAAAATCTTTCAAAAAACGTTGTTTAGGGGTTTGGAGTTGAGGAAAATTGGAGAAGAGGGAAGAAACCAAGTTAAAGAAGAAGGTGGGTATGAATCGCTAAAAGAGAGAGCCGAGCGGTCCTCGCTAAATCACATCTATCTATCTATAGACTTTGATTTTAGCTATGAGGCCACCACCGTTGGAAAGCTTACTTCCAGGGCTTCATTTTGCACTCAAGAATCTCCTAAAGCCAAATCCGGATGGGGGAGATATGGTTGGTTAAAGTAGGGCATCAATCCGATTGGACCGAAACTACGCAGCTTCACCAAAACAGGCATAACTTTTTGCACAGTTGGAATTTTGATGCGAGGCTGGTGCCATTGGAAAGCTAACTTCTGGGGCTTCAATTTAGACACTAGAGGACCACTTTTTGGCCTTTCCATCCATTGGCCGACCACTTTTCTTTCTGGAAGACCACTTTTTGTCATGAAAAACCTGAAAAAGTAGCTGGCCGACCAGAAAAAGTGTCTGGCCGACCACTTTCTCATGAAAAGTGGTCGGCCGACCAGTAAAAGTATTTGGCCGACCACTTTAACTGGTTGGCAGCCTTCCTGCATATTCAACAGGTGTTGTGGATGCCAACTGTGCCAGTTGGAGGGCATAGACTGTATCCTCCATATGGAGGGATTTATCCAAGCTCTAAGCTTCTCCAAGAAGCTTTAGCTTAGGTTTTTCTATAAGAGAGAGGCTGCCCGTCCCTTCTCCAAGCTGATTTTGGGCTGAGAGCATAGGCTTATACTCTCTCTATATCCCTCTCTTTCTCTCTCTATATTGGTACTTTGTTTCACACTTGTACACACAACCTCATAGCCAAACACTCTTACCTTGTTGCTGAGTTGCTGGAGGGTCTTGAGGGAGCTCAAGAATTGGTTTTGGCTCAGAAAATTTGCTGGTATTGCAGTGCTTCAAAGGTAACCTTCTTTTCCCCCCTTTTAGCTCTATTTTGATCACTCTTTTAGCCATATTTGCATGCTTCTCTTGGCTTAACTTTAAAATAAAAAAAGATTTATTTTTGAGTACTTAACATATTTGTTTAGGCTCCTTGGGTGTTGGGGGTGTTCTACCCCATTTTGTGCCTTGTTTGGCCTTGTTTTGTGCCATGCCTTGAGGCCTTTGAATTAGTCTTTGCTTGGCCTTTTAACCACTGAAATCCAGTGGATTTTCAGTGGTAGGCATGTGGTTTTGAGGCCTCAAATCAGAGGGGGGTGATCCCCTCTCTTCTTGTTTTGTTTGCTTATATTATTGGCCTATCAAAGGAGCATGTGTTTTTACCATTTTAAGGCTTAGGCCTCGTTTGGGAACAGGCTAATTTAGTAACTTTTTGGCTAATTGGCTAAAAAGGTTAGTAAGAAAAACCTATATGTTTGGGCCAACTTTTTGGCTAATTACGAAACGACGTGCAAAAAGTAGAGAGAAAAGGGAATCTTTGACTTTTTGGTATGGGTTGTTGGCTTTTTGGCTAAAAAGGTAACTTTTTGGCTAATTGGCTATTTTAGCCTCTTGCCAAACGAGGCCTTAGTTCAGGCACTTTTTTGTGACTTCTAGGGCCCGCCTTAGCTCTGTCCATGGCTGGTTTGGTCATTTTTTGCATGCTTCTTGTATGTGTAGTGTAATCCCATTTGTGGCTCATCAAAGTAGCATGTCTTTCTAGCATGTATTGGCTCCATTTCAGTGGGTTTTTGGCCGTCATTTGACATGTCATAACTCTTTTTTGGGTTGGTTTGATGGCCCCATGCATGTTCCATGCACTTGTAGTGCATTTCCATGAAATAGCCTAACATGCATCATGCTTCGACATGTCACTTTAGTATGCTTTTGGCTTGGCTCTGAAAAGACTTTGTTCATATTTTAGCATGATTAAGGTCTAATTTATGTTGTTTTGGTCATGCATGCCATGCTTTGTATAGTCATAGTGCATTTTAGCTCACTAGCTTTGAATTTCGAGGCCTCTTGCATACTTAACTTGAGGTATTTGCATGTTTTGGAATCATTAAGAATGATATTTCAGAGCATGTAGGGCTGTTATACTTCCATATTTTCCACTCCTTAAGTGCTCTTGAGGATTGTGCCTTTATGCCCTATTTGTGAGCCATTACATGAGCCTCATTTTTGTGCCTTTCAAGCCATCATTTGAACCCATCTTTGCTACTGTTTTGGCCTACATAGGGTTTGTTTGGAGTTGGTTTGGCCATCTGAGCATTGTCTTGCATGTCTCTAGTGTAATACACTTCACTAGCTTCGACGCTTGAGCTTTTCAACATGTATTACATGGGTTGTTCGCATGATTCTAAGTCATTTTGCATGCCATTTCAGTGCTGGAGCATATTCCATTGTACCCCATGTTTCATCCTTTCAATGCCTTTGGAGAGTCGTATTTTGTGCCTCGAGCTTGGGCCAATATGCATGCATGTTTGTATAGCATTTTGAGTTTCCATCTTAGCATGTATGGCCACTGATTTGGACATGACTGAGGTCAGTTCATTTCGGTTTAAGTCCATCGAGCATTGTATACTCCATGTGATTCATTGCGTTGTGCATGCCACATCCATTTGCATTGTGTATATGCTAGTTGTTGTTCACATTGATTGCATGCCTGTGTTGCCTTGCATTGAGTATGTATGCATGTGCATTGAGCATGCCATTGGCCTTGTTAGGTTGTTCATGTTGTATTGCATGTTTTCATACTTGTCTCTTGCATCTTGTTCACATGCTTGTTTCATTGCATTGTATGTTCACATGTTTGAGCCGCATTGTGTATGCCATGACATGTTATTGGTTGCATTGTGTTTGGAATAGAAGTTAGTCCAAACACGGGAAATGAGGGACATTTCATACTCGAAGTGATGAAACGTGCCTTAACTCTCAGTCGCTGACACTCTTGACTATACATGATGGACTTTTAGGCTTTATGTGTTCGTACGTGCATTCATTTCATATTGAGTTGTGCAATTTGGCTCCTCGGCCATCATGCATCGAGATGCGTGATTGGTGGCCCGAGGGTCGAGAACCACACCCCCTTGAGCTTATGTAATGAGAGGGAGGGTAGTTGTGCATACATGTGTTGCAAATACTTTGCCATATCCTTTTCTTGCTCTCTGTTGTAACAAACTGAAGTTTGGCAGCAAAAACTGGTCGGCTGACTAGATAAAGTGGCTGGCCGACCACTTTTTCTAGTTTTCAGCACAGAAAGTGGTCGGCAAGTGGTCTCCAATGCCAACAACTGGTCGGCAACCCTCCTACAGATTCCGATGATAGAGTTTCAGCCTTCTGGAGCTTTTTGCAGTGTTCTGAGACCAGTTGCAAGCAGAGGCAAATCGGGGCATCGCGATGGATTTTCGCATGAGGTGATCGGGCACAAATCATTCGTCATCTAAGGCAGAGTTGAGGCAGCCTATTTCATATAGTTTACATGCTTATTCAATTGCCAACTTAGTTAATTTGTTAATTAGTTAGAGTTGTGTAATAATTAGCTGTAGCTTGTTATTCATTCTATTGTGTAATAACTAGTTTAATTAGATTAGCTTAGATTAGCTTAGATTAGCTAATTGGTTCTGTATTATTCATTCAGACCCTCCGTCGAGAGGGCACAATTGTTGTAAATAAGTGTGCGTGTGTGTGATGCATGTCTTCCAACCCCCATTTCTTTCTCCCTTTTATTTACTTGCTTACGATGGTTAGTTTTAGGGCATGTTTCAATTAGCATCCTTATGCTCACATGTTTGCATCCATTCATCTGTCTTGCATGCACCGGGCTCAGCACATCATACTAACTGCATTGTATTTCAATTCCTGTTTGAATACATGTATCAAAATTGCATTTCACATGACATTTTAGAATAGCCGAGTCTATCTTAGTTCCATTTTGTATGTGTTGCATTAGACATTCTTGACATAGCTAGGATCATGCATTGATTTCTAACATAGCTTTTGTTTTGGCTCAGAGTACTCGGTGAGTGTTTATGCTTTAGCATCCTTGCATGTGTATGAGTGACTGCCATGATAGCATGCTTGCCATGAGGCTAACTGCTTATGTGATATAACTGCCTGAATATCTGTGGGTGAAGGTTGGATTACTTGAATTGGAACAATTAATTGATTGCGAGTTTTAAGGCCATTTGAGAGTGGCAAATCACCATGTTTTCTAAGCCCACTTGAGGGTGGCAAAATCCGTATTTTAGCCTACTTACAAGTAGTAAACCGCTTTCAAAAACAAACATGAGATGTTTTGTTCCAACTTAGGCGATCCAGTCTATACTTGTATGCTGCGCGCATCACATAGTAATTCTAGGTTAATAACCGGAATAAGAGCACATGTGTTTTCGAAAACAAGATATCATGTTAGTAAAGGCCGATCTTTGATCAGGCAAGCGGGGGTGCTCATCGCATGACCTTCCCTTCTCGTACCCAAGTTCCTGAGCCGAGGTAACTTTGGTGATGACGGACACGTGGCCTTAGGCACGAGTCAGGGTTTCCTAAATTTTTCAAAAATAAAATATTTAGATGGCGACTCTGTATTTGGAAAACCAGTCCATGTTTGACACTTCTTTCTAAAAATCAGTTTTTCAAAACGATTTGCCGGATTTGGACTCTTTGGTGATTTATCAATCTCGCATTGCACTTTGCAAGATTAGATTAAGAACCGTAACATTGAGTCCGAACTGTAGTGAGCCCAATGAACAAAACGGGATTTTCTCAGGATATTCGAGCGCGTCTACAATGGGTTACCATCCAGTAAAAGTGGCCGGGTTCTTTCCTACAGCAACAGAGGACAAACAAAGCACAAACCAAAGTATTCTTAGGGGATGTTTGTCCACCATGCCTCTCCTTATCAGCAAATAGGTCAAATAAGGTGTAAGCTTGATTCGCAAGCCATCAATTGACACAATTTCATTGCGTGATGAATTATAAACCAAGGGACACAATTTCAATAAATGCATAATAAAAGACTCTCAAAAACCTCCTTCCTATCATGGATTGATCAAAGAAAAGGGTTGACATTAATTCTTGAACCGTTTTCATCACTAACAAGTATGAAACAACTCAAGACTCAATAGGTTCAATTAACGTCCGATTGAACCCCAAAAAATCTTATTATCTTGTTCCATTTTAGTTCACTTTATTACCTCTTTTAAATTACCTTCTATTCCTTAGTCATTTTAGTCCAAGAATGAGCATTAAGTCCACTAATGGAAAGAAGTGTCGAACAAAAGGTTGTTTTAGGCATGAGAGAGATGTCATGCCGTTGGTAATAAACCTCCGAAGAGATTAAACCATTAAGCACAACAATATCACTTTCAAGCTTAAACAATCAATTGATTAAAACAACTCTCAAAACAAATAAAATACCAAGAAAAAAGGGAGGTTGTAGAGATGATTAGAGGTGATCACAAGTATGGAAAGCTTAAAATAAATACTATCAACTCAAATAGGTTGGTAGCTAAGGCCTATACCACCAAACCTATGAGAACTATTACACTACAAGCATGCTATACAAAGCATAAATGAAACTAACACATAAAAACAATCCTAATATACACTAAAACAATGCTAGAATTGAAGTAAAAATAGCTAAAAGAGTAAGCTAAAATAATAGGAAATTTAAGCTAGGAAATTTAAGCTAGTAAACAAGCCAAAGGAGGGGTGGCTAACCCCTCCATTTTTGGGACCTCAAAACAACATTTTAGCCTCTAAAAAACTCTAAAATTCAGTGGTAAAAAGCTCAAAAAAAGTTGAGAACAGAATGGGAAACATAAGGGAAAAAGCTTAGAGAATAAGGTTTAAAGAAGGGGGTTAACTCCTCTACCTTTGATAGCTTTAAACCACAATTTTCAGCCCATAAAAACAGTGTAAAATAGTTCAAAATCAGCAAGAAAAGATAGAAAAAAAAAAAAAAAAAAGTAGTGTAAAGATGCTCAAAATTATACCCCTTGAAGCAAGGTAACTCTTTTGTTAACAAACCCACAAGTTCTCACTCTTAATGGCTGAAATTTGGACTCAATAATCTCAGCAAAGAGAGCTCCAATGTTGGTTTAGGAAGTGTTTAGGTAAGTTATGTGTGTTGTAAGATAGAGATAAAGAGAGAATTCCAAGAATTTTCCCTTTTGGAATTTTTTCTAACCTAAAACCAAGAGGGTTGGCCTTGTATATATATAAAAAAACAGCCTCTCAGGTTGGAAATATCTATATAGGAACAGTTAGAGCTTTTGGGGGACAGCTAGCAACAAATATCTGTATTTTACACAAGTGGCCAGCAGGCCACTATTAGTGGGTGGTTGGCCACAAAAATCTACTTCCAGGCCCGACTTCAAACAGGCATATCTCCCTTATTTGGACTTGGTTTTAGGTCATTCTTGAGTTTAAATTGAAGTCCCATAAGTCTATTTTCCAATGGTGATGACCTTGCATCTAAATTCTAAGTGTTCAAGGAGATATGCCTAATTTAGTGAAGGCTGCTCATTTCTATCCTAACGGATTGATGCCTAACTTCAAACGGCCATATCTCCCTTATCTAAACTTGGATTTAGGAGATTTTTGAGTCTAAATTGAAGCCCCAGAAGTCCACTTTCCAATGGTGGTGGCCTCATAACTAAATTCAAGTGTACAAAAAGTGAGGCCTGATTTAGTGAAGGCTGTTTAGTTCTTTCTCAACGGATTCATGCTTAACCATTTCCCCAACTAGTTTTCTTCCATCTCCTCCTATTCTCTTCAATTCCAAACCTATCAATAAAATGCTTTTAAAGATTTTTCAAAAGTTCAACTCCCTTTCATTTATTTCTACTTTGTCCTTACTCGGTTTACCAAAAATTGCAATATGTTAAACGAAATGCGAGCCTTGGAACTTCGTCGAAACATTTGGAAAAATATTTTGAAAAAGAGGGTTTTAAGGTCTAAAATAGTTTTGGTCAAAAATGGGGTGTAAGGTTAGGATTTAGAAACTCTTCTTGCTAAAGAAATCAAACGTTTGTACAACGTAACTTTTTCATCATCCAGTGATTAACCTGAGGCACCCCAAGTCTTATGGGCGGTCAAAAATGAGGTGTCTACAGCACCAAAGCCATGTACAAATCTACCAAGAAATCAGTTTATGTTTCATTCTCAACTATATATATGTGTGTGCGCGCACGCATATTGCATATGTTTATTGCCTGTTGACATGCTTATTTTTGTAAATGTTGATCTTATTAATTTTTGTATTGATAGCGAAAACTCTTCTTGTAATTGCTAATTTTTAGGGTACTTGCTTACCTTTTATGTCCATTTTCGTGCTTTCTTTTTATCATTGCTTTGATTCATTTGTCTCATTTACAACGCATGAGCAGATTTACATGAGAGGAACAAAGAGAGATCTCAGTTATAGGGTGTTAATTACCACTTTATAAGGTATGAAACTTATTTCTCTGTATATCTTGTCTTCTTTAATTACCACTTTATAAGGTATGAAACTGTTAGAAATGGTTGGGAAAATTCTGGGTAAAACCAGAATTTTTCCTAAGTTTGGTCTATTTTTTAGGTGGGCCCGAGCGTCGATTTTCGCGGGTCTAAGTGATAACGCGTTCTATGCCGCGTTGTGATTCACGTGGTATATTTGGTTGCTCAAAACCATTATCGAGTGAATGGGAAATTGAAGCCAAAGTGTGCTCTATGGAAATGGAGTTTTGGTGGAAATTCCTTAAGGTTTGTGTAAATGGCTTGTCCCATATTGATTTGGTGGAAAGTTTTGAATGGGTTTATATAACTTAGACTTATAACTTGGGGAGGGCCCCAAGGGGCACCCCAAGTTTGTAGAAGGGAGAGGTTATGGGCTAGACCCATTGGACCCAAAAATCACCACACACACACATGCCGCCACCGCCGTCCGTCTGGCCGGGTTGGGCTTAAGCGCAGGTGCGTAGTGTGAGGTTGGGTTGGGCTTGTCCGGCACAATACCTATTTTTTTGGGCCCAAAAACATTTGAATTTAATTTTATCAAACAAGTTGCACCTGTTTAATTCAAAATTTGCAACCACCAATACATCTATAAATAGATTAGTTCCCCATTTGGATTTCACTTCAATTTTCGTCCATCTTTTGCTACAAATCATCTCCGCATTTTGCTGTATTTATTCCATTATTTTTCTGTGAGAAAGAGTGTATACACTAAGTGTGTTCGTCAAACAAATAAATTGTAGTACTGCATTTATTTGTTGTTGATCATTTCATCTTGGGAGATAGACGTCCATATTCTCAAAGCACCGAGGAGATAACGAATCTGTCTTAAGGACACAATGTCAAACACTGGACTTGATCAGATTATTATTCAAAGAAATTAATCAAGTAAGTTGTTTAATTTATTTTTCTTTTTTTATTATTTATTTAAATCATATTTTAATTTTATTTTTGTTACAAAATAAAATCTGTTTTTATTTATTTTATTCTATTTCTAGTTTGATTTTTGTAATCAAACATTTTTCTCTCCTTTCCTTTATTTCTTTTATATTCTGTTTGTTGTTAAGTACACAAACAAATTTAATTAATTACAGTGAAGATTGTCCAACAATCTTAAGACAGAATATTTTTGGTGTCTTCATTGTATTTAATTTTTTGTATTTTCAAAGTGATATTCTGGTTGAAAAATACAAATAGTATTATAAACTATTTGACAGATAGTAGTAATATACTATCTATTTTCTTTGACAACTAGTAGTAATATACTTGTGTCATTAATAATTGCAGAATATTATTTGGTGTTACAAAAAATTATTATGGTATTTTATTTTTCTGGTTTTAATAACTAGAAAATTAATTTGTGTTTTAATTTTTTCTGATTTTTGTAATCAGAGATTATGGCTACTGCAACTGAAACTGAAACTGAAACTACAACTGGTAGTGGTACTCCGATTGTTACACCAATACCGGTCTCTGTCCAAAACCGAATCTGTTCGATTCAAATTTAAATCCCATTGAGTCAAAGGCTAATGTGGTTGAACAAGTTCATAAACCACATAACAAAACGAGGAAGTTTACTGGAGATGGTCCTAAACAAGGTGACAACAATGGCAACAAGAAGATCAAAGGAAAATGCTATAACTGTGGCAAGACTAGACATTGAGCTTTTGACTGCCACCGTCCTAAGAAGAATCATAGAAGTACAAGCAAGAAAACTACCAATCAAGCCAATGTAACTGAATTAGATTACATCTCTGACGGAGTGAATGACATCAATCTCTCTACTATGGTGTCTGAGGCCAATTTGGTTGGAAATTCCAAGGAATGGTGGGTTGACACTGGGGCAACTCGTCATATTTGTGCGTACAAGAAGATGTTCACTACCTACAATAAGGCTGCAAATGGTGAACAACTTTTCATGGAAAATTCTTCTACTTCTACTGTGGCTGGACAAGGAAAGGTGATCTTGAAGATGACATCAGGGAAAGAATTGACCCTCAACAACGTACTGCATGTACTTGACATCCAGAAGAATTTAGTTTCTGGTTCTTTGTTAAGTAAAAATGGTTTTAGGCTTGTCTTTGAGTCTGATAAATTTGTATTAACAAATAGCGGTATGTATGTTGGTAAGGGATACATGAGTGATGGTCTCTTTAAGTTGAATGTAATGACAGTTGCATCGAAAGTTACTATGAATAAGAATAGCACATCTTTTGCTTATATTCTTAAGTCAAATTTATGGCATGGTAGATTAGGTCATGTAAATTATGATGCTTTGCGTAGATTACTTGGTTTGGATTATATACCAAAGTTTGAAATTAATCCTAATCATAAATGTGAAGTTTGTGTAGAAGCGAAACTAACTAAGGCTCCATTTAAATCTGTTGAAAGGAAAACCGAACCTCTAGAATTAATTTATACTGATATATGTGATCTAAAATTTGTTCAAACTAGAGGGGGAAAAAAGTATTTCATAACATTTATCGATGATTGCACAAGATATTGTTATGTTTATTTACTTAGAAGTAAAGATGAAGCCTTAGAAATGTTTAAACTCTACAAAACAGAAGTTGAAAATCAACTTGGTAAAACCATTAAAACGGTTAGAAGTGATAGGGGTGGTGAATATGATGCACCATTAAATGAATTTTGTGCACAACATGGCATTATTCACCAAACTACAGCACCTTATTCTCCACAGCAAAATGGAATTGTTAAAAGGAAGAATAGAACCTTAAAAGAAATGATGAATGTCATATTACTAAGTTCAGGCTTACCACAGAACTTGTGGGGGGAAGCAATATTGTCTACTAATTATGATCTTAACAGAATACCCCACAAGAAAGCCAACAGCACTCCTTATGAATTGTGGAAAGGTCGACCGCCTTTCTACAAATACTTAAAAGTGTGGGGGTGTTTGACAAAAGTTGAAGTTCCTATTCCTAAAAAGACTAAGATTGGACCAAAAACAGTAGATTGTGTGTTTATTGGTTATGCTCAGAATAGTAGTGTATATCGGTTTCTGACTTATAAATCAGAAATACCTGATATAAATGTGAACACTATTATAGAGTCAAGGAATGCGATGTTTTTTGAATATATCTTTCCTTACAAGAAATGACAGGAATTAAGTTCACAGAAAAGAACTTATGCTTGTACTTAAAATCAAGAGACTAATGACAATCAAACACAAGAGACTAGTAATGGTCTCAACCAATAGGATTTAACTGATAATGAACCAAGACGAAGTAAGAGAGTGAGAACATCAAAATCCTTTGGTCCAGATTTTCTGACATACCTGTTAGAAAATGAACCTCAAAGCTTTAAGGAAGCAATGACAGGTCCTGAAGCACCTTTGAGGAAAGTTGCTGTTAATAATGAAATTGAATCCATTATGCAAAATCATATTTGGGAATTGGTGGATCTTCCACCAGGTTCTAAACCTCTTAGATATAAGTGGATATTCAAGAGAAAAATGAAAGCAGATGGTTCAATTGACAAGTATAAAGCAAGACTTGTACTTAAAGGTTACAGACAAAAGGAAGGTCTGGATTATTTTGACACATATTCTCCTGTGACTAGAATAACATCTATTCGCATGCTTATTTCTATAACAACGTTGTTTAATTTAGAAATACATCAAATGGATGTTAAGACAGCTTTCTTAAATGGTCATCTAAATAAAAAGATCTATATGGAGTAACTCGAAGGGTTTGTAGTGTCGGGGCAAGAAAAGAAAGTTTGTCGGCTTGTAAAGTCTCTTTATGGATTAAAACAAGCACCTAAGCAATGGCATGAAAAATTTGATCATACAATGCTTACTAATGGGTTTAAGATAAACGAATGTGACAAATGTGTCTATGTTAAAAACACTGACCAAGGATATGTCATAGTTGGTCTTTATGTGGATGACATGCTTATCATTAGAAGCAGTCAAAACATGATCAAATCAACTAAGCAAATGCTTAATAAAAGATTTGATATAAAAGATATGGGGGTCGTAGATATTATATTAGAAATGAAAATTACTAATACATCTGACGGATATGTGTTATCTCAATCTCATTATATTGACAAAATTTTTGATAAATTTATCAAGGATGATTTGAATGTAGCTAGAACACCTGTAGACATCAGTCTTTATTTATCAAAAAATAAAGATGATGCAGTGTCTCAGTTAAAATACTCCAAAATCATTGGAAGTCTAATGTACCTAATGAATTGTACTTGTCCTGATATAGGTTATGCTATCAGTAAATTGAGTAGGTACACTAGTAATCCTAGAAAAAACCATTGGAAGGCGATCATTCGGGTTCTTAGATATCTAAGATTCACTTGTGATCATGGTTTAAACTTTACTCGATATCCAACAGTACTTGAAGGTTATTGTGATGCAAATTGGATATCAGATACTAAAGATTCAAAATCCACTAGTGGATATGTCTTTACTCTGGGAGGCACTGTTGTTTCTTGAAAATCTACGAAACAAACATGCATTACACGATCCACAATGGAATCCGTGTTCATTGCTTTAGACAAAGCAGGAGAAGAAGCAGAATGGCTTCGTCACTTCTTAGAAGACATTCCAATGTGGCCAAAACCTGTGCCATCTATTTGCATTCATTGTGATAGTCAATCTGTAATAGGCAAGGCACAAAATCATATGTATAACATAAGTCACGACATATTCGTCGTCGACATAATACCGTAAGGCAATTGTTGTCAAATAGAATAATCTCAATAGATTATATAAAATCTAAAGAGAATATTGCGGATCCGTTAACAAAATGTTTGACAAAAGAGCTAGTATAGAGTTTATCGAAGGGGATGGGATTATAGCCTATTACATAAGAGTCATCATAATGGTAACCCTACTTATATGACTGGAGATCCTAAGAACTAAGTTCAAAGGGACAACTAAGTTATGTGTGGCTCGTTAGAAATCACCAAGGGATTAAAATTCCCTACCCATTCCTATGGTGAGAGTGATATCTGCAACATATGTTGTATGCAAGGGTATAAGGATAAGCTTTGCTTTTGATGATTACTTATGTCTTGATTGAGACATAAAATCAAGACGAGTATAAGGAGATACTCACAATAAGAATCACCTATATGAGTGTCGAACTGGGGCAGGTTTTATGAGAATGAAGAGGTTAAATTATCTAGAAACACTCATGAAAACCAGGAGCGTTCAAGGCCAAAATGAACACAACAGTGAGAACTACGATGTGTTAAAAGATATTTTGTGTGAAATCTATTGTCTTGGCTTACACAAACGGCTGAACAATTCAAGAAATCGCATCCATTGGTTAGCTAGTATCCGATAGGTTATCACTAGGGAAGGTTCAAGGCCGAAAGCTACCTATCCTGATGCAAGATATTTTCGACTTATACTCTTTCGATAAAGTCTGCATATTGTTGCATTTCCATTGTCATCAAATTCCATTCATGTGGAGGATTGTTATAAATGGTTGGGAAAATTCTGGGTAAAACCAGAATTTTTTCCTAAGTTTGGTCTATTTTTTAGGAGGGCCCCGAGCGTCGATTTTCGCGAGTCTAAGTGGTAACGCGTTCCATGTCGCGTTGTGATTCACGTGGTGTATTTGGTTGGTTAAAACCATTATTGAGTGAATGGGAAATTGAAGCCAAGATGTGCTCCATGGAAATGGAGTTTTGGTGGAAATTCCTTAAGGTTTGTGTAAATGGCTTGTCCCATATTGATTTGGTGGGAAGTTTTGAATGGGTTTATATAGCTTGGACTTATAACTTGGGGAGGGCTCCAAGGGGCATCCCAAGTTTGTAGAAGGGAGAGGTTATGGGCTAGACCCATTGGATCCAAAAATCACCACATGCACGCGTGCGCCGTCGCCGCCAGTCGGTTGGGCGGGCTGGGCTGGGCTTGGACGCGGGTGCGTGGTGTGAGGTTGGGTTGGGCTTGTCCGGCCCAATACCTATCTTTTTGGGCCAAAAACATTTGAATTTAATTTTATTTTTTGATAAAATAAAGTCCATAATTCAAATTAATTTCGGAAATAAACTAGTCCGGTTTTACTGTACACCCAAAGAAGTCCCTTCCGTTTTTATCTATTTGAATTTTGAACCCAACAGATTTAAATCTGTATAATTCAAAACCAAACAGGTTTCATACCTGTTTAATTCAAAATCTGCAGCCACCAATACATCTATAAATAGACTAGTTTTCCATTTGGATTTCACTCCAATTTTCGTCCATCGTTTGCTGCAAATCATCTCTGCATTTTGCTGCATTTATTCCATTATTTTTCTGTGAGAAATAGTGTATACATTAAGTATGTTCATTGAACAAATAAATTGTAGTGCTGCATTTATTTGTTGTTGATCATTTCATTCTGGGAGATAGACGTCCATATTCTGAAAGCACCAAGGAGATGACGAATTTGTCTTAAGGACATAGTGTCAAACTCTGGACTTGATCATATTATTATTCAAAGAAATTAATCAAGTAAGTTGTTTAATTTATTTTTTTGTTTTTATTATTTATTTAAATCAAATTTTGCTTTTATTTTCTGTTTTTATTTATTTTATTCTATTTCTAGTTTGATTTTTGTAATCAAACATTTTTCTCTCATTTCATTTATTTCTTTTATATTCTGTTTATTGTTAAGTACATAAACATAATTAATTAATTACAGTGAAGATTATCCAACAGAAACTTCTTACTCTCTATATCTTGTCTTCTTCACCTCCTTGTTTCTATCTTATTTGACTTTCTTACTTTAGGTTTTAATATTTATTGTTGTTATACATGGTCTTGTCTTTTTTAATATTTCCTCATTGTTAAATTTTTTATGGTAAGTATTTACTTTATTTGTAATAGTGAGGTTTGTCTATAACCTTAGTGACAAAATTTTGTGAATGAAAAACATATTTAGAGAAAATATAATTTTTTTTCCTCCTAAACTTCTCATAAGCCACTTGTTTTGATCCACACTTCTCAATAGTTTGCGCATGAATAATGTGTGGTCTCAATTGATTATAAGGCGAAGAGTTGTTGCAAAATTAAATGTTAATTTCTATGAAAAGCTTTTGGTCTTATTGTTCAGGTTTTTTTTTTTTTTTTAAAAAAAAAAATCAGATTTTCTTTTTCTTTTGTTTATTAACTCAAGTCATTTTTATTTTTTTTAATAGTTTAAGAAAGAGCTACCTCTTATTGTTCAATAATGCTTTATTTTTTCTTTACTGGACTTTTACCTTGTATATTCTATGTAATAAAAGTGTCTTCTATTACATCCTTACTATCTTGTGAAGGGTGTTTGTAAATATAGAAAATTGTTCATCTTTTATAATTTTGCATCTCTCAATTTTGATTTTATTTGACTGTTTTTGTCATAAGCTTTCAGCTATTTGGTTAGTTTATAAATGCTTTGAGGTTCAATCGTATAATTTTTTATGGGAGAAATCTCTAACGTGCACCCCTAAAACGGTGCACATGATAAGAAAATTACAATTTTTTGTTATGAAAATTATGAATATTCATGGTGTGTTATGATACTTGTTAAAATTACAAATTTATGGTATGCACCCTAAAGTTATGAATGGTGAAGTTATGTCATTTTGTGGTGAGAAATTTTATGAAATTTCATGGTCTATAATACAAAATATGGTGAAAAAGTTATGAAGTGCATACCATATGCACTTTTTAAGAGTGCACATTGTAGCCTCTACCTTTTTTATAAAATAAATAGAATATCTTTGTAAATATGCATAAAAATTTAGTGGTTTATACAAACCTTAGTTCATTATATTTACAATTTATGGATGTGGTAGTTATTGAGATTAATTATAATTATACGAAAAATAAATAAATTTGTAGTTCTTTTTGATTTTATAGATTTCTACCTATCTATATGTATGTATGTATGTATGTATGTATGCATCTATTTGTGAATGAAATTATTAGCATTTCATAACAATTGGTTTGTCTTCAACAAATTTCATATGCAATGGTGCCATTCTTCTTCATTGATTTTGTTTGCAGTTGATAATTTGGCAATTTTATATTTATCTCCCTTCTTGCTTATTTGGCGTGCTATGTGCCTTACCTGATTAAGGGTTAAATGTAGATCTACTTGTTGCGTTAGCTGTTTTCCAGTATATATTCATGCACATTGTTTTGTGCAGAGTAATACAACTATTGATTGTTTGCTTCTACAGCAACATATAAATATTTGTTTATTTCTTTATTCTTAACTTGTTAGGCCCTAAGGCTTGATTTATAAGTGTGGAAAATTATACAAATTAATTATATTAAGATGATACCAAAAATAAGCTTGTTTTTGCTTTAATTATACATTATTTTTTGAATGTCTTTTAAAGCCTATTCATCTCAAATTTCAATATTAGCTCAATTTCCTTACTGGATTCCTGGTTGATGTTAAACCTTTGAAATTTAAAATCTAGATAATATAACCAGTACTTACTATTGTTGGAAAAATGGTTTTATATAGGCATATTATTTAAACCCAATTTGGGTGGACCCCAAACGTCTTTTGGGGTGGGTCCGAAGAGGTGTAATGGTGAAGACGGAACGTCAAAACCATTTATGAGTGAATGGGAAGATGACGTCGTTTTCGGATGTAACATTAATTTTTTAGATAAAATTCTTTTGAATTTTTTCAATAAAAATTATTGTGAGAATTTAATTTAATTCTAAATTCTAATTTTAGGTTCCTAAGAAGTTTCCTAAAATTGATACATTTTCATTTATTTATTTAACTATTTCATTAGATTTATATATATATATATATGAAATAGTTTAAATAATAAATTACCTATAAATTTGACTTGGTCAAACTTTGGATCATTTTCAAATTGTTTGAAAAGTGGCTGCACAGTGGAGACGCTTGCAAGGTTTGGAACTTGTTCCATCAACGAACCAAAGACCCTTTTCAAATTGTTTGGAAGATTTAAATCGTTCCTGTTCAACGGTCAAATAATTTGAAAGTGAACAGTTGCTTCTGTTCTTTCAAAATTAAGAAGCTGTTGGGACCTCAGTTTTTGCCTATAAATAGAGTCATATTCCAACAGTCCGGATGATGAATAATTCAATCTGTTTTGTGGTCTTTTTGCTGTCCAAAAATTCTGCATTTTTTTATTATTCCTCATATTAGTTTTAGTATAAATTTCAGAGAGTTAGAACATAGGTTTGGTTCGTCGAACAAATTTATTTGAAGTGCTTCTATAAATTTGTGAAGATCATTGTATCCTGGGAGATAGACGCCATTCAACCGTAAGCACCGTAGCGGGGCGAATCTGTCTTAAGGACAGAGTGTCACACACTCGACTTGGTCTTGAATTATTTACTCGGTTCGATAAATAAATCTGGTATGTCATTTATTTATTTTGTTTGAATTATTTCAGTTTATTTTATTTACACAGAAGATTGTTCCAACAATCTTAAGACAGATTCGAATTATTCTGTTTACAGAATTTTTCGTTTGTTTCTTTTTTCCATTCTTCGTAAATAATTTCGAAAGAAAATTATTTTCTGTAAATTTACAAAATAATATTCTAGTTGGAAAAACAAATAGTGATTATATGCTATTTGACAGATCGTAGTAATATACTGTCTCTTTTCTTTGACAACAACTAGTAGTACGATACTGGTGTCATTAACAATTCAGAATATATTTTTGTGGAATTGTTTCAGAAATTAATTTTGAGTTTTAGAAATTATTTTCTGAGTTTTCATTAATTAAAATTTCTGTTTTTAGTATTTTAATTATTGGAGTGTAACAAGAGATTTAAATTTCTGTGTGAAATTAATTTGGTTAAATAAAATTTTATTTTTCCAAATTAATTGAAAAAATAAAAGTTATATTTTTATTTCTTTTATTTTATAGAATTTAATTTCTTGTGTGGAATTAATTTGGTTAAATAAAATTTTATTTTATTTCCAAATTAATTGGAATAATAAAAGTTATATTCTTATTTCTTTTATTTTACAGAATTGTATTTTCTGTGTGGAATTATTTTGGTTAAATAAAATTTTATTCTTTTATTTCCAAAATTAATTGTAAAAAATAAAAGTTATAGTTTTTATTTCTTTTATTTTCTGTGTGGAATTAATTTGTTTAAATAAATTTTATTTTATTTTCAAATTAATGGGTAAACAAAAGTGGCATTCTTGTTTCTTTTTATTTTTACAATTTAATTACATGCATTTGGTTTAATTTTCTGTGTAGTGTAAATTCTAATTATAATTTTGTTTTATAAATTAGAATTGATGGCTACTGAAACAAATGCCCAAACAAGTACTACTGTGGTGGCTGCGATTGCACCAACCCCCTCTCCTATGATGACAGTACTGGTAAATCACGGTGAAAAGCCAGAGAAGTTCTCAGGAACTAACTTTAAAAGATGGCAACAGAAAATGTTGGTCTATCTTACAATTCTAAACCTGGCTCGTTTCTTCTGTGAAGATGCTCCTATCCTGAAAGAGGATGAAACCGACCGGCAAGTAGTTGCTGCGGTTGATGCTTGGAAACATGCCGATTTCCTTTGCCGGAATTACGTCTTGAACGGACTTGACAACACATTATACAACGTCTACAGTCCAATCAAGACAGCAAAGGAACTTTGGGAATCGTTGGAGAAAAAGTACAAAACAGAAGATGCCGACTCAAAGAAATTTGTGGTTGGCAGATTCTTGGATTTTGTAATGGTTGATTCAAAAACTGTGATCAGCCAAGCTCAAGATTTCCAACTCATTCTGCATAACATTCACGCAGAAGGTATGTCTCTCAGTGAATCCTTCCAAGTTGCAGCCTTAATTGAAAAATTACCCAAAGGCTGGAAGGAATTCAAGAACTACCTTAAACACAAGCGCAAAGAAATTTCTATGGATAAGTTAATTGTGCGTTTAAGGATTGAGGAGGACAACCGCAATTCTGAAAAGCGGGCTGGTAAGAATCCTATGGAGTCTAAGGCAAATGTGGTGGAACATGCTTCAAAAATCAAGAAACGTAAGTCTTCTGAAGAAAGTTCACCACAAGGCTCTAAAGGGGGAGATAATAAAAAGTACAAGTTTAATGGCAAATGTTACATCTGTGACAAAGAGGGACATCGGGCCAAAGATTGCCGTAGCAAAGGCAAAAGTAAGAAAAGAACAAGCAAGAAGCCTGCTCAAGCCCATATGACCGAAGTGGACAATATTTCCAATGGTGTAGATGACATCAATCTTTCTGCAGTTGTTTCCGAGGCAAATCTTGTCGAAAATCCTAAAGAATGGTGGGTGGACACTGATGCTACTCGCCATATTTGTGCCGACAAAAAGATGTTCACATCTTACTCTACAGTGGACAATGGTGAACAACTTTTTATGGGCAACTCCTCAACTTCCAAAGTTGAAGGAGAAGGAAAGATTGTTCTCAAGATGACATTAGGAAAAGAACTCACTCTCAACAATGTGCTGCATGTGCCGGACATTCTCAAGAATCTTGTTTTCGGATCTTTGTTGAGTAAGAATGGGTTTAAGCTTGTATTTGAGAGTGATAAATTTGTACTTACTAAGAATGGGATGTATGTAGGAAAAGGTTACATGTCTGATGGCCTTTTCAAGTTAAATGTAATGACTATTGTACCCTCAGTTATTAATAATAATACATCTTCTTCTTATTTGCTTGAGTCTTCAAATTTATGGCATGGTAGACTAGGACATGTTAATTATGGATCTATACGTAGATTAATTAATATGGAATGTTTACCTAAATTTGATATTGATTCAAATCATAAATGTGAAATTTGTGTTGAGGCAAAATTATCCAAAACTCCTTTTCATTCAATTGAAAGAAGTACAGAACCGCTTGAATTAATTCATAGTGACATTTGTGATTTTAAATCAATTCAAACAAGAGGTGGAAAAAAGTATGTAATCACTTTTATAGATGACTATACTAGATATAGTTATATTTATTTAATTCGAACAAAGGATGAAGCTTTGGAAACCTTCATTCAATATAAGAATGAAGTTGAAAATCAACTTGGTAAGAAAATCAAGAAACTTAGAAGTGATAGAGGTGGTGAATATGAATCACCTTTTGGTGAATTTTGTATAGAATATGGAATAATTCATCAAACCACCGCTCCTTATTCACCTCAGCAAAATGGAATTGCTGAAAGGAAAAATAGAACTTTAAAAGAAATGATGAATGCCATGTTAATCAGTTCTGGATTACCTCAGAACTTGTGGGGGGAAGCAATACTTTCTGCTAATTATATTTTAAATAAAATACCCCGAAAGAAACCTTATGAATTGTGGCATGGAAGAGTACCATCCTACAAATACTTAAAAGTGTGGGGGTGTTTGGCTAAAGTGGCTATTCCTAGTCCTAAAAAGACTAAGATAGGTCCTAAGACCATTTATTGCATTTTCATTGGTTATGCCAAGAATAGTAGTGCATATCGGTTTTTGATTCATAAATCAGAACATTCCGAAATGCATGTAAATACTATTATTGAGTCTCGGAATGCATTTTTCTTTGAACATGTATTTCCAAAGAAGACTGGACAAGAGACTAGTACTAATAAAAGATCTTATGATGCTATTACTAGTCAGGATCAAGAACATGATCAAGAACAAGAGTTAGATCAAAATGAGGAAGATGAACCTAGGCGTAGTAAACGTGCTAGAACCTCAAAATCATTTGGTCCAGATTTTTTAACATATTTGTTAGAAAATGAGTCTTTAACTTTTAAAGATGCTATGTCCAGTCCTGAAGCTCCTTTATGGAAAGAAGTCATCAAGTGAAGTTGAACCCATCTTGCAAAATCACACTTGGGAATTAGTGAACTTGCCACCAGGTTGTAAACCTCTTGGGTACAAGTGGATTTTCAAAAGAAAATTGAAAGCAGATGGATCAATGGACAAATACAAGGCAAGACTTGTAGTCAAAGGTTTTAGACAGAAAGAAGGTTTAGATTACTTTGACACATACTCACCGGTTACAAGAATAACATCCATTAGAATGCTAATTGCCATAGCATCTCTATACAATCTAGAAATTCATCAAATGGATGTTAAAACCGCTTTCTTAAATGGTGAGTTAAATGAAGAAATTTACATGAAACAACCAGAAGGGTTTTCTGTTCTAGGGAAAGAAAAGAAAGTGTGTAAATTGGTTAAATCATTATATGGTTTAAAACAAGCGCCAAAGCAATGGCATGAGAAATTTGACAAGGCAATGATGTCAAATGGATTTAAAATTAATGAGTGTGACAAATGTGTTTACATTAAAAACACAGATAAAGGTTATGTCATTGTATGTCTATATGTAGATGATATGCTCATCATAGGTAGTAATCATGTTATGATTAAAACTACCAAGAAAATGTTGAATAAACATTTTGACATGAAGGACATGGGCATTGCTAATGTAATTCTTGGTATGAAAATTACCAAAACATCAGAAGGTTATACATTGTCACAATCTCATTACATTGAAAAAATACTTGACAAATTCAGCAAAGATGATGATCATCTTGCTAGAACTCCTGTAGATGTTAATTTGTATCTTTCTAAGAATATACAGGAAAGTATTTCTCAATTAGAGTATGCCCAAATTATTGGAAGCTTAATGTACTTGATGAACTGCACTCGCCCAGATATAGCTTATGTAGTAAGTAAATTAAGTAGATATACGAGTAATCCGGGAGTAGAACACTGGAAAGCAATTATAAGGGTTCTAAGATATCTCCGATTCACTCGTAATATTGGGCTGAGTTATACTAGATATCCAGCAGTACTTGAAGGATACTATGATGCAAATTGGATATCGGATACTAAAGACTCGAAGTCCACCAGTGGGTATGTCTTTACTCTTGGTGGGGCGGCTGTATCTTGGAAATCTTCCAAACAAACTTGTATTGCTAGGTCTACTATGGAATCTGAATTCATAGCGTTAGACAAAGCAGGGGAAGAGGCAGAATGGCTTCGCCACTTCCTTGAAGATATTCCAATATGGCCAAAACCGGTGCCTGCTATATGCATACATTGTGATAGTCAATCAGCAATTGGTAGAGCACAGAGTCATATGTATAACGGTAAGTCACGACACATTCGTCGTCGACATAACACCGTAAGACAACTACTCTCTAATGGAATTATTTCCATAGAATATGTTAAGTCTAAAGACAACATAGCGGATCCACTAACCAAAGGGTTAGCAAGAGAGTTAGTTGAGAATTCATCGAGGGGAATGGGACTTAAGCCTATTAATTAAGAGTTACCACAACGGCAACCCAACCTAGTTGACTGGAGATCCCAAGATCTAGGTTCAAAGGGACAACCAAGTTGTGATTGACTCAGAAGGATCACTGTGGAGTCCAACTCCTACCCATTTCTATGATGAAATAGTGATGTCTGCAGCGTTTTAGGTTAAGTAAAACTTTTAATGATTCTTATATCTAGGTAAACCTAGTGGAGTATGGCAAGATACTCTTCATAAGCATCACCTATGTGAGTGTGAACTGGGCCGGTTCTGTGAGATTTGTAAAAGGCTACAATTCTCTAGAGCACTCATGAAGACCAGGTTGTTCAAGGCCAAAATGAACACAATAGTGAGAACTAAACTGTGCCTGGGAATATACTGTGTGAGTTCTATTGTCTTGGTTTACACAAACGGCTGAACAGTTCAAGACATTATGTTCACTGATTAGCTAATAAATCCGATAGTGTCTCACAAGGGAAGGTTCAAAGCCAAAAGCTACCTATCCTTTGCAGAATATTTCCAATTTCTAAACTCTCTGATTAGATCATGCTGTTGCATTTTCTCTCCGTCAACTTCCATTCATGTGGGGGATTGTTGGAAAAATGGTTTTATATAGGCATATTTTTTAAACCAAATTTGGGTGGACCCCAAACGTCTTTTGAGGTGGGTCCGAAGAGGTGTAGTGGTGAAGACGGAACGTCAAAACCATTTATGAGTGAATGGGAAGATGACGTCGTTTTCGGATGTAACATTAATTTTTTAGATAAAATTCTTTTGAATTTTTTCAATAAAAATTATTGTGAGAATTTAATTTAATTCTAAATTCTAATTTTAGGTTCCTAAGAAGTTTCCTAAAATTGATACATTTTCATTTATTTATTTAACTATTCCATTAGATTAATATATATATATATATATATGAAATAGTTTAAATAATAAATTACCTATAAATTTGACTTGGTCAAACTTCGGATCATTTTCAAATTGTTTGAAAAGTGGTCACCTGATGGAGACGCTTGCAAGGTTTGGAACTTGTTCCATCAACGAACCAAAGACCCTTTTCAAATTGTTTGGAAGATTTAAACCGTTCCTGTTCAACGGTCAAATAATTTGAAAGTGAACAGTTGCTTCTGTTCTTTCAAAATTAAGAAGCTGTTGGGACCTCAGTTTTTGCCTATAAATAGAGTCATATTCCAACAGTCCGGATGATGAATAATTCAGTCTGTTTTGTGGTCTTTTTGCTGTCCAAAAATTCTGCGTTTTTTTATTATTTCTCATATTAGTTTTAGTATAAATTTCAGAGAGTTAGAACATAGGTTTGGTTCGTCGAACAAATTTATTTGAAGTGCTTCTATAAATTTGTGAAGATCATTGTATCTTGGGAGATAGACGCCATTCAACCGTAAGCACCGTAAATTTGTGAAGATAGATGCCATTTCAAGTATGGCTGAATATCTGGAGATGAACTTTCCAGAACCAGTTCTATAATTCATCTAATCAATTATTTTATGTCAAAAATACTTTTATACCTTGTTATCTCTCTTTTAACTTGTCTTTGTAGTTGAGTTATTTTTATTCTTTTGCTTATGTATTTTTGTTCTATTTGTTATGTAGGGACCCTAAAGTTCCATCCATGGTGTTCACAGTTATTGTTGAACGTACAAACAACAAGTTACAAGTAACGCACAACAAGGTAACATCAGGAATTAGTGATCAAAGATTAAGGATTCTTTTAAATGGATGTAAATTTCAAATCAAGCAATTTGAAATTACTTGAACCATGGGCATAGGCTATCGTGCGAAGCACAACGCCTCACAACTAGTATATATATATATAGAAACCTGAGCAAGAGAGGCATATCTATAGCCTTTAGAGAAAATCTATTAAAAAAAAAAAAAAACACACACACACACACACACACACACAAGTGACATGTAGAAAATGATAGTACATCTGAATATTTAATTAATTTGTCTTGTGATATTCGGCTATATCTTGTGAATCTTTTAGAATATTATCCCCTCAATCTACACTTGATTTCTGTATCTAGCTTACCAGGCTGAGTGTCTCTTCACCAAGCTCATTTTGCTTTGCTTCACATCATTTGTCATGTTCATATTTCTCTTCAAAAAGTTAACTTCAATTATTTTTAAAGAATATGTCAAATGAACTTCTTCTTCTTTTCTTTTTTTTCTATTGTTGAAAGAAAACAAACTAGATTTTTTAAGCACTATCTTATTTGTGGGATTATTTTAAACCAATAAGTTGACTTACAAGTTGAGTACCAAAAAATGCTTAAATTAAAGCTATACATGGTTTCATCACATTATTTTTATTTGAAATTATATGGAAAAGTTATAATGTGCACTTTTAAAATGATGTATATAATATGTTTTTCATAATTTTTTTTTTATAAAATTTCACAAATTTTGGTAACATAAATCATACTTTTCTTGTCAGAAAATGTCACTTTAACATTCGTAACTTTAAGATTCACACTATAAATTTACTATTCAGAACTTTACTACAAAGTGACATAACACACCACAATCATTCATAATTTTTATTATAAAAAATCGTAACTTTGTTATGATGTTATTTTTTTAGAGGTGCACACTATTGATTTCTTCTAAATTAATGTGTTTCAGTATAAACTCTAAATAAAATTTGGAGAATAAGTTCATACAAAGAGAATCAAAGTTAAACTCCTAATATTTTAGTCATGTATAAGCATTCTGATCAATGAATTAACATCATTGATTGCTAAAAATTGTGAGTTTTACTTTCTTAAAATTGAATAATGTTGTACTTGTTGTAATACTACGCATGTTGTTTGTTTAGAGCTATATTGAAGAACAATTGAATCTTTCATTATTATTATTTTATGATCAGATACAATGTATATTTATACAGATGGTGTAACAACCTCCTAACGAACTTTAACAAACTCTAACTACTAACTAATCTTGAGTTAACAAACTCTAACTACTAACTAACTAACTTGAGCTGAACTTGAAGCAGAGTTAGCTATTGGTGTAGTTGCTGATGAACTTGGGACTGAGTTAGCTGCTGATGTTGAAGCAGTCTTATTATCCCCCTGCAAGATGATGGGAAGAAAGGTGACCAGCAGCTTGGATTGAAGGTACTGAAACCGAGCAGCAGACAAAGGTTTTGTGAAGACATCTGCAATTTGTTCAGTAGAGGGTATGTAGTGAAGAAGAAGCTTCTTGGAAGCAATTTTGTCCCGAATGAAATGACAATCAACTTCAATGTGTTTGAACCTTGTGTGAAACACAGGATTAGAAGCTAATGCAATGGCAGATAAGTTATCACGCCAAAGAATAAGAGTAATTACAAGAGGGAGAGAAAGATCATGAAGTAACATTTGCAACCAACTTAGTTTTGTGCTAAGAGAGCGATACTCAGCTTTTGTGCTAGATCGAGAGACTGTAGGCTGCTTTTTAGCAGACCAAGAGATGATATTAGAACCAAGGAAAACACAACAGCCAGAGGTGGATTTTCGATCAACAGAGTCACCAACCTAATTAGAATTTAAAAAAAAGAAGCCTGGAGCTCAAAAGAACTAGGACAAAAAGTCAAGCCATGAGAGAGAGAACCTTGAACAAACCGAAGAATTCGTCTAAGCAAAGCAAAGTGAGCATTAGTGGGTTCATACATGTGTTGACAAGCCTGATTCATAGCTAAGGACAAATCTGGACGAGTAAGAGTTAGATACTGTAAAGCACCAACTAAACTTTTGTATAATTGAGGCTGGTTAAAGGGTAGATTAGCAGTAGGAGTAAGAACAGGTTTCATGGACATAACAGTAGGACATGGTTTACAAGAGGTCATCCCAGCCTTAAGTAGAATGTCAAAGGCATATTTAGATTGAGACAAAAAATAAGAATCACCTATAGCTTGAATAGAAATGCCCAAGAAATAAGAAAGATCACACAATTCCTTCATGACAAAAGCAGAGTGCATCTGGTGAATGAGAGCTTGAATATGAAAGGGGCTACTACCAGTGAGTAAAATATCATCCACATACACAAGAAGAACTGTAATGGTAATGGAAGTCTTGTGAATAAAGAGAGAGTTATCACAATGACTATTCACAAACCCTTAAGATAACAAGAACTTGGAGAAAGTAGAGTACCAAGCTCGAGGAGCCTGTTTGAGGCCATAAAGAGCTTTCTATAACTTACACACATGATGAGGAGATGAAGAGCTAACAAAACCAGGTGGTTGAATCATATACACTTCCTCATCCAATGTGCCATGTAAGAAAGCATTGTTGATGTCAAGTTGCTTCAATGGCCAATGATAATGTAAAGCCATACAAAGCAAAACCCTGATGGTGGGATGTTTAGCTACAGGGCTAAATGTCTTAGTATAATCAATGCCCTATTGTTGTAAACCCTTAGCAACCAATCGAGCTTTATATCTGGCAATAGAGCCATCACTGTTTCGTTTGATTCGAAAAACCCACTTACAACCAATAGCCTTCTTAGTAGAAAGAAGAGGGACAAGAGACCAAATGCCCTGAGCAAGTAAGGCATTATATTCTTCAAGCATAGCAGAATGCCAAAAAGGAGAAGTAAGAGCTTGCTAATGAGAAGAAGGCTCAATATCTATAAAGGAATGAGTAGTACAAGCTACAAGACTCTTAGTTTTAGATATGGTGAGCACAGGATGAAAATTAGTAGAAGAGAGAGAAGCTAGAACAGGTGGGGCCGAAGAAGGTAGAGAAGGTAAATGAATAAAAAGAAAGTCAATAAGAATAAAGTGAGAAAGAGGAGAGATGGTAGATGTTTGATAAATAGGTGAAATAAGTGGATAATGTAAAATTTGAGAAGCTACAATAGGTTGACATGGAGGCCTAGATGGAGAAAGAGCAAAAAGGCTGACAGAAGAACAGTCCTGAGGAACTACAAAGGGAATAGCAAAAGACCTGGCAGGAAAACAAACCTGAGGAGCTGCATAGGGAGAAAGCAGAGTTGTTGCTGGTAGACAAAGCTGAGCAGTAGCTACAACAGATTGAGATAAAGACTGAGCAGTAGTAGGTGTAGGCCAAAAGAAAGAGTGAAGATGGGATAAAGACTGAGCAGGAACAGACAAATAAGTAGAAAAAGGAAAAATATTTTCATGAAACTCTACATGTCTAGAAATATAGACTTGACCTGTGGTCATGTCCATACACCTATAGCCTTTATAAGAGGAGTGATAGCCAAGGAAAACACATAAAGAGGACTGAGGCTACAATTTAGAATGAGTATAAGGTCTTAACCAAAGAAAGCATTGGCAGCCAAAGACCTTCAAAAAGGAGTAATCAAGTAAGACATGATAGAGAAGCTCAAAAAGAGATTTGTGAGACAATTTGGGACTAGGCATTCTATTAATGAGATGAATTACAGTAGCAACTGCACCAAACCAGAATTTAGTGGGAATAGAAGAATGGTGAAGCAAAGCAATAGCAGTTTCAACAATGTGTCTATCTTTACATTCAGAGACACCATTTTGTGGTGAAGTATAAGGGCAAGAGAGTTGATGCACTATGCCTTGAGCCTTTAAGAATTTTGTCATGGAAGAGTTCACAAATTCAGTGCCAGGATAAAGCCAAGTAAATCGACTATAATCATCAATGAAAAGCACATAATACTTGTATTCAGATGCAGTAGAATGAAAAGGCCTCCATATATCACTATGAATGAGAGAGAAAGGGTTATTCACAGTAGAATTTGACAGTTTAAAGAGAAGTCTATGACTCTTAACCACACTGCAATGTGTACAAGGAAAAATAGCAAACTTTGTTTTATTGAAAGTAAAAGACAAATGCTTCTTTAAAGCAGTAAACTTCAACTGAGATGGATGGCCCAATCATTTGTGCCAAGTATGTTCAGAAGCACATACAGAGGTCTTTGTCAAGAAAGCAGTAGATAAGACAAAAAAAGCATGCATAGCAGTAGGATGATGAAAAGAAGACAACAGAGATGGAAAGTGATACAGGCCATTAGCATTATTGCCCTTGTGTAAAATGGCCTTAGTGTTCTTGTCCTGCACCACAAAGGAAGAAGCATCAAAACTAATAGTGTAATTATTATCTTTGGTGAGTTGATAAATAGAGAGAAGATTAGAAGAGATAGGAGCATAGAGGAGTTTATTGATTTTAAAAGAAAAATGAGGAGTAGGAAGGAGACCTTTACCTGTGTAGTGAATAGGAACAGAAGTGCTATTGCCAACTGTGATCTGATCAGGACTAGTATAGGATTGAGGCATGTTGAGATTGGAGAGATCATGAGTAATATGATCAGAGGCAACCGAATCAAGATACCAGGGAGCAACCTCAGATAGAGAAGAAGGAGGAGCAGAAACAACATAAGCTCTTGGTGGAGGATAAGCAGAAGAGAGAACAGAAGAAAAATGTTAGGAAGAAGCATTTGGATACATAGTCTGATTAAAATTAGCATCCAGTTTATGCCAACAATCAAGAGCTGTATGGTTGCCTTTGTTACAGATTTGACAAATTATAGTAAGTGAATAGATCCTTCCTCTACCTCGAGAGTTCTGTCGTCCATTACCACGAAAAGAGCCTCGAAATCCTCCTCTTTGGCTTCGAAAAGAGGATCATCCTTCTCTTGAAGAAGAAGATCCACTAGTGGAATCTCTCAGGGACACATAGGCAACTGTCTTTTCATGTGATTGCATTTTTCTCTGTTTGGAGTCTATATGTAGAGACTCAGAACACAGAAGAGAACTTAAGTCTACCATGGAAATAGGTTCAATCCGAGCATGAACAGTAGTTTTAAGAGCATCAAACTCATCTGGCAAGCCATTCAGAGATCGGAACTATGCTCGTAGGAGCTTTACTGAGGCTTTGATACCATGAAGAACAATTGAATCTTTCATTGTTATTATTTTATAATCAGATACAGTGTATATTTATATAGATGGTGTAACAACCTTCTAACAAACTTTAACAAACTCTAACTACTAACTAATCTTGAGTTAACAAACTCTAATTACTGACTAACTAACTTGAGCTGAACTTGAAGCAAAGTTAGCTACTGGTGTAGCTGCTAATGAACTTGAGACTGAGTTAGCTACAGACACTAAAGTAGTCTTATCATATTGTCAAGTTTTTTAAATAAATACAAAATTTTAATATAATTATTATACTATTATAGATGATTTCAACGAAAAGAAAAAATAAAAAAAAAAATTAAGCTAGTTTATTATAGGCCTTTTTTACTCTGGTGACAAAGAGGTCAGACCCACCCAAAGTCAAACATCTTATTTTTGGAGATGAGTCTTTTTTAGCATTACTTGGTGATGATTCTCGAAAAGATACCATTCTCTTGGCAATTAGGGACCCATTGTAAAGTTGCAAAAGAATTGCTATTTGTACATACACAAAAATATTTTAAAAACTAAATTGTTTTTAAATCTTATTAAACAAAAGGTTGATTTCATTTTTATTTTTTAATTTTTTTTCCTTAATCATTAATTTTATTTAATTAGTTTCTAAATTTTTTTAATTCCACAGTTCATCCAAATCACTCATGGTTTTACTGACTACCATCTAAATAAACATCCATTTTTTTCTTCAACTCTGATTTAAGTTGTTTAAATTTTGAGATGATTATTTTGTCCATTGAATTATCTATTAACAGATACTGATTGATTTGCGGACTATTGTGTGCAATTAGACCACATTAGCCGAAATTAAAAACTTTATAGATGAAATTAACACGTGTACAAAAAGTAAAATTGGATCACAAATACATTTTCTCAATAAGTTTATGTGTTATGAATCTTTGAATTTATTGAAGTTTTTTCCCATTCTGAAATAATAAATATTGAGTGTATTAATGATACTATGATACTGAGAGGGAGATTTGCGCCGAACAAGAACGGCCGAGCTAGAATAACGCGAGTTATGACGGACTTTGCGAGGGCTATTTGCTCAATGCAAAGCTGTTCACCGTCCCGTCACGCCGGGCCGAGCTACATTTGTCAAATTTGGTGCGTAGAATGATGCGTAAGCTAGACCGGGCTAGAATTCTGCTAGGCGTTCGGTTAGATCCACAATGGTGCTTCTGGACCAAGTAAAGCGTGCCCCAGAATGAATCTAGATTGGGATGAAGGTCGGCGCACCTCACGGCCAATCAGTTCCGAAGGATCGACCTCTTATAGCTCGGCCATATTGATTATGGCTGTGTTTCCTCCCGAAGGGATAGGTCGGTCGTGACAACCCGGTGGAGTATGCCACCTGGACCAATGGTGTGACGGAGGGGAAATCCGCTCCTGGCACACGTTAATACCGTTTGGCAGTTCCTCACATACTGTTTGGAGGTTTTGGTCTATACACGCGTAAGATAGTGAGGGGCGAGCACTGCCACCTGTCCAGGGAAGGACAGCAGAGGTAGTGCGCGCACAACCCCTGAGGCTGCATGGCCAGCCTAGAAAAAGGAGAAGTGGGGAACGTTGGAGGTAAGCAATTCATGCAATCTGAACAATTCTCTCTTTCTAAAAAGTGCTCTCTTCTTCTTCAAGTAGTCTGACTTGATTGTCAGAAGGTCTATCTGACAGCACACCGCTGGACAGCTCACCATTTCTTTGTCTCTAGGTCAGGCGTGGTTACGTGAAGCTTGAGTTCAAGGAGTATGAAAAGCTAAGGATATTTCGCTCTCGTACAATTAGCGCCATCTGTGGAAAAAACTCCATTGATACTCAAACCTTACTGTTCAAGCTTTTTCAAACGTTTCCATGGCTAACAACGACAAAACTCCACTGTTCGTCGTTGATGGTGTCACACCAGAGTTCGTTCGGCGGAGAAAAGGCCCCCTAAATATTCCAGCCATGGCAGGCCTAGAGACTTCTTCGAGAGGTGCGCAAGACAAACACGCAAGGAGTACTGATCGCTCAAAGAGTCCAGAGGGCCGTCGGCGGTGGGGGGAGTCGCATGCATAGCGCCTGGAGCACAAACTCAAAGACCAGGACGCCCTCATCCGCAAGATGGCGGCTGAAATGGAGGTGCTAAAATGCCAAATCAAGGAGAAGGGTGTTGCTGGAGAGGGTAACCTCAGTAAACGCACCCCGTCTCCTCATTCTGGCAGTCGCCGCCAAGAAAGGACGCATTCTCTCTCTATCACCTGAAGTTATGGGGTCGGGGACTCCGACCCACGGGTCGACAGCACCTACCGTCTCTCACGCTTGTCATCGACATCGCGATACTCTTTTTTCGGCCATTCCGGAGACCTGAGGGATGTGTTGGAGGAGAAGGCTCGCCGTAGGGAGACTCAGAGATTGCCGACATTACAGAGGTCAACTCTCAAATCCATTATAGTGAGGAAGTGGAAATGCCTGCACCTAGAGTGGTGGCCCTAGCACTTGTAGACAAAGAGCTAGCAAGACTTATGAAAACGCCACTGTCTCCAGAAATCGAGAGTACACCACTCCCTGCTGGATTCCACTAGCCTAAGTTCATGTTGTACGACGGCAAGACCAATCTGTACATGCACGTGAGTCATTACCGGCAAGTAATGGCTGGACACCGGCGCAATGGCGCCTTGATGTGTCTCATATTCCCAGCAAGCTTAGGAGAACTGAGCCTGAAATGGTTCGAAAGGCTTCCAAAGGGGAGTATTGAGGGATGGCAGCAACTAGCGGAAACCTTCGTCACCAGATTCAAAACCAACACTCGAACACCAAAGGAGGTTGACCATCTCCTTGGCATCAAGATGGAGTCAGGAGGTTCGTTGAAGGCATACAATGCGAAGTACTGGGAAACCTACAATGAGGTCCTCGACTGCCCCACCAATCTGGCGATTACTCAGTACAAGCGTGGTTTCCCAGTCGGGCATAGGCTGCGAGATTCGCTTACAATGCACCAACCCGCAACCAAGGAGTCCTTAATGCAACGGATCAACGAACACATCCGTGTGGAGGATGATGCCGCCTCCGCAACCTAGAAGGCTAATCCGGTCGCGGCGGACAGAAGAATGGTAGGGAAGGTTCACTCGGTAGGGCGGGAGGACAACCGCCCAAACGACCAGTCCAAAGATCAACGCCGCGGCTCAAACCGTAATGATAGAAGCAGAGGTCGCAGAAATGATCGAGCTAACGTTCCTCGTAATGAGGAAGAAGATGCCAAGAGGAAATTGAAAGAGCGTACTAGTATCACCACGGTCTTTAAAATCCCTATTTACCACATCCTGAGTGAAATCTGAAGTGAACCTTTAGTTCGTTGGCCGGCCAAGTTGGAGAATGCACAGAGAGGATTCAACTCGAAATATCGCTGCACCTTCCATGAAGAATGGGGGCACCGAACTAAGGACTGCTTGCCGCTCAAACAACATTTGGAGGAGTTGGTGGCGGCAGGACATCTGGACCAATACATAGATTGGGGTATGAAAGCCACTCCACTAGGACAAACCGAGCCAAACGGCCTAGCCGCCCTAGATGCAGCGCCGCAAAGCGTAATCAATGTCATCCATGGCATCATTGAACCGGCAAGGGTCTGCGAGCTAAGAGGGATGATTAAGAAAGCTGAGCACATAAGGGAAGTGTTCTCCGTTCAGCCCACTGTGAAGAAGGGGAATACCGAAGAGAAGGATATCCTTGCATTTTCGCAATAAGGACTTGAAGAGAATTCAAATGCCCCACAACAACGCCTTAGTAGTGACTCTTCGCATCAAAGACTTTGACATCAAGAGGATTTTGATTGACCAGGGGAGTTCGGTCGAAATTATGTATTATGACGCGTTCAAACAAATGAAGTTAGAGAACAAGGACTTTGCCCCTACAACATCTCCATTGGTTGGCTTTAACTCTCAACCAGAATGGCTAATCGGAAAGATCATACTGCCGGTCAAAGTGGGATTGGTCACGAAGCAGGTGGAGTTTTGGGTGCTTAAAGTTCCATTGACCTACAACTTAATTTTGGGCAGGGGCTGGTTGCACGCCATGCAAGCAGTAGCGTCGACCTACCATCAGGTTTTGTGCTTTCCAGCATTAACCGGGCGGGTAGAAGAGGTTTGGGAAGACCGGGTAATGGTAAAACAGTGCTTCATTGCAGTGAACGGCAGCTGAGCCGCCAAGGGCTTCGTTAAAATGGTAGAGGGCCCGGAGGGAAAAGAAATCCTGGAAGACGTGGGGAGAAAGGCCAAGGAGAAATCAGTTGAAGATTTGGTGGAGGTGCGCGTAGACGAAAATGAGCCAAACAAGTTCTTTTTTTTGGGCTCATCCCTGTCCAGCGCCGAGCGGCTTAAGTACGTTGACTTTCTGATTTCCAATATGGAAGCCTTCGCATGGACGCCTTACGATATGCCTGGCGTCGACCCTAGTTTTATTTGCCACCAGTTGAACGTCTTTCCGAATGCACGGCCGGTCATCTAAAGGACACGTCGCTCGGCCTTGCACCATGCCGAGGTAGTAGCGGAGGAAGTCAAGAACTTGCTGGAAGTAAGGGCAATAGAAGAAGTGCAATATCCTCAATGGATATCCAACACAGTGGTGGTCCCGAAAAAGAACGCAAGTGGCGGGTGTGCGTTGATTATAAGACGGTTAACCGTGCGTGCCCAAAGGATAACTTCTCCCTCCCACGAATCGACCAGCTGGTGGACTTGACCGTTGGCCATCAGCGGTTTAGCTTCCTGGATGCATATCGCGGCAACCACCAGATAGCCATGTATGAACCGGACCGAGAGATCACTTCATTCACCACTCCAAGAGGCCTGTATTGTTACAAAGTCATGCCGTTCGGACTAAAAAATGCTGGGGTAACTTTTCAAATTATGGTAACCAAGATGTTCGCTCCCCTTCTAGGCCGCACCATAGAGGCCTACATCGACGATATGGTGGTAAAGAGCAGGGAAAAATCTCGACACCTCGCCGACCTAGCAGAGATGTTCGCTACACTTAAACATCACAAGCTTCGTTTAAATGCATACAAGTGTGCCTTCGGAGTCAGCACCGGAAAGTTTCTAGGTTTTTTGGTCACGAACCGAGAGATTGAAGCCGACCCTTCCCAAATCAAGACGATACAAGAGCTGGAGCGTCCAAACTCCACCAAGGATGTGCAACATCTTGCCGGAATGGTAGTCGCGCTGAACAGATTTATAAGTCGGTCTTCAGATCGTTGCAGGCCCTTCCTCAAAACTTTAAAAACCAAATTCTTCTGGGACGATGAATGTGACCGTGCTTTGGCGGACCTAAAAATATACCTTTGCTCAAATTTCTATCCTGGTTACACCAAAGCGCTTAAGAATCAGATTCTCTACTTGACAGTCTCCCAACATGCGGTGAGCGTGATTTTAGTCCATGCTGAAGGTACCCAGCACCTTCCCATCTTCTACTTAAGCAAGACCTTACTGCCGGTCGAATCAAGATATCTGCCGCCAGAAAAATTAGCCCTAGCCTTGATGATAGCTTCCAGAAAACTGGCACACTACTTTCATGCCCACACAATAGTTGTGTTGACCGAGTTTCCACTTAAGGTGCTTTTTGAAAAGACAGACTTTGCGGGGAGAATTTTGAAATGGGCTTAGAATTGGGGCAATACGACATCAAGTTCCAACCGTGCATCGCAATCAAAGCTCAAGCCCTTGCGGACTTTGTAGCGGAGTTTGCCCCCCGGAATGCATCCGGTTTGCCCGGTTGACTTTGCTAGTGCGGATCTGGCACAACCCACAGTTCAGGTAACAAGGACAAGTGGTGGATCACAAATGAAAAAAGGGCAAATGCAAGCCGAAGTGGAGAAGCTGAACAACTCGTCGAAAGACAAACCCAACTAAGACATGGAACAAGACCAGAATGAACTGACCAGTACCTTGGAGCTGAGAAGCTCCCAAAACTCATCAGACTGCTGGAAGTTATTTATTGGCGAGATGTGGAAGCTCTTCGTCGATGGGGCCTCCAACAGACGTGGCGCCGGGCTAGGCATCGTGCTGACTTCCCCGGACAAGATGGTTATCGAGCAAGCAATTACGCTCGGCTTCTCTGCATCCAATAATGAGGCGGAATATGAGGCCCTCCTTGCCGGACTGAGAAGTGCATTGAGAATGAAAGCGTCGGCCCGTATGGTATTCAGTGACTCCAAGCTGGTGGTCAATTAGGTCTCTGGGAAATATGAAGTCAGAGATGAAAGAATGGCCAAATAGCAAGCGCTAGTGCGCGTAGAAATCAAAAAGTTCACCACAATAAGAGTGAAACAAATCAACCGCGAAGAAAACAACACGACCGGTGAACTGGCCGGCCTTACATCCCTTCAAACAGCTTTCCCCAATCTTTTGATGATAGAATTCCTACCTCGGCCAAGCATTGAGGAACCAGAAGTGTCTAAAGTACTCTGCGCTGACCTGGGACCATCCTGGATGGACCCTATCATCGCCTTCCTAAAAGATAGAATTCTACCAGAAGAAAAGAAGGTGGCCAACAAAATTTGGGCCAAATCAGAACAGTTTTGGCTCTCTCTATCTAGAGCCTTGTACAAGAAGTCTTTCACCGGGCCGTATCTGATGTGCGTCCACCCCGACAAGGTGGAAGCTTTCCTCTATGAGGTTCATGAAGGCATTTGCAGGAGTCATATTGGGGGCAGGTTTTAGGCTTACCGAGCGATTTCCCAGGGTTATTGATGGCCATGCATGCAGGTGGACACGCAGAAATACGTTCGTAGGTGTGAAAAATGTCAAAAATTTGTTCACCAAATCCACCGGCCGGCCAGAGAATTGCTCCCCCTTACAAGTCCTTCGCCGTTCGCGCTTTGGGGATTGGATATTGTGGGACCACTCGACAGTATACCGGCAACCGCAAGTTCTTCATCACTGCTTGACCATTGGCGACCATAAAAGAAAAAGATGTGAAGAAGTTCGTCTGGCAAAATGTTATCACTCGTTTCGGTATATCGAAGGCCCTCATTTTAGATAATGGCATTCAGTTTGATGGGAAACTATTTCGAGGATTTTGCGAGGAGTTAAAGATCAAGTTCTACAACTCAACACTGGCCTACTCTCAGTCAAATGGTCAAGCAGAAGCCTCAAACAAGACCATCCTCGACGGGCTGAAGAAGCGGTTAGAGAAAGCCAAAGAAAGGTGGACTGAAGAACTCCCCAATGTGCTTTGGGCATACCGCACCACGCCGAGACGTTCGACTGGAGAAACACCATTCGCCTTGGCCTATGGCATGGAAGCCGTCATCCCACTGGAAATTGGCATGCCAACCATTTGGTCTTAAAGCTTTCAGCTAGACTTGAATAATAAAGCAGTGGCCTTGGAACTTGACCTAGCTAAAGAAAGAAGGGAACGTGCTCTAATCCACATAGCAGCCTATCAGTAAGAGCTCTCCAAGAAATACAACAAGGCTGTGCATCCAAGGGTATTCAAGATCAGACACTGGGTACTGAGAAAGGTAATGGGCAACATGGTGATCCCTGGCGAAGGCAAACTCGGTACAAATTGGCAAGGACCGTATAAGGTAATTGGCCTTGCAGGCAAAGGGGCATACCACCTAGAGGACTTGGATGGTAAAGCTATCCCCAAACCGTGGAATGCAGCTAACCTTAAGATTTTTTACTTTTAAAATGTAATCGTTTTTGTTCCTTAGCCTTTTGAGCCTTTAGCCTTTTGGCATTTGATGTAAATTGCTGACATGTAATGAAAGATAGCCCTATTTTTTTCTTATATTATGTGTTCATGTACAACGACATCACAAGGACATTCGGCCACTATGGATGCCAGGGGCAAGGAGACCAGACTGCACTAGGGCCGAGCTGATTTTTCCTTGCCGGTTTGGAGACAAGTCGTGCGAACAGTTGGTGTTTTGCCCAACTTATAAGGGCTAAGCTGATTTTAGCTCGCCGAAAATGAGCCATTGGTGTTTTGCCCAACTTGTAAAGGCCGAGCTGATTTTTGCTCGCCCAAAATGAAATGTTGGCGTTTTATCCAACTTATAAGAGCCGAGCTGATTTTTGCTCGCCCAAAACGAAATGTTGGCGTTTTGCCCAACTTATAAAAGCCGAGCTGATTTTGCTCGGCCAAGTGAAATGTTTGCGTTTTGTCAAAGTTGCTGAGGGCCGAGCTGACTTTGCCCGCCCGATGAAAACGATGGTGTTCTGTGCAATTTGCGTAAGGGCCGAGCTGACTCTGCTCGCCCGCACCACCAAACTTTGTAGCCAAGCTAATTTTATTCGTCCGAGCTGGCAGTTGTATTTGATAAACATTTCAAATCAAAGAAAATTTTCACATTATAACCGAGACGATAACTACTGCACAAGAAATAGATATAAGGAGGGCAAAAAGTTAAAGCTTTCATTAATTGAGCCAAGCCCGGTTACATAACAAATAAATAAAAGAAAAAAGGGTCGAAGATCAATCTAGATCTATGTCAACAGTTTGCTCGGCCAATCCTTCATCGGCCTTATCTGTCATAACATCCACCACTGCGATGACCTCCTGCTTGGACTCTTGATCTTTGGCCCTCTCAGAAGCTCCGGGAGGGATTTGCTCGGCAGGTTGCGTGGCGGTAGCTTCCTCTTCAGCTGCTTGCTTAGCCTCTTCAATGAGCCTCTTCTGCACCGCGCTGGCATAAGCTTCCATATGGGCCGAGATGAAGGCAGCAAGAGGTTTTTGAAACACCTCGGCATCCGGGCCAAGGCCAAGTTTTTCCACGGAGGCTTTCCAACCGCACTGGAAAAAGATGTCCTTGGTCCCCTGAACGTGCCGTTTATAAGTCCTCTCACCCTCCGCGTAACCGTGATCTTTAGCATCCTCGACCTTCTTATCCACCTCGGCCTTGTGGGCGTCACGGAGTTTGCGCAGCTCGGAGATATAGCGAGCCTTGGTCATCTTGAGGGCCCTCTGCTTCTCCTCATCACCAGCCAGCCTGCTCGATAGTTGGTCACGCTCAACCAACAGAGCTTCCTACACGGTCTTCACTTTTTCCAGCTCAGCCGTCTTGGCCTTGTTGTCGATAATGGCCTCCCGCAGACTCTTCCTCACGGCTATCATTCGCTCGTAGCCAAGATAGTTCTTCTGCGCGGCTTGCAAACACATGAAGGTTGTCAGAATGGAAAAAATCGGGCAACAACTTCATAAACTAAGGAGATTGCCATCTTACCAACACTATTGACTTTGTGGTTGAGCAGAGCACCTTCAGGTTGGACAGCTTTTCATGCTTCTTCATGTCGGTGGGAAGGAGCAGCCCCTTGGTCATGTTGAAACCGAGAGAGTAATCCTTGTCTGCGTAGACTGAGTCCGCAGTGGAGACAGCCCGGCCTTTATATGATGACTCGGGCGACCAGACTGGGGGGGCACTGGATCGTGTGGATGGCCCACTGATCAGTTGCTCGGTCTAGTCCTCCAAGTCAGTTGACGCATGCTCGATCGAATCCTCGTCAGCCAGATGTTGTTCAGTTTGATTTTTTCCTAGTCTCTTCTTCGACTGACCCGCTGCTTGTTCACTGGCTAGAGCCAACACAGCCCTCTCCCCTTACGCGGCCGGCGTGGAAAAAGTCCCCCCAACTGCCTCCGGTGGCTGGGAGTCGCTCGCCTCGCCAGTGATCATCGACTTCATAGCTTGGATCTTCGCCATTTCTTGCTCGGCCGTCAAAGGGACCAGTTTGATCAGTGAAAGGCTTGGTGCGGTTACGGAGAGGGCGACGCAGAAGGTTACCCTGCTACACAAATACTGCAGTAGTGGTAGCTCGGTTCGAAGCCGAGCAGCTTTGATGATTCTCACTCCTCAGCCAGATGACGCAACAAAACCCTTATAGCCTCCTAGTTAGCGCGGGAGTAATCCTTTGCCAAGAGCTTATAATCTGCAAAAGGAAGACAAGTGTTAGATCGGCAACAAGAAGACCAATGCAAAAAGAAAATAATATGGTTCACCGAGATACTCACCGGCACTCCCAAAATCTTTCCTAATGTACCAGCCCGGTATGGGTGCCTCGGTGTCCTCGTAACGACCGGACACCCACAGGAAGTCATTGTCGTTGGTTTCTTTGTCCGGATTACCTTCGATAAGTTTTGTCGACCTTTCCTGACCTTCAGATACCAGCAAAACCCACCTTTATTTTCGCTAAGACTATATTGGTGAAATATCTCGGCGAGGCCGAGATTCAGGCTGAGTATTCTATTTATCTCGGCCACACCGTTTATTATCTTGTACGTATTGTTGGAGACTTGGGTCGGGCACAGCCTAGTCTTCCTTAAAAACTCGCAGATAAGCGGTTGGACCAGGAAACGCAATCCTCCTTCTACAATGGACACCACCGTGAATGAGGCATTTGTCCAGCTCACCCCAGGGAGTGTCTCCTTCCTTGGCGAGCTCTAGATGGACATCATCTGGAACATTATACTCTCCACGAAACTCGGCAAGGGCCCCGGGAGAACTCACCATGAACCGGTACTTCCCCATCTATCCCGATTTTATTAATGGGGTGACTTAGGTCGTATCTCGGTGAAAATTTGGTCAGTGTTTGCTCGGATGTTGAGCTTCAACGGTGATAGCGCCGAACGGGCTTGGTCAGTCCTAGTTTGTTCTGCATTATTAACAAATAAGTCCAAGGATTAGCGCGGCATACATTGCACGGCTCCAACAGGGAAGTGTCTAGCTTGGTTTAGAATCCTGGGGTGTTTGATCGGTTTACTTCTCCTATCTCGGCTTCACTATCTGGCCGACCTGGCCTTCCTAGATTGGTTCTAGCCCCTAGTTGCAGCTCGGTCTCATCCTCAAAACAAGACCACAAACAGGTTTTTGCTCGGCTAACTCCTATTTATAGATCAAAAGGTTCAATTTTGCTCGATCTCGCTCGGGTTTCAGGCTGTTTATCTTAAATTTGAAATTTATACATTGAAACTTGGGGAAACAAGGGGCATGGGAGCCCCATCTACTTCTCCAATTCCAGTTTTCCCTAGGGTGTACCAGTGTTACCCCAAAGTGGGGGCACTGGTAAGGTTCTAACAATCCCGTCAAAAGCTTGGAAAACAGACACGAAAACCACTGACCTCAGAATATGAGGGAGGAGTAAAGAGACTTACCAATGTCTAGTGCCAAGAAGAGATGAGTCAACCACGAGCTTGGTTACAGCTTCTGGAGGAGCAAAAATGGACGAAAATGAGACGATGAGCGGTAAGGGCAGTAATGGCAGAAGCTTGGGGACTAGGGTTGGCTTGAGAGAGAAGATGAATAGTAGAGGGCATATAAGACCCCTTGTGTGCTTATATGAAGAAGGGGGGAAGCCAAAGGGTGGTAGCCATTTGAATTTTGCGCGTGAGGGAGACAGTTGTGGGGTTGCACGGGTCCAATGATGTGAAGCCACGTGGCATCGAAGAGATGGCGCTGTCAATACGGTTGTACGATCGATGACAAGACTACTGGCGCAATTCAAAAGACCGACTAAATAGGATAGCTAGGTAGTGGCGGTAATCCCAATCACGCTCAGCTCGGATGGGATTAAGGCGCAATTGAGAGGGAGATTTGCGCCGGACAAGTACGACCGAGCTACAATAACGCGAGTTATGACGAACCTTGCAAGGGCCGTTTGCTCAGTGCAAAGCGGTTCATAGTCCCGTCACGCCGGGCCGAGCTACATTTGTCAGATTTGGTGTGTAGAATGATGCGTAAGCCAGACCGGGCTGGAATTTTGCTAGGCGTTCAGTCGGATCCGCAATGGTGCTTCTGGACCAAGCAAAGCGTGGCCCGGAATGAATCTAGACCGGGACGAAGGTCGGCGCGCCTCACGGCCAGTCAGTCCAGAAGGATTGACCTCTTATAGCTCGGCCGTATTGATTATGGCTGTGTTTCCTCCCGAAGGGATAGGTCGGTCGTGACAACCCGGTGGAGTATGCCACCTGGACCAATGGTGTGACGGAGGGGAAATCCGCTCCTAGCACGCGTCAATACCGTTTGGCAGTTCCTCACATACTGTTTGGAGGTTTTGGCATTTACACGCGTAAGATAGTGAAGGGCGAGCATTGCCACCTGTCCAGGGAAGGACAGCAGAGGTAGTGTGCACACAATCCCAGAGGCTGCATGGCCAACCTAGAAAAAAAAAGAAGTGGGGAACGTTGGAGGTAAGCAATTCATGCAATCTAAACAATTCTCTCTCTCTAGAAAGTACTCTCTTCTTCTTCAAGTAGTCTGACTTGATCGTCGGAGGGTCTATCCTGCAGCACACCACCGGGTAGCTCACCATTTCTTTGTCTCCAAGTCAGGTGTGGTTACGTGAAGCTTGAGTTCAAGGAGTACGAAAAGCTAAGGATATTTCGCCCCCATACAGATACGTAGCGTTATCAGTCAATAAAAAATTATAACTAAAATTGAGCGAGTACCATCTGTCTCCTACTAATCCAACCAAGTAGAGTAGTTTCCACTATCACAAAGTGTGTGATACTGTTATATAAAATTACCATGATACCTAATATTTAGACATTTTAAAAATGACTTTTTTTAAAAAAAAACAATTAACTTCACTCCAATCCGAGTATTGACCAGAGAGTATCTTAGCAACAAGATTGTGCCACAACAACAATTTTTGTAAATTAAATGTTCAAATTTTATCCATCAATCATGCTACGCAGCTCGAATCCTTCCTTCCCCCAAATCCCCCGAATTCAAAACGACGTCGTTTTGATTTTTTTTTTTTTTTCCCCAATAACGCAGAAGAAGAAGAAGAAGAAGAAGGAGGATGAGGAGGAGGAGGAAAAGGAGAGTAGCAGAGAGAGAAAAAAAAAATCATCATCAACAACATCATCATCATTATCTTCAGATCTTCATCAACATCATCCTCAACAACCATTCAACCATTCATCTTCAACAACAACATCTTCAACCATTCAACATCTTCAGATCTTCATCAACATCACCATCATCATCATCAACACATTTTCAGGAAAAAAAAAAAAAAACGGGCTTTGATCTGGAAAAAAAAAACAGGCTAGGAAAAAAAAAATCGGAGTTGGAGGCGGAGGCAGCGGCGATCGGCGATCGACCCTCTCTCTCCCTCCATTCTCTTCCTTCTCTTCCCTCTCTTCTTCTCTCTTCTCCCTCTCTCTCTTCAAACTGCATAAGGAGAAGGAAAAAAAAACGCCCAAAACGACGCTGCTTTTGGGCAATGGGGATTCGGGGAAGGAAGGATTCAAGCTACAAATCATTTTCCTTTATCCATTCATTAACACATTAAATACTTAATCAAATTTTATATCTAATAATGGATTTGATAATAGATAAACAAAATTTAAATTATTAATTTATAAAAAGTGTCGAAATGACAAAATGTCTAGTTTCAAATAGGGTTGCAAATGAGCCGAGTCGAACTTTAGTATATTTAGGCTTGTTTATTAAGATTTTAACGAAGTCAAACTCAAACTCGAGCTCAATAAAAATTTAATGAGCCAAGCTCGAGCCGGAGCCTGAGCCTGTTCATGAGTCTTAACGAGCTAGAAAATTTATAAATTCATACTTGCATATGAAACTAAAGTTACAATTAAAATTTTGATTATATAATTATATATAAAAAATATATAAACATATTTAAAAAAAGTCAATATTTTACCAAAATAATAATATCTACTACCATTGTTATATAAATGTACTATCTAGAGTTAACTATTATTTACATTTATATTTTTTAAATATATAAATAACATATTTATCTTATTTTTTTGTACATATTTTTATATTATTTAATATATAAATAATAAATATTAAACGAGTCAGTTAACGAACCGAACTTTAGAATGTTTGGATTTATTTATTAAAAATTTAACAAACCGAGTAAGAACGAGTTCTTACTGAACTAAACTCAAACCTGTTTATGAACGACTTTATTCATTTGCAGTCCTAATTTCAAGTTTGAATGGGAGAAAAGCTCTTCCTATTTTAACAGTGCACGTGTCATTGTTAGCATATACGCCAAAGTTTATCCATTACAGGCCACGTAGATGGATGACTAGCCCTGTCTCATAGACACTCTGGGCTCATCTTCGATAGTATTAAGGCTAGTCTTTTTCATATACTCACTTTTATTTATTTTAAAACAATAAGACAAAAATATAAATTTATATAAATATTTGCTTGTGTTTTTCAATTCACAAACACAAGTTTGGTTGGAAAGAAATCTTGGGCAGAAAAAGTGATTAGTTGCAGAAAACATACTAGAGTCCCAAACAAGAAAAGAGAAAATCAAATAACTTTTTTTTGTCATCATCTGAAAATCTAGGAATGTTCTATATAGAAATACTAATCTTTGTCCCCAAACTTAATTGAGGATAGAGATGGGTGTAAAATTGCCTACCAAAAGACAAAAAGGGCATGAAATATTTTAACAAACTTAAAACCAAATTTTAGATAGATAAATTAGTTGGTAAGATCTAAGATGATGTCGTAATGTATCCTATAAAAAGACATGAAAAAGATATGCTGCAATTATCCAAAACAATCTTTTATGAAATTCTTAAGATCTTAAAATGATTTTACCTATAGAAAGGCATGAATAGATATGGTGGAACATATTTCATTACCCCCAAATTAATCTGTATGAAAAATTAATGCTCTTATTTTAAAATAAAATAATAATTTTATAGTAAAAAATTATTTACATATAAAACTTAGACTAATGTTTTTTTTTTTTAAATTTTCTTTTTTAATAATAACAAGAGAAGAGGAGGAAAGTAGTTCTTGAAACTGTACAACTTAAATTCAGGCATCATGACTAATAAAAAATGGTGTTATCTATCGGGGCATTTCTTGATCTTATTTGGTTTAATGAGTCCTGATTTTATATTTTATGCCAATACATTGATAAAAAAAAAAAAAATTATATATATGAGTTCATTTGGGAAGTGGATTGGCTTTTTGGCTTTTTAACTTTTTTGGCGATTTTAGCCTGGACTAAAAAGTTTAGTTTCGGAAGAATTTTTTGGCTTTTTTGACTTTTTTTGTGAGAGAAAAATGTAACAATTATGGGTTAGATGTGATGTTTTGTTTGTTGTGACTAAAATAGTCTATTTTATCTTTTGTGACCAAAATAGCCAAAAAAGCCCATAAACCAACTTGCCAAACAGAGGCTATAGTATCTAGAATTTGGTCACCATAGTATTCGAAGTACATACTATGAGGCTTTTCTTGGAGAGGCTTTGTTTTTATGTTGTTTGTAGTTTGTAATTTTTGTTAGATTATTAGTTGTTTGTTTGATTCTTTAAGGTCTTGTTATTTTTTTTTCCTTCGTGATTTATATGTCATCTGGTTTTATTATAATATAACTATTTTGTCTGTTCTATAAAATAAAATAAAATAAAAAAGTACATACTATGAAAAATGTTTAATTATTTTCAACTTTGTTAACCAAGCTAAAAAGAACTCTTTACTAAAAACGATCTAGTGGATAGGGGGGCATAATGTATGAGTTCCAAGTGTTATGCAACCTCCTCTTCTCTCTTCTCTTGCAGCTGCAAAAAAATAAATGAATAATAGCCGGGACACTTATTTGGCGTTGATTAATGCTATAAAATAATATTTAATAACTTTTTGAATTAAACGCATTGTAATTATTTTTTAAGATGAAATTAATAAGTACCAATGTAACATGCTAAAAGCTTTTATTTTATTTTATTTTTTTTTTTTCAAGTTTTCAATATTACCCTTCTACTTAAGCATACATCAGACTTCAATCAACAGTATAATTATAAAAAAAAAATAATTAAATAACTATTATTAAAAATGCAAGTATTTAAAAAATCTTCCATTTAATAGTTCATGTAACAATCATAAAAAAATTCAGCTATAACTTCACTAAGGTTTTTGATGTATAATAGATCATTAATTAAACTATGGCATTTGTTACTATTTGCTTTATATTAGAAAAGTTAAATCTGGCTAACAAGTGTCCTGGAGAACAAGGAGGGAGCTAAAAAATTTATTTATAGGGGATCCAAATAAGTGTAAAAAAAAAGACAGTTCTCGTAACAAAGGTCTTTAATATTATGAGATTTGAAAAGAGTCAAATGTGCACAACCTTATCTCTAGATAGAGAGACTGTTTTCATGGTTTAAACTTATGACACTTAAAATCAAATCAATACAATTATTGGTATTACATAATATATAAAAATAATTAGGAATCATTCCGTATGCATCATAAGATTGCCTTTGAAATAGAGAAGTAAGATAAGAATTTTTCAAAAGTACTCTTGAAATAGAGGTCAATAAATTTATTTTATTTTATTTTTTTAAGTCTACGGGGTCATTTCTTGTACGTTATTGAAATAGTTTTAGAATTGATAGGTATTAATAGAATTTTGATGAACTTTGGGGGACGCTATGGGCATCCTAGGCCATGGCATAGCTCCCTCTTAGGAACATAAAATAAAATAAAATGAAATGAAGAACACAATATGCATGTTTAGTAACATTTATATTTGTAGAATTTTTAAAAATAAAGTGAATAAAGCCAAAGCATTAAATTTCAACTATCATTAACCCTTTTCGTAAACTAAAGTCCACCTTATGAATTTGGAACCGTTAAAATTTTAAGTAAAATCTCATCCGATTCTGTTCCCGCAAAATAAAATAAAATCCTATCCGAATCTCTAAAATATAATTTAGTTTCATTAAACTGGACATTTACTTAACCCGCCAACCACTGCTAGAAATATGACTCATCTATTTTTTTGCAACTAATCATTTAACCATAGCAAAAAATCAATTTTTACATCAAAATCTCATTTTACTTGACCCAATCCAACCGTGTTCTTAAAAAAATATATTTAAAAAAAAACCCAAATCATATAAAACTTGACCTATGTCCCGTTTTTTTCTTATTTCTCAAATTTGAACTCTCTCTCTCTCTCAAATTCTGTCTCTCACTCGACTCTCTCTTTTGACTCTCCACTCTCTCTCGCTCAAATCTCACTGTCTCTCTCGCTTGACTCTCACTTTGATGAAAATTTGAAGATTTCAATCTGCTGTTGATGAAAATTTCGATCGATTCATAATCAGTAACCATAAACACTTCTCTTTGTCTCTCTTTGTAATGTTTGACACATCTTCATCGACTCAACTCTCACTGTAATGTTTGACACATCTTCATCGATTCATCTTCATTACTCGAATCTTACTCTCTGTAATATTTGACACATCTTCATCGATTAATCTGTAATGTGTAAATTGAAACATTAATCGATTCAACTCTCTATCTCTCTCTGTAATCTAGCTCTCCTCTCTGCTTTTCAGTACTCTCTCTCCCTCTCTCTATATATATATATATGTATATATCCATGTCATGTATCATGATTGAATGAGGCATTTTTTGGTTCAACATTGAGAAATATTTTAGCTCGTAACAAATCCATTTGCTTCGGAGAACAAATCCTCTTTCTCGTAATCTCTCTCTTTCCGATTTTGTTTGTATGTTTTCATATCAATTATGCAAATGTATTAATTCAATTAAGAAAGATTTATTCTATTTCTGTAGCCAAAGGTTTGTAGAATTGTTAGGCCAACTCTAGCCCTTACTCAAATTTGGGATTGTTGTAAATCTACAGTCAACTAAATCTGCCACAACTATATCAGTTAGTTGCTTTGTGCTTGTTACTTTTTGGAAACTAACCAAAAATACTAGTAATATATAAAGTCAATTTTTGTTGCTTACTTTTGTCCTTTCTTCCATTTTCTAAGAAAACAAACAGAATTGTTGAATGTTCTCTTCGAAGGGTTTTTCCTTTAGGGGATATATTTTGATTTTTTAACTTTTTAGATGAAAAAAAGGAAATGAAATATTTTGCTTGGTGTTTATTGGTAATATTCTACTTTTCTCACATTCTTTCCTTTGATCTCTTGCTAGTTCACTTCTGGGCCTTCTGTCCATATTACTTGCTGCCAAATTTGGCTTTACTTTTCTTGGCTTTATTGTGAAAGGATGACTTGTGTTCCCCAATCCCCATAGAATATGCATGAAAATGAGTAATCGGTGTAATGAGAGTTTCCCAAGGGCTGTCTTTAAGAACACTAATGCTTAAAGAGTCTTATACTTGTAAATTACCAAGTGACTTTTGTTAGGTTTTAGTTCTTAGCAATCCTGTTTGACAAAACTCTATTCAGTTGTAATTTTATTCGATCTTTTATTTAAGTGAGGCTATGAATATTTAGATACGAATCCAACCTGAATTGTGCCTATGCAAAGGAGTTTGTGATTTTAATTCTATTATGTTTGCCACTTCGCTGACTATGTTTGTGATCTTATTCCTATCAACTCGCGAAGGTCCAAGGGGCAATGCCCCTTCGCGGATCCAAGTCAGCGCCTAGGTGGAGTCAAGGGCGCCAAGCAAGCAAAATTGCAATGGTTGTTTTTCGCTCGGCGACCATTCTCGACTCGGCGAAATCGAGACCTTTCAGAAGTTTCACTCGCTTGCAAAAATACTGGGAGTTGTTTTTTTTCCACTCGAGCGGCCATCTTCGCGCTCGAGCAGAGATTGCGGCCCTATTTTTTATAAATATGTGTTTTAGTCTGATTTTAGGGTTACGGCTTCTAGATCTTCTCCTTGCGTATTAAGGTTTTCATTTGGAGCTTCTTTGCTTGTTTCCTTTGATATCTATGAGAGTTTATATCATGAATTGAGTGGATTATATCAAAGGGTTTGTTTGTTTTGTTTTATTCACAAAAGAGAGAGTTGTTCTTCAGTGGATTCCGGGGAATTTGGGCCTGAAGGTTTGGTGGATTCTAGAGTGGCTCATTGTCATGATTCGACATCGACGTTATGAATTTAACGTTGTACAAGACAATTCCGAGATGAAAACGGGGCTGGAAAAGACACATAAGGGTCAGTTCGATTCGAGCGTGGATTCGCTAGGTAATTGAGAGTACACTTGTGTAATTCATTTATGTCTTCTTAGTGGATTGTTTTGTGACTTTTGCCTGTGGTTTTTTCACATAAAATCATTGTGTTGATTTGTCTTGATTGTTTGATTGGAATTGTTATTTACTGCTTAAAATTGATACTTAATCACAAATTAATATCTAGGGAATTTTTAGATTTTTCAATTGGATATCAGAGCGGGTCTCTCTTTTTTTTAAAAAAAAAAAAAAAAAAAAAAAAAAAAAACTATTAAAGTGAGATCTTATTTGATTTGTGATAATGGATTCAATTCGTGAGGAAAATTCTATGGTTTGACCACCCCTACTTGACGGATCTAATTATTCTGGATGAGATCGTTTTTAAAATCTATTGATAAAAAAGTTTGGCAATCTGTCATGTATGGGTGGATCAACTCAGTAATAACCCTCGTATCGACACCGTTAAACCACCGAATTATCTACCGACATCGCTAAACCGAATCGATAATGACTGATAAGTGAACTGGATGAACTACTGAACAGACTGAATGGAACTGAAACTGAAATTGAATAAGTTTATCTATTGAATTACATATGGTATCTGTTTGATTGATTGATTTATCTGTTTGCATTTTATGTTTAAATTGCTAATTGAAGGCTTTATCGACGGCCGATTTAGGAACCGTTTGAAGTTTTAGACTCAGTAGAATATTTCTGATTTTATGATATATTTATCTGAAAATTGATTAGGAATGATTAAATCAGATTAAATTAAGCCAATTAAAGAGTTTGTCATAATTACCGAAATGCCATTTTGAGTGGACTTTGTCTACTTCCATCACTTGAGCCTTAGAGACTTGATTAAAACATTTGCTCAGCCATTTCTTCTCCTTCCAACCGACCAAAGAAGAGAGTAGAGAGAGAGTGGTTCATCTTGTGCATTTTTGCTTGAATCTTGAAGAATTGAAGTGTTGATTGTCTAATTGAGCTTCTAGGCTCAAACCTCAAGACTAAGGTAGATCATTCATCTCCCTAATTGTATCATTGAGCTAAATCTTGCATGTTTCATACATCATTGTAGAGCTAAGTTATGAAATTGTTCATATATGTTGAATTGAAGTTCCATTGTTGCATGCATGTTGAATTTAGTGAGTTTGAAGTTGAATTCTTGGAGAATTATACATGCATGTTCATGTTTGAGCTAAAGTCCATGTTTCCATTTTGTTTTCCAAACTATTGAGCTCATTAGAGCAAGATTTGAAGTTGATTTTGGTCTAAAACTCATGCATGTCATGTTTGCATGTTGTTCTTGAAAATTGGTTTAAAAATTGAGTTTAATTGAAACACCATTGGGCTTTGATTTCTTAAATTGAGCTTTAAAACTTATTATTCTATGTGTTTGAAAGAGTTTTCCAGAAAATGGGCCCAAGAGGATCGAATTTGGAGCATCAAAACTTGATTTGGAACTTGGAGGTTGAATCTGGATTTTCCAGATTTTGGCCGTCCCGCCGAAGTGGTGCCGGCGGGAATTCATGCTCCCAAAGATTTCTTCGCAGATTGTTTCTGATCCGCCGGCGAGAGTTTCACCCTCGAGCAGGGAAATCGTGCATCCAGTATTTTTTTGCATTGTCGATCAGTCCGCTCGGCGAAGTTGACGCCGAAAGCGGGACCCTTTGTTATTTGTCCGGCGAAAGGAAACTCAAGGCCGAGCGGAGGCCCTGTTTTCATTGAAAATTCTGAAACCGATTTCTGTGCACATTTTTGCATCCTCATCCCATCCTAGGCATTCTTAGGCTTAGTTTAAGGCATCTTAATGAGGATTTAGACGTAGAACCACACCGAGGAAATTTAGGGATTTAATTAATATCCTTCCGACTGTGAACTTAGTGTGTGTTCTATTTGTTAACTGTTTAGGGTTGGTTTCTGGACGCCATTTAGTCGCTATTAGCCCAATCTCTGTGAGTAACAGATTGTGTAAAGATATGTTCAAATGGTTATATTTTGAATCTTTGAATCCTGCTTATTGAACTGATATTGTTTATCGAATGAATGTATGTCCTGTATTTTAATCAGACAGGCATCCTTAGCACCCATCGTTATTGATCACATTCTGAGCTCTGTCGGTTTCCTTGTGAAACCATATCGCATCGATTGATGATCATCATTCTTGTTGGAGTTCATATAGTCCTTTGGACCCTCTTGTTTATAGGCTAATGGATGTACCACATATGGTGATTGATTGAAATCTTGATTGGAAAATCGAAGATTGAAATCTTGTATAATGAATTGATTTCATTCGTAAGGGACATTCATTCATAACCTCTTTACATCGTATGTTATTCACTGGTTTCACTCCTTGTTATATATATATGTAGGTTCTCAAGAACTGCATCGAGCTAAGAGCGTGGGATTGGTCCCCGCTTTTGTCAAGCCGGCCTATGCGCCTCCTGCGAGGTTCAGTTGCCATGTTATGGCTTGGGGTGTTTTTGTGTCCCCTATCGGTCTCCTTCTTGTATTGTACTTTTGTATAGATCGCATTTCAGATCTTTATTATTGAGGATTCAATCCGTCTTCCGATCAGATATGATTGTATAGAATGTACTGTGTTGAACCGTATGAATGCATGAAAAATGTTTTGACATACAGATTTTCACAGCTCAATGGACACTAGTTACTTACTGTATTGGCTTCCGCCAGCCACAGACTGCTTTGATCAGATATCGTTTCAGAGGCCTTTGGTAATCTCGGACATCGGCGATTCTGATGCTAAACCCATAGGGCCGGTTTGGGTCGCGATGACATCAAGCGATTGATGGAGCAACCTTCCTCAAACCAATTGATAAATGGAAGACAATCTATTACCAAAATAATTGGAATAGTAAAGTTATCAATTCTCTCTTTTGCGCTGTCACACCTGAAGAGTTTAGTCATATTTGCAATTGTGAAGTCGCAAAAGAGACTTGGGATATCTTACAAACTAGTCATGAGCGCACTTTTTCGATTAACGCTCAGAACTTTAACGGCACACGTCTAGTTTCGAAAGCCTTTCAATAAAAAATAGTGAGACCTTTGATGAATTTTATACGAAGTTGAATGACATTGTAAATTCTTGCTTCAATTTAGGTGAAAAAATATCGAAATCCAAGATTGTGGGAAAATTTTTGAGGTCCTTGCCCGACCAATTCCAACCAAAAGTTACTGCTATTGAGGAGGCTCAAGATGTTGACAACCTCAAGTTGGATCATTTGGTTAGAAATCTCCAAACTTATGAGGCACATAGGAATTTCAAAAAGAAACAAAAAGATGATATTGCTTTAAGTAGTGCTCATAGAGTTGGAAAGGATTCTAATGAGGATTATGAGATTGATTCCAAGATTACGAATGCTTTCGTAAAACAATTTAAAAAGTCTTTTTTGAAAAAGAATCCTAATCTTTCGGAATCTACTCGTAAATCTAAAGGCAAAGATAAACTCAAAATTAATTCTATAATCAAAAAAGAAAAATAAAAGATACAAGGGAACTCTGAAAGAGTCCAATGCTATGAATACTAAGGATTTGGCCACTTTGCTCAAAAATGCCCTAATCAATTGAGGAAGAAGAAAGCCTTTGCTATCACTTGGGATGACGAATACAAGTTTAATAAAGATGAAAGTGACAACGAAGCATAAGGTGAAGAAAGGCATGAACAATTCCTTGCTTTTATGGCGGCTTTTGAAACTGAAGGACAGATAGAGTATCCGAAGAGGCTGGTGGAGAATACCACTGATGATGAATCCTCGATGAGTGAAGATGAAGAGCTTCAGTAAGCTTATGAAAAGTTGTATAAGGAATCTCTTAACTTATCCAAATTGAATGACAAACTCACTACGAAACTCAAAGCATATGAAGATGAGAATGTCAAATTAAAGAATGAGATTTCCAAATTAAAGAATGAGATTTCCGAGGCTAGGAATGATGCCATTAAGATTTCTAGTGATCAACAAGCTCTTTGTGCAAAACTCTTGACTTATGAGACAGAAAGGAATGAGCTACAGCAAATCTATGTAACGTATGAAGAAAAGATTGAAACTCTCAAGATGTCTCAAATTGCCTTGGAAGAACTAATGATCAAGAAAGAGGAAGAACTCAAGTGTGCTATGGCTACCATTGGTCTTTGGAACAAAGTATCAAAAACTTTGGACAATATCATTGGGTTTCAACAAATGTGTTATGACAAGAGTGGCATTGGCTTTGGTGATAACAAAGAGCAAAAATGAAGTGCATCTACATCTCATGCTACAAGAACTCAAGGAAATGGAGAACAAAAAATTCAACATGAGGATGGACTTCTCAAACTTCCTAGAGTTGATAAGGCCAAAGAAAAGAAGGTACACTCTGTTTTTATTTGTTATCATTGTAGTATGTATGGTCATATTCGCCTTTATTGTTATAAGTTGCATGGAAGAGTGTCTCATAGAGATGGAAGAATATCCAACATCTCATAGGGTAGGAGACACTTCATTGGTGATAATGAGGTTAAGGGTCATATTAGACCTCGTTATTTTAATTTACTTGAGACTAAACATGAACAAAGGTTGTGTTTGCCTAGACCTAGGTATAGGAAGTTGGAAACCAAGTCGAGACGGGTTCCCATTGAAGGGGAAGGGAACTATAACATCAAGACACCATCCAAGAACCGCAATTCTCACAACTTTGTTTATACTAAAGCGGTTTGGGTGAGAAAACTTAACTTGTGTTAATTTGTTTATTTGTTTTAGTTTTTAGGTTTCCGTGTGTGTGTGTATGTTTTTTTTTTGGGGGGGATCATTTAATGTGGTATCATTTAATGTGTGCTTGTTCATTTTCTGTCTTACTTTATTTTATTTTTTAAAAATAAAAAAATAAAAAGATTTTCTTTGTATGGTTTTGAAAGCTTGAAATTTTTGAGAAGTTCTTGTTGCATACTGGAATTGATGAGAATATTCATTACATGTTAATATGTGTGTGCTTTCTGTAGTCATTACTCATTTCAGAGTGTGTGTTCTTTGATTAGTATGTCTCATTTTATACACACTCTTGGATTAGCAAATATCGGAGTCTTCCACCTTAGTGATCATTTTTCTCTATGGACTTCTGATATTGTATCTTTTGCTTTTCTAGAGGAATTAACCTATACTAGCATATCATGGGTGATGTTGCATCTCTTCAGACCCGACCCTGAGATTTCCAGGGCCCAAAACCGATAATCAACTGATAAATTTTTGCCGCCCTTCATTTTTTTTTTTTTCCATTGAATGACAAAAAAAAAATGAAGGTAAAAGACAAAAGATTTGTGTCAAAATCACAAAAAATACTTAGTATTATATTATAACAACTAATAAGTGTCGATTGATTCCCGCTCTTCTTGCATTTTTAGAAGCAAATAAATCAATCATACTTGAATAATTTAGTTTTTTTGCAAAATCATTTTCAATGGATAACAATTCTAATTATTTTAAATGGGCCTTTCAATTTTTTAATGAGTTAATTTATTTTAAGTTAGTTTGGGTCTTCCTTAATTTTATTTTTTTTTTGGATTTAAAACATACCTAATATATTACAATAAACTATAATATAAGGGGACCCCTTTTTTTGGGTCTATTATCAATGGATAACAATGTTAATTTTTTTGAATGGACCTTTCAATTTTTTAATGGATCAATTTATTTTAAGTTAGTTTGGGTCTTCTTTAATTTTTTTTTTTTTTTTTTTTGAACTTAAAACATACCCAATATATTACACTAAACCATAATAGGAGGGGCCCCCTTCTTTGGGTCTATTTTGAGGGGCCCTATGCCAAGGCCTGATTGGCCCATGCCCAGGGCTGGTCCTGAGTCTCTTAACCACCTTCCATCTTTTTGCATCTCCACAACTTTCCCCTTCATTCTTTGCAATTAAGGCATGACGAAAAGGCTACCTCAGAGTCACCAACCAGGCTATCCTTATTGTATCCATGCTTTTCTAGTTTGGTTTCCATACTCTTGAGCATGCAAGCCATCATTGAGTGTGCAAAAGAAAGAAAAGGAAAAAAAAATGTAAAAAAAAAAAGGAAAAAAAAAGATTCATTGATTGAGGGAGAGCCTCCGCTTTTACTCAACAAATACCCCTTATTTCCTAGTGGTTTGACTTTCCTTAGTTGTGCTTAGATTCTCTTGCCAGAAGTCCAGCTTTCAGATCACTACTAGGATTTGAATCTTGTGTTTGTTGAACTCCAAAAGTCACTCACACACTTTTATCATGGGATCTATGCTTTTCACATAATGCATCACTTTCTTTTATGAGAAATATTCTAGAGGCTGAGCATATTGTGTTTTCAAGTAATTGTGTTTCTTGGATAATCTTGTGTGTTTTAAGATACAAATATGAAATTCCTTCTTTGCTTCACCATATTTTTTTTCTTCTTCTTTTTTCTTCTTGTTCATTGTTTTTAGTACAGTGTTTGTGGTTGCTTTTAGTAAAGGGGAGTTTGGTCTATCATTACAAGGGTTTTTTTTAGCATGAACTTAAATTGATTGGTTTGGTAAGGAAGGGTAAGGGAGATCGGCATTAGTTGGTTTGTATGTTTCTATCCACTGCTTGTTTATTGCTTACTTCTCACAGGTTCTTAATTTTTACATCATCTTGTCCTTGCTCGTGTGGTTTATGCTCTTGCTTTCGTTGTTTGAGCTTTCTTTAACAATTCATGACAAAAAGGAGAAGCAGTTTGAGTCATAATCAAAATGGTTTTTGAGTGTGTTTGCATGTTTCCTAGGATTGTCATCTATTCATGCTACATGTTCTTAAAATCTCTAATTTATATCTATTCATATTTTTATCTCATGCTTCAAGATAATCTTGTCATATGTCTATTGCTTTTTCATATACTCTTGTGGCACTAATAGCTGTTTTGGAGATTATGACCCTAATAGCTGTTTTGCAGATCGTGACCTTGAGAAAGAAGTTTGTTTTTGTTGGCTGTAATGGGTTAGGGTGATTAGGATTTTATTTGTTAGGTATGTTTTGTCACTGCATTGCCAAAGGAGGAGATTGTTAGGTTTCAGTTCTTAACAATCCCATTTGACAAAACTCCATTCAGTTGTAATTTTATTGATCTTTTATTTAAGCGAGGCTATAAATATTTAGATACGAATCCAACCCAAATTGTGCTTATGTAGAGGAGTTTGTGATCTTAATCATATCATGTTTGCCACTTCACTGACTATGTTTGTGATCTTAGTCCTATCAGCTCGCCAAGGTCCAAGGCGCGCCTTTACTTTGGTCGGTTCGGTCAATACTAATCGAGGTCGAGGGGCAACGCCCTTGAAGTAAAAAGTAAAATTGTAGTCAAAGTTGTTTTTCCGCTTGAGCGGCCATTCTTGCGCTCGAGCGGAGATCGCGGCCTTGTTTTCTATAAATATGTGTTTCAGTCTGATTTTAGGGTTACGGCTTATAGATCTTCTTTTTGGGTTTTAGGGTTTTCATCTAGAGCTTCTTTACTTGTTTCCTTTGATATCTGTGAGAGTTATACCATGAATTGAGTAGATTTTATCAAAGGGTTTGTTTTGTTTTATTCACAAAAGAGAGAGTTGTTCTTCGGTGGATTCCGTGGAATTTGTGCCTGAAGCTTTGGTGGATTCTGGAGTGGCTCATTGTTGTGATTCAACATCGGCATTGTGGAGTCAACGTTGTACAAAACATTTTCGAGGTGAAGACGGGCCTAGAAGAGGCACATAGGAGTCGGTTCGATTCAAGCATGGATTCGCTAGGTAATTAAGCGTACACTTGCATAATTTCTTTATGTCTTCTTAGTAGATTGTTTTGTAGCTTTTGCCCGTAGTTTTTTTTATCACAATTAGAGGTGCTCTAATTGTGGTTTTTCCGCGTAAAATCATTGTGTCGATTTGTCTTAATTGTTTGATTGGAATTGTTATTTACTGCTTAAAAATGATACATAATCATAAATCAATATCTAGGGAATTTTTAGATTTTTGAAATTTGATATATTACTTTAGTGAATAAATTTTACGCATTGAACAATGTGGAACATATTCTTTTTTTTTAATTTGTTTTTTATCACTTCCACGGGTTAATTTTGAAGACACTTGCAAAGATTTTGTAGAGGTTGCAAAAGTATGTCGAGGGTTATATCCCCAAATTTTCAAACTGTGGGAGTATAATATGCTTCATGTTGTCTTTTTTTTTTTTTTTTTTTTACCTCTATATTTTGTAACCATCTAATTGTGGGCTCAAGGTTATATTGTGGCTTCTCTGTCCATTATTTGGATAGACATGTTGTAACCTTTAATATTGTGGTTATATTCTGTAACCTTTAATAAAATTCTCACATGTGAAATGGATAGACATGCTGAGAAAAATGATACGGAGTAAGTGGGAGTCTGTTGTGTGTCAATAGACACCCCATTTTTGACCGTCCTCAAGACTTGGACGTCATCGTTTGAACACTTGATGATTATCCATACTCGTGTTCATTTTGAGTTCTCGGAGGTCTCGGTCGCACGCCTTGCCTCAAGATCTCTAAACTTGTTTGATTTATGCTTGGTTGTGGACCAAACACTTGTGTTTTTGCTTCTGAGGGAAGAGGGTGGCTTGTTTGCCATCCCCTCAACCAATCGGCCAAGGCTTGAGGCCATCGGCCTTATTTTCTTGCCATCGGCCAAAAGTGTTAGCCAATCGGCACTTTATTTGGTCGGCCGACCCTTGTATTGATCGATCGGCCATGTTTTCTGGCCGAACCCTGTTCATCTGCTTTATGTAGATATTTTATATCAGCTGTGACAGCTAGCATGCACAATTCACCCTCTCCATACACGTGTATGGAGGGATTTACCCCTTTGATTAGCTTGCTTAGGAAGCTTTAGAATTGGTTTTCTATAAGAAGGGAGCTCCTCCTCTCTTCTCAGAGGTTCTGAAATTTAGGGTTAGAAGAATTGTATCTATCTATCTCTATATCTCCCTCTCTTTACATTTGTATGTGTGTTTGTGCTCTAAAGTGTAGTATTGTCTTACTATTGTACACAAACACACACTAGAACACCATCCTCTTGTTACTGAGGCACTAGGGAGTTGATTTTAGAGTTTCTGGGGTGGTTTGGGCTTGAAAAAGTTGTTGGAGCCTTGTTGTTGAAAGTGTTCTTCAAAGGTGAGCATTCTTGCTTTTAATACTCCATTCTTGCTTAAGCTTTTAGCCTATCTTGCTTATTGTTTTAAGCTTAACTCTTAACTAATAAAAGTTCTGATTTTACTTGCTTTAGATTTTTGTTTAAGGTCACTTTCTGGTTTGGGGTTGTTTACCCCCTCCAAGGCCTTGTTAGGCCTTGTTTTAGGCCATCCCTTTTGGCCCTTGTTCTTAGCTTTACATGACCTTTCTACCACTAAAATCTAGAGGATTTTCAATGGTGGAAAGGTGGTTTTGAGGTCTTAAATAGGAGAGGGTCATCCCCTCTCCTTGTTGTCTTGAATGCTTGCATAAATGGCTTCTGTAGGTGGCATGTGTGCTTAGCTTGTCTTAGTTTCATTTCAGTATGTATTAGGCTTTTTTTTGCCATAATACACCTCTGTTTTGAGTTGGTTTGATGGCCTCTTACATGCTTCATGTACTTGCCTTGCAATCCTCTTATTTGCCTTAACATGCATCATGCTTTGACATGTCTTTCTAGCATGATTTTGGCTCAACTCCATGAAGCTTTTAGCCTTATTATAGCATGATAGAGCTTTGATTTGAGTTGTTTTAACCATGTATGCCATGCTTTGTATAGTCACCATGCATTTTAGCTTGTTAGCTTTAAGTGTCCAAGTCCCTAGCACACATTACTTGGCCCATTTCAGTGATTTGACATCACTTGTTATGTTATTTCAGTCCATATAGTATGCTCATATACTTGCATTTGTCACTCATTTAATGTTTTAAAGAGTTGATGTTTTATGCCTCATGAAAGGGTCTTTGTGTATGCCATCATGTTTAGATCTTTGGGATGCCATCTAAGTGGGTTTTTGGGCTTACTTTGACATTCCATAACTCTGATTTTGATTGCTTAAATTATGCCATGTTTGGTTTTGATAGGTGTAGTGTAACACCCTATTTGGTAGCCTTACATGCCTCATGTTTTTGGCATTGTGTTCTAGCTTGTGTTGGCTAGTTTCGAGCTTATTTTTGGTCTTGTTTAGACCTACCTTAGGACTATTTTATGTCCCCTTGGCCCTTTGGGGCTCACTTTGTGTGGCCTTGGTTTGAGTCCCTTTACTAGTCTTAAGCTTTAAGCCTCATGCACACTATGCTTATGATTGTTTGGTTGATTTGGCATCATTCCTTGCATGATTTTAGAGCTTAACATGTTTGCCACATGTCCATATTTGTCTCTTTTAAGTGTGCTTAAGAGTTGCCCTTTTATGCCTTAGTTTTTAGGCTAATTAGCATGCATGTTTGTTTGTGTATTTCATGCCTTTGTTTCATCACTATGGCCACTGATTTGGGCCTATTTAAGAGCTGTCCATTTTGGTTTAAGTCCATCCTTTGCATGCTGTTACATGCTTGCCTTGCATGTTGTCGCATGCTTGTTGCATATTTAGTACCTTGCATGTTGTTGCATGCTAGTATGTTGCATGCTTGTTGCATACTTATCCCTTTATCATGTTGTCACATGCTTGTCTCATTTTGTATGTTGTTGCATACTTGTCCACCTTTGCATGCCTTCCATGCTTGAATGTTCATGTTGTATCTTGCATACTTGTTTAGGTTACATTACATTTGGCATGCTTGTCACCATTAGCCTTGTATGGCATTGTCATTAACATGCTTATGTTGCATTGCATTATGTGTGCATTGCCTTGCCTCTTGATCACACATGATAGAGGTTAAGGTCCCTTATGTGTTTTGTGCATTTCATTTGATATTAATTGCACATTCAGCTCCTTGGCCATCATGCATTGAAATATGTGATTGATGGTCCGAGGGTCGAGAACCATACTCCCTTGAGCTCACGACATGATAGGAAGGGTGGTTATGCACACATTGTCTTGCAAATGTATTGCCATGCTTTGTCTGTCCTCTGTTGCAGTAAAAGAAGCAGTAAGTAGGAAGGGATAGCCAGTCGGCCATCTTCAATGCCGGCCGGCTACGAATTGTTGGCTGAGAGCCTAATTTTTGGTCGATGACCAGTTTTCCGTGGCCGATGGCCCTATCTCTTGGCCGATGGACTCTCAGCATGTCCCCAAGGTAGTTCAGAAGTGTCACAGAAGTTGGCACAGCTTCCAGAGGTGCAGAGCAGTGCAGACAGAGGCAACATGTAGCATGGCGATGGATTTCCGAGCGAAGCCATCCGAGCATGCATTCATCCCTCGTCTCGAGGCCATTTCAGCGTTTTAATAACTTAGAATAGTTATTTATTTTGATTTGGTTGTGTAATTAATTAATTAGCTTGTAAGTTAGTTAATTAGTTGGTTTGTATTATTCTTTTGGTCCCTCCGTCGAAAGAGCCAATTGTTGTAATAAGCGTACGTGTATGTGATGCATGTCTTCCAACCCCCACTTCTTTCTTCCTTTTACTTAACCGCTTACGATGGTTAGTTCTAGGGCACATTTCAATTAGCATCCTTATGCTTTGCATGCGTGCACCCATTCATTTGTCTTGCATGCACCGGGCTCGGTGCATCATACTAACTGCATCGTATTTCAATTCCTACTTAAATTACATGTATCGAATTGTCGCATCTCATATGCCATCTTAGAATAGCCGAGCCTATTTCTAGCTACATTTCGCATTTGTTGCTTTAGCCATTTTAAACATAGCTAAGATCATGCATGATTACTAACTAACTATTGTTTTGGCTCGGAGTACTAGGTAAGCTTTTACGCTTTAGCATCTTGCATGCGTGTGAGTGTTAACATGACAATATGCTTGCCATGAGGCTAATTTCTTATGTGATATAACTGCTTGAATTCCTATGGGTGAAGGTTGGATTACTTGAATTTGAACGATTCATTGAAATTCGCATTTTAGCCTACTTATGAGTAGCAAACTTCAAACTGTTTTCAAACAAACGGATATGCGATGCTTTGTTCCAAATTAGGCAATCTAGTCTATACTTGTGTGTTATGCGCATCACATAGTAATTCTAGCTAATTAACCAAAATAGGAACGCATGTGTTTTCAAAAACAAGATATCATGTTTAGTACAGGCTGATCTTTGATCGGGCGAGCGGGGGTGCTCATAGATGACCTTCCCCAATCGTACCCAAGTTCCCGAACCGAGGCAATTTTGGTGATGATGGACACGTGACCTTACGCACGAGTCAGGGTTTCCTAAATTCCCCCAAAATAAAATATTTAGGTGGCGACTCTGTATTTGGCAAAGCAGTCTATATTTGGCACTTTTTCATAAAAATCAGTTTTCCAAAACGATTTGCCGGATTTGGACTCTTTGGTGATTTATCTGTCTTGCATTGCACTTTGTAAGATCAGATTAAGAACCGTGACATTTGAGTCCAAACTGTGGTAAGCAAGGCCCTCAGGGCGCGCCCACAGTGTCTCACTCATTACTTGATGCGCTTATTACTTCTCAGCATTTATCTAGGAGTAAAACAAACACAATACCCTGTTTACACACACATATGTATTTCTACATTCATATGTTCAACCAGCATATATATACATTCATTTGTATATGTAAGCCAGTTTTGCTTCAGAAAAAAAAAATTATATTAAATTTTGGGAAAAGTGTAATGAAAAAAATACTAAATACATTAACTTTTATGTTTTTCAGTTTCTTTTTTTTTTTTTTTATAGCAAAATAGAGAACCCAACAAGTGGCAATTATAAAACTCACTCATCCTGCCCCCTCTCTATTTGTGTTTATATATATTTGTTTGATAAGTACTCTGTGCCTGTGTATAATCTATATATTTCTATCTATCTTGATATAAATCAAATGACCTTTTGATATCTAGCAAACACGTAAAAATAATATTTCATAGGCACTTTTGCATAACCCTTGCCAGTCAGTCATCCATATAGGGGGGGAAAAAAAGGGAAGAATTGAAAAGTGATCATTCCTTTTATTTATTAAAAAAAATGGATAATTCATTTTGCATCATTTTTGCATATGAAATTCTTCATACTAACTGTTTTCAAGGTATTACAGTTTTAGTGCCTCATGATCCTTTAATTGATATGATCATGATATAAAGATTTCCTGGCTTTGAAAATCATAGTTATTTGGATTTCAAGGGTGGCCTGTGACAATTTTATTTGTTTTCTTTATTAGATTTTATTAGAATTTTCTAATTTCAAGGTGCGGAGGATAGATAGGGTGTAATGAGAATTTCTACTATATTATACCTTCTTGTTGATAAAGAGGCTTTGATAGAAGATTATGTTCATGGTTTCGGTCATGATATGTTTTGAGATGTTGCGTTGAGAAAGAATGAGTAAGATTGAGAAATGGATCAATTGATCAATCTAACTTAATTTGCTTTATGGGCCAAGGGGCATTTGAAAGGGCCAAGATTCTTTATATTGGACAGTACTGAGAAAGTGGGGTTTAAGGTGAATGCTTTCTACGGTCTTTTGTTGAGAGATAGGAGGGTGTTTCTATCACTCTACTAGGGAAGACTCTGTGGGTTGTGATGGCTAAATTCCTTCACTTTTTGGAGTCTTGTTGCTGGTTATGTAGTTAGGTAGTTTACTTGCAAATCTCTATCATGTACTGCATTTGATTTCTATGTTTTTGATAGCTATTTTTCAGTCCTCTACTGTTTCATGGTTCTTTAATGTATAGAGTCGGAGCAGTGAAATTTTTTTTATTTTTTATTTTTTTGAGTATTTTCAATTTTAGAAGTTTATATTTTAGCATTTAATTCTAATTTGTTTGTTTCCTTAATTTGATTGGACCCTAGACTACATTTAGCAACATGGTCTGGACAGGCACAGGTGGAAAGCTATCTGTGCAAGAACAAGGAAGATGTTGGTGCCGCTGCCATGGATGACATGGGCACTTCAAGAGAGTAAGCGTGAAATGACCAATGCGACCAGAGGTGGTAAGCTATATAAAATTGATGAATTTTATGTTTTATCAAATTTATATATATGCATATGGAAATTATTAATACATTATACTAACATATTATAGGTGTCAGATGCATCTAGTGAGCAATAAGCTTCAAAAGAATATGAGGTGCTTCTCTAACTTTAGTAGTTCATTTGATGAATAGAGATATTGTTACAATTGACTATGGGATTGGTCTCTAGATTAAGTCGGTTCGTATAAGAAGTTATCAAATATATATATATATATATTACTTATACTGGCATTGAATTTTTCTTTCATGATTTGATTCGTTGTTCTTGTTTATGTGATGAAGTTCACTGGGGAAAAAAAAACTATATTGTTTTGTTTGGCTATGGAAAATGAAACTATTTTAAATATTGAAGTTTGAATTCCGAGCCTTAATTATTTGGGGCCTTGCAAATCAAATTTACTCTGGTCTTTTATTTGAAATAAATTCATAACCCTATAAACTTAAGCTGGATATTTTGGTTTAGTTGAGATGTATTTTCTATTATGGAATTCAAAACAATAGATTGTTTCGCTTATTTTATTATCTAAGTGGTGTTCAAGTGTCATCTAGCAAAAATGTCTCATTTCCTTTTCTTTTTTTTCCATGATATTTCTATGAGATGATTAAATGATTAACTTTTTTCAAACTAATATTGATTTTAAGAACAATTATGAACCTCTTTGTACCCCTGTTGGAAAAGGTTTTGGCATCCAAGTTAGTCAATTAACGTGCTCTTTGTATGCATTTTTGTTTTGGCATCCAAGTTAGTCAACTAATATACTAATGTATATTTTTGCAGGTAGTGTTGAGGGCGTAGTTGGTATGATTGAGTGGGTGATATTGAGAGCTAAACTGATTGATTATTATTCCATTTTCATTAGGTAACAATTTTCTTTTCTTCTCAAACTTCAGATGTGATTACTAAAACATTGTGGAACTCAGGTTTTAGTTAAGACTAAGAACTTCTTGTGCTGAGTTGAGTTCTAAAATTTTGTCTTTAGAGGTTGACAAAGATTATTTCCTTGGAAGTATTGCTTAAAAGGATATGAAATTAACTCAATTGATTATGGTGATAAGAAATTTTTTTTGGAGTTTCTAGAAGTAAATTCCTTTTGTATTTTGATTATTATTCTAAACACGTGTTTGACATGCCTAAGTCATTACTGAAGTTTTGAAGGATAGCTTGGAAAATGTGGCCCAATCTTTTGTTTCCAAGCCTGAAATGCAGAAACTATGATACTTCTTATCTATTCATGAATCTTTTATTTTTGGGTTATTTGAAAGTCAAAAATTTTTCTTGTTTTAATTTGACTTTCTTTTGTGGGTGTAGAGTGTGATAATTCATGAATCCACTTTGTCCAAATTCAAGTATGAAGTTCAAAGCTCACAGGTACTAACTTTATTGATCTTATTAGCTTGTGAATTTCTCTCTATCATTTTCATGATTTGCCCAAGCATTATTATTACTAAAACAATACTATGAATTGCTAACAAACACATTCAATGTCACATCAACGCATGTTGGAAAATTTTGTATGGAGGGATTGAGTATAATGATATTTGATTTAACATTCATGCAATAATTCTTGTGAATGTGTGTGTCACTCTAACATGTCATGCTTACTTGATATTGATCATCACATATACCATTAGTTGATCCATAACCACAGCAGAGTAGATTGATTCCCATATATGTTGATAGTTTGGTTTTGGAGTTGCCAAAAGTCAAATGATTCTTCACACCGTCTCAAAGTATAATGTAATAGTTAAGGCTTATATCAAGGAAATAGGAAATCTATGCTTTGTAACCATCTTGATGTGTACGATCTTTTCGTGATTTATACCAAGTTTAATTGAGTGCATCAACCATGTGCTACTAGAAAAACTAGATAGCTCATTCCAATGGTGGAATTATTTTAGATACAAAAAACTAGATTGACCTAGTGTTTGAACTTTATACTAGATTGACCAACTCTGTGAAATGAAAAATTGTAAGGAACCATGGGGTCATTTATGTTCCTCTCCTGGGACAAGTGAGCTTACCTTATTACTAATTAAGGACAGAAGCCTTGAGAAGTGCTTTTTTCCCCCACTTACTATATTTAAACAATAATTGGCTTTTATTTTGGTTTTATGACTGTGGAAGGGGAAAATATTTTCTCCATAGGAAAAGCGAGATAAGTCGTTCCTTCCTTTACTCTGCAAAAAAGACAAATACCAAAACGTCAATGATCTCTCTCGACCAAGGTTGGTTGGGGAACCCTCCGACGATCAAATTAGAACCTTGTTTAAAAATGTTGTTTTTTCTCTGAAGAGAAGTATTTATTTCTTTGTCTCTGTTTGCCTTTAAATGATTTTCCTTCCTCCTTTTATAGTGTGGATACCTAGTGTTGCGACCGTTGGATTGTGGTACTAATCCAATGGTGTTTTATATATGCAGAGACTAGTCAGGCAAGTAGACAAGTGATTTTTATATACCTTTGTCGGCTGCCCGGTGTTACAAATGGCCTAGATTTAATTCAGGTTTTGCGCACTCATTCTTGATCGTTGGATTGATCTTTTCGGATGCCCAGATTGTCAGAGTTGGTCGATTTTGTATCCCTTCTTTTGTTAGTTTTGATCTCTCTCATTGATTTCTATCTTATCCAAGGGTTTTTCTTCCTGTTTAAGGATCTCTTTTCTGAAAGCGATTCTGTCTAAATCTCCTATCACGTGACCTTGTTTTCTTTACAACTGTACCTTCTAAGGGCTTGGGCCTAGACTTTTCCCTAGCTGGGGAAAAATGCTTTGGGGCCGCGTCTTAACTTGCTTAGGCCTTGGGCTTAAATTTTTATCCTCCGCAATGACTTTAAAATATTTAGCCATGCACTGAAGATTTTCATTTTAAATTTGTTGATTCTATGTATATGTCATATCTACATGGTAATCCAAATATTTTATACTAGTAACAGTCAAAATGGTTCTTCCTTTTCTATTGATGCTGGAAATGAAGAGTCAGTGTGATAAGAAAATGTTCGACTTTATCTTTTCCAAAACTAGAATAGTCTTTACAAATAGTAAGTTTATTCAGATACTTCTAGTAGTCTCTAAATTAATTTGTATTTTCATTTTTTAGATCAGAAATTACTTAGAGAGATGCACAATATAGTCAAAGAATTCAAGAAATTTGTGCTTCAAATTTTTTCATTTTTTAATATATGTAATCACAGTTAAAAACTTTTTATTAATTCATTTGTATATACTTTTGAACATTCAACTTTTATTTATGAAATATATGACGTTATTCCATTAAATATGTGGTTGTGATTCAAAGGATAGTATATGGTGTATATTACATTCTTCAAACGTACCTAGAAAAATAATATTGATTATTCTTCAAATATGTCGCACCTTTTTTTTATCACACGCATTAATTGTGATGGCAAATGCATATAACATGTGATATTATCTCATTATTAATTACAGATTTTATTAGATATTAATTACACTTAAAATCTATGATCTAAATGTTTATTATCATACGTTTTATTAGTTATTAATCATATTTGAAGGATGTGATCTAAATGTTATTAATCACACTTAAAAGATGTGATCTAAATATTTATTATTACACACAAAACATGTGATGGAATCATCTTTTATTGACACTCAAAACGTGTGAATAAAAATGACCATTTTCAATCATACTCCCAAAAATCACATTTTAACAAAACTTAAAAAGTGTGATTAAATAACTTATATCACACATAAAAAGTGTGATATATTGATGATTTTGTAGTAGCGAGATTTTTTTTCTTTTTTGAGTACTTGAATCTATTAGTATTCTGTATAAATACTTTTAAGAATGGCTAATGGATATTTGTTTTGCATGTGCAGAACTTTATACTTTGTATGTACACTTTTTTTTTAAGAAAGATAATTTTGTTAAGGGAAGTGATGGAAAATAATACATGAGTATTAGAATTTTTACAAATATCACTTTACATTTATTGTATATAATATTTGAATATATATATATATATATGAGAATATAGATTGCTAAAACATTGTAGCATTTTTATTTTTTTTTTGACAACTGTAACAAGATGGTCGCTAATACATTGTAAACATTTTTTAAATTTTTTTGCGACGGCAAAACATTAGTTGCCATAGTAGATTAGGCTGTCGCAAATAGTTTGCGACTACTGTTTTGAGTCACAAAAATTATTTGTCACCTCCACATTCATGACTCCCATTTACTGTCACATGGGCAGTCGCAAAAGGTCTCTTGTAACTGATTTTTTTATTATTTGTGACGGCTTGTAACAGTCGCAAAAAGTACTCTTTTTTTTTTAGTGCTGAACCTTCCCCAAGGGCGGACCTAGGGCTGGGCATAGGTGGCTATAGCCCAGCCCAAAATTTAAAAAATCTATAGAAATTTTTTTTTCCACCCAACCTAGCCTCCCAACCTCTCCCAACCTAGCCCCAAATAAGGGCCAATAGTTTTTTTGTTTATTTTTTAAATAGGCTGCCCAATAACTACCTGTAGACACCCCATTTTTGACCGCCCTCAAGACTTGGGCATTACTGATGGTTTGCTCGGTGTTGAGAGATGTGCAGGGCACAGGTTCAATTCCTTCGGCAAGAAGAGAGGCAAATCTTCCCAAACACTTTGTTTAAGGGTTTGGAGTTGAAGAAAAGAGGAAAGGAGAGGAGAAAACTGGTCTGGGAGAAGTTCGGCATAGATTCGGGTAGAAGGGAATCGAGCAGCCCTCGCTAAATCGGGCTTATTCAATTCAATACTTGGAGTTAAGCTATGAGGCCACCATCATTGGAAAGAAGACTTCCGGGGCTTCACTTTGCACTCAAGAATCTCCTAGAGCCAAGTCCGGGTGGAGGAGATATGATTGGTTGAAGCTGGGCATCATCCCGGTTGGATCGAGTCTGCGCGACTTCACGGAAAAGTGCATAACTTTTTGCACAGGAGGAATTTTGATGCAAGGTTTGCGCCATTGGAAAGCTAACTTCCGGGGCTTCGATTTGCATACCCACCGGCCGTGTTTTGACCAAGGAATCATCCATCGGCACTCTATTTAGCCGACCGGCTGAAAAGAGTGCCGACCGGCACTTTATCTTGGCCGATGATCAAACCTTCGCCGACTGAACCCTTTGAACCCCCAAGCATGGTGCACACCAGTGTGCCAGCTGGGATACATGTAACCCGATCCACGTGCATATATGTATCTATTTTGGAGCCTTTAACCCCATTTTTGGCCCCTTTGCTCATGGCTTCTTGAGGAAGCCTTGACCCCTTTGTCTTGGCTTCCTCAAGAAGCCTTACCAGCTGTCCAAGCTTCCCTTACAAGCCTTGCACCCTTTGACCCTTTGAAACTTAGCCTCTAAGTCTTGTTTTGTTGCCTATATAAGAGAGGCCTTCCTCTCCATTGCTAAGGTTGGGAGTTTGGAACAAAAACCAGAGATATATAGATATATATCTGATATAGATAGATACAACCCTCTATCTCTCTCTATATCTCACTCCTTTGCCTCCAAAAGTCCATTATTCTTGGCCATTCCTTCACCAACCCATAGCACAACACCACCACTTCCATTTCCAACGACTTGGGGCTGTTCTTGAGCTTAGGAGCACCTAAACTTGGTCCAAGAGGTCTTTGGTTTTTGGTCTTCAAGGGTAAGTCCTCATCTTCCCTTTTCTTGCAATTTCTTGCTTTGTATTTAAGCCTTGCTTGCAAGCACTTTTGGGCTCCGACCCAAACTTCAAATAGTCTTATTTTGGGGTCCTCTTCATGTTTGATTGAGGACCCCTTGCCGTTTGGTGGCTGCATCTAGCACCTATCTCAATATCCTCTTGTATGCCATGTTTCTTGCATAGAATATTTGGCTTGTGTACAATCTGTTTCAGGGCATGATGTAAGCTAAGAGTAGGCTTATTTTGAGCCCTTCTTCAACATTGTTGAAGGGCTCAACATTGTTTGCATACTCCATGTGCTACTTGCTTTGAAATCCAGGTGATTTACCGTAATCTTGCATGCTTTCTTAGCCTACCTTGCCTCTGTTTTTGTGGCTGGTCATGTACTGAAAATGTGCTTATTTTGTCATGTATAAGATCTGTTTTTGGTTATTTAGGCCATCCATGACATGCCTTATATAGTCACTTTGCATTTTGGCTTGCTAGCCTTAGGTGTGTGAGTGTGTAGCATGCATTGCTTCCATTATTTTAGGGGTTTGGAACTACCCAACATGTTATTTCAGACCTTAATCCATGCTCACATGTTCATATTTGTCGTCTCTTTCATGCTTTAAAGGTGTGTCCTTTTATGCCTCGAAATATCCCTCATGTATGCTTGTGTGTTTAGAGCTTTTGGGATGCCATGTGTGTGAGTTTTGGGTGCGTATTTGCATGCTGAAAATCTGTCATTTTGGGTTGCTTGATATGTGCCATGTTTGGTCATGAATAGGGGAAGGTTGAATACACCACTTTATGCCTTTGCCTTAGGCCTTTTGGCTTGTATGCTTACATGGTTGTTTGTCTACATCTTTTGGTCCATTTTGCCACTGTTTTGGGGAGGTTTGAGGGCTGCCCTTTGTGGTCTAGTCCACCATTGCATGCTTGTCTTATGCTTATTACATGTTTGGTTCATTAAGTGTTGTGATATGATGGTCACATTGCTTAGGTTGTCTACACTTGCATTACATTTGTATCTTGCATGTCTAAGCATCATACACTTGTCATGTTAGGTTGCATTGCATCTAGTATGCCTTGCATCTTAGTCCCATATTGCATCATTTGCTTTATGTTGCATATATGCATTTCATTACTTGGTTTGGGGTGTCAAGCCAAGTGTGGAAAGTGAGGGGTGTTTGCACTTCAAGTGGCAAAACACACCTTCATTCCCAAGTCACCAAGGCCTTTGACTAGAGCATGATAAGGTCTTGGTTTCATGTGTTTGTTTGCATGCATTTTTACATTGAAAATGCAACCTTGGTCCTTAGGCTATCATGCACCAAGGTGCACAATTGATAGCCCTAGAACCAAGTGCCATGCTTCCTTGAGTTCTACACATGATAGGGAACATTGGCCATGCACAAATATGTCCAAAAGTCCAATGCCATGCACTGCTTCTGCTTCGTCAGCTATTTTCTGCAGAACTTTAGGCCGACCGGTGAAAATAGTGCCGACCGCAATCAGATTTCTGGCCGATAGATTGTTTTGCAGCCGGTGGCCATCATAAGCAGCCGGTGGTAATTTCTTCCAGCCGGTGATGTTCTGAGGTACTCAGGGGATCTGTCCCAAGACTTTGGCAATTTTCCAGAGAAGTAAGACAGCAAAACAGAGGCAGCAGTGGCACGATGCGGATTCCCGGGCAAGGCGGACATCGAGCATGCATCATTCGCGCATCCCGAGGCGAGGGGCTGTGGCCCCCATTTATTTCACATTCATTTAATAAGTAATTAGTATTCTCTAATAATTTATTCATTCATTATCTTGGACGTATTATTATTTTGGTGCCTCGAAAGTGAGGCGAATTTGTAATAAGTGTGTGTGAGTGGGTGTGTGGCTTCCAACCCGCATTTCTTTCTATCCCTTTTATTTACCTGCTTATGATGGTAGATTAGGGCATGTTTAATTTAGCACACCTTATGCAATGCATGCGTGCATCCATGCATTTGTTAACATGCATCAGGCTCGGTACATCATACAAACCGCATTGTACTTCAATTCCAAATTGAATACATGTTATTTGTAACATTTCACATGCCATGTTTAGGATAGCGAGCTGCCTAGATTACATCTCTGCGTGTGTTGCATTAGACATTTCAAGATGCTTAGGTCCATGCATGGATTTCTAATAAGCTCGCTTTTGGCTTGGAGTACTAGGTGAGCTTTTATGCTTTAGCATATCACATGCGTGTGAATGTTGCCATGATAGCATGCTTACCATGAGGCTAAGTGCTTATATGATATAACCGCATGAATGCCTGTGGATGGAGGTTGAATTACCTAAATTGGGACAACATATTAAACCGTGAGTTTTAAAGCCCACTAGATAGTGGCAAAACCGCTTTTCTAAAAGCCCGCTTGAGAGTGGCAAAACTCGCATTTTAGCCTACTTATGAGTAGCAAGTCATTTTCAATACAAACTTACAATGTTTTGTTCCAACTTAGGCGATTTGGTCTATACTCGTTTCTTTGCATAACATAGTAAATCTAGGCTAATAACCGGAATAAGAACACGTAATGTTTTCAAAAGAGGATATCATGGTTAGTAGAGGCCGGTCTTGGACAAGAAAGGGGTGCTCATAGTCGACCTTCCCGATCGTACCCAAGCTCCCCGAGCCAAGACCACTTTGGTGATGACGGACGTGTGGCCTTAAGTCGAGTGGTTTCCTAAATTCCCCCATTTTAAAAATATTTAGGTGGCGACTCTGTAATCTGGCAAAGCAGTCCATGTTTGGCACTACTTTTCAAAAATCTGTTTTCCTTAAAACGATTTGCCAGAGGTGGACTCTTTGGTTCAGACTTAGAACCGCAACACACAAACTTAAAGAGTCCGAGCTGTAGCGAGGTCCCCATGGCGTTATTCTGATTCTGGCGACTCATTGAGGGATTTAGAGAGCTTGACTCGAACTCGTGATATCCGTTTTGACTACACTTATGTGTTTCTTTGCATTGCATGTGCATTGGTGCGCCTAAGACACCGTGTTGGCCATCTGCTATTCCTGAACGGTTTGCCGGAGGCTTGTCTTGTCAAGGCATGTCCATAAGACTGACCGGTTATGGCTCTGCCAAGATAGAACACAAACCCCGGTTTTACGGCACCCTTTTGACCATTCGACCTAGTGCATATTCGAATCCATAGTGACCATTCCAAACTAGGACAGTTGCTTACCCAATCATAGGTTGTTTGAAACCGCCATGCGTAGTGAAACCCTAGCTCCTGACAAAATAGGACAGGGAAACCCTACCCCAACATAGGGGTGTTTTGGCTCTCTTTACTTGCTTTGTGCTGTTAGAGTGTATCTCTACAGGGAATGCGTATACCAGTTCTATGAGTCTCGGATATCCGACTGCGGGCACCGATTCGATTTGAGAATCGGTTTACCCGAGGGTATCAAATTTGAAGCGAATTTTGAGGCGTAATTCAAGAGAGGCACACTCATTCAACTATGCTCAGATTCTGTTCGGTGAAATCAGCCGAGATACTGCTGCTCTTTTGCTAGGGTAGTCCTCGAATCTTAGCCCGAAGGCTCCACTATCCCCGCACATTGGATTTGCCGATAGACTTTGTCAGTCGAGATTCGATTCAAGGGTAATCAGCGAGAAGGCTAGTCGAGCACGCACCATCGACTACGCCTACCAGATCGCTGATCTTTGAGCAGTTGGGTAGAGATTTCCGAACTTACAGCAGGCACAGATATACCAGTTGCTCAGTTAGACCAGGGCAATATGTCGAGTTTGGAAGAGATGGTGCGCCAACTCCAGAATAGTATGCAAGCCATGGAGCAAGACGCTGTTCATCAAGCGGAATTCGCCAAGCAACAGGCTGTGGTCATAGCCCATGAGCGAAGACAATTGCTAGGCTAGAGCGACAACCGGAACATCTGCTTCACAACAAGTTCCTCCCCAAAGGGAGCTCCGGACTGGGAGGCCCCAAATGTCAAGGAAGATACGGACATTCCGATAGGGTCGGACCCCACAGCATTGAAAGTGAGCAAGCTTGAGAAATTGTACAAAAAGTCTCAGGGGACCCACTCTATTCCTGATATAGAGGGTGGTTATACTGACTCAATGGTGACATTACGGATCAATTCAAGATGCCACATATCGATCGATTCGATGGCTCGAGACCCAATGGTGCACCTCCACTGCTTTTCGATATTCGAGACCAATGGGTTTGACCACACCGTAAATTGTCACTATTCAAATTAACCCCGTCCGGATAGCCGCAACTGCACGCTGAATTGGAGAATTTCGTGAAACAGAATTGGGAAGAGATGGCCGAGGCCTTCAAAGGATCAATACTCCTACAACACAGATTGAGGTCACCACTGTGATCTTGAAGCCACCCGCCAAGGGCCAAATGAGGGTTTCTCGACTGTGGCGAGATGGAGAGCAAAGGCCTCAATGATGACTACAAAACCTTCCGACAAAGATCGATCAGATGATCATTCGAATCATGGCAAGTTGTCGCAAAAGATGGTCATTCTACCTCTGTTTACCTTTCCAAATTTCTTCATGAAATGGGGGTTCAAATCGAGGATGCCATCAAACAAGGGATCTTTGCGAAGATAATGAGCCTTTGAAGATGAATGTTGCTTGCAATTCCAATGCTACTATCGATGGTAGCACAATTGCGAAATGCTTTCAAGTAGGCACTATCACCACCCCTCAATGGCCAAAACCAACCACTTCAACTCAAATTTCAAGTCGAAAAATTCCATCCTCTTTACATGAGTCTCTCTCAAGCTTTGAAAAGTCATGAGAAGAAGGGCACCTAGAACTCCTAGAACCCCAACCCTTCCAAATCCACTCGACCAGACATAACCCTTCCAAGCATCAGTGTACCATCGCCAATGAGGTCATGGCAGCACCGCTGTTATCATTTTCGTCATGAGATCCAAAATCTCATTGACAACTAAACGATAGCTCCACCTTCAGACCCCAATGACCAAATACCTCATCCACATCTCAATCTAATCCACACATTGGCCATCCCTTACGACCCCAGCATATACATCACCCCAGCCCATTTGCCCAAACCGAAGGTGTTTATCCCGAAAAGCATCGACTTATGCATGATGGGTGCATTCAACCCCAATCATCTCAAACCCATGAACCCACTACTTCGAGTGATATGATGATCGAAGATCTTCAGAGAACTGCGGGCGATCTAGCCTTTGGAGTTTTGGCTCCTATCAACCGCATCACATACCGGGAGTTCATGTCAAAAGGCTCCCTAATCTCGGACCGCATTGGGAGAAGGCCAATCTTTTAGCAAAATGGAGGCCGTTGATAAGAACAAGGCAGGGCAAGCACCGGTCCCCATGAACATCTTCGGCGGGATATTGAGGCTTTGAAAGTCGAAGGGTCAACAAATGTTAGTACTCGCATTTGTTGCAAAATCTGGATGACACTTTTGCTACTCAAAATGAGAGTCGTCAATCAAGGGCAAGCATGAAAACGCCTTTGTACCAGAATGTTCCTTTCACTGGTCTCGGTTCTAAGAGATCAAGAAACTTCGCCAACTTTGTTAATCCTCCGCCGTGCATCCAAAGAAAAGCCACAACGGACAAATACCCACCTCGGGGCCAGAGAGTGTTCGCCCATTGTACATGTCTCTATCACGGCCTTGAGGGTCTTGATTAGAAAGGGCACTGAAACCCCTAGAGTCATGCCATCGCCAAATAAACTTCCTCCTCTCATGATCCACCAAATCTGCGCCTTTCCATCAACAAGTCGGCCATGTCATCGACATTGTTATCGCCGCCATTTAAATACAAGATCCGATTGACAACAAGGTCATCGCCGCACCAACTCAAAGAAAGTCTATCTAAGACCGGATCGGTGAACTTGGGGGATAATGTGAATGTGATCAGGAGGTGAACCACCTGCGGGCGGCGTTCAGTTTACTTCAAACGTGGTGGACGGCATGCACTGTTTTGAGCGATGTGCAAATGCTGTTAATTTTGCTTTCTGACTTGGGTATTGGGTCAGTTTTGTTGTGTTGCTTCGAGTCTGTCTCCATATTTTGAGTCAGTTTTTTTATTTCTGGTCTGTCTTGTTGTATCGAGTCAGTCCTGTTTTGTTGAAGTCAGGTGATTCCGGGAATGTTACCTCGGACATCACTATCTTGTTTTGTGTTTATCTTTTTGCTTTCTTTTGAGATTGTTTCTGCCAGGGAGCCAGTTGTGCCAACAGATCTTGAATGAAACAGCAGTGATTTTCACACTCTCGTGTTTTTCAGTGTGCAGTTGTACCGTAAAAGTCCAAGTGAGATGGCAGTATTTGATAAGAAGCTGTGACTTTTCTGTGCCTTAAAATCATTGCATTGACCTAAGTTTTTCAAAACTTTTTGAACACTGCGGTAAAAACAAAGAGGGAGGAATTCCTCGGGATTTGTAAAACTTTGATCAAATTGAGAGAAAGAGAGGCATGCTAAGCCCTTAATGAATGAAATCATGCTTGTTAGCGTGAGTACTGAGAAGGACCCTGGCTTGATCCAGATTGGTTCCACGCTGTCTTCGGCACGAGCAAATCGTCGCCTTCTTAAAAACTTTCAAAAACAAGATATTTTGCGCCGTCCTGCGAAGACATGTGTGGAATCGCTCTTAAGATTGCGCAGCTTAGGATCGCTCTCAACCTCGAGACTTGAGTCCTTGCCTTCAAACCTTGAACTCGCATTTAGAATGTTCCAAGGTCAATCACAATGTGAGGCCTGTGTGGCCAAATTCAAAGCAGCCTATGAATTAGAGGCAAAGAAAGTCAGATCAAGAAGATCATACCTCATCAGAAGAAGCTTGCAAGGCGGATCGAAACACCTCGAACTAGGGGCACAGATGTCCGATTTGCTCAAGAGTCAAGATGGATCCTTCAAGAATCGATGCAATGACCACTCTCTTGGATACGGATGGCTTCAATCTCAAAAACCATTTGGCATGGACTTGCTACACTATTATCCTTTGAGAGGCTCATTTGGGCGAAAACCCTAAGGGCGACCCAAAAAAGTTAGAGCAAGCAAAAAAATACATACAAAAGGAAAAGAAAAAAAGATACAAAAAAGAAAGAAAAAAAAGAAAAAGAAGCTCGCAAGGTCGAAAACCCGCATCGGGCGCCTTGGCAAAAGTTAGAGCCTAAAAGAAAAGAAGAAAAAGAAAAAATGAAAAAGAATTGAAAAGGAAAGAAAAAGAAGCTCGCAAGGTCGAAAACCTGCAATAGGCGTCTTGGCAAAAGTTAGAGCATAAAAAGGAGAGGTTAAATACCCGAGTGTACCTTAACCCCGAACTACGTAAGGCTTGATTCCCATGTTTGGGATACGTAGGCAACTTCACTTTGAAGTCGGTAGTAAACACTTCCAAATCGATTGTCCATGTAATGGTTTTGATCATCCTTGCCTTCTCTCAGATCTCGAGAGTTTGGTTGTCATCGTCACTCAAGATTGATTGCAAAGATGCCACGGCGCTGTCCCAAACAAGGGGCAACGTTCCGTTGCCATTCAATGCGCTGCGGTCCTATCCAAACAAGGGGCAACGTTCCGTTGCCATTCAATGCGCTGCGGCATTATCCAAACAAGGGGCAACTTTCCGTTGCCATTCAAAATGTCGCGATGTCATTTCTAACAAGGGGCAACTTTCCGTTGCCATGCAAGGTGTCCTTCGACAAGGGCAATTTTCCATTGCTAATGGTCCGAGGTTGCGCATCTCAAGAGTAGGTTCCGTGCTCGTTGAGCGGTAGCCGTTTGCAAAAACAGTTTTTGAGAATTTTTACTGAGGTTGACAATTCTCTCGAAAATTATTCCATATTTTCCAAAACTGGACCATTTTCTTGGACCCGAAAAAGGAAAATTTTCAGTGCTCACTGCCTAACTTGCATGATTTTCAAAATCAAAAAGTTGAATAAGCATGTTAATCTAACTTTCATGTTGGTCAAAATTGTTTTAAAACCAAAAAAAAAAATGGTCAAAATGATGAACTAGGGGCACAGTTGAGTCAGGCTTCCTGTCTTTCCCCCGTCGCCAGCATACTTGCCAGAAAGGGCACAACTGAAGTCAACAACAAAGGGCTGAAAGCTCTCTCATCCTCCAAGCAACGAGGTATTAAGTCAAGTGCGAAGCGCGAATTGGAATGGATCAAGATGTTCCACTTCCTCATCTGGACAGATCTAACCACGTCCAAATCCCCCAGCGGGGCATCATCAACCGATGTTAGCTGCTGATTTGCTACACACCCAGTTGTAACACAACCCCTCTGTGGGAGAAATTCACTGTTGTGAACAAAATCTAGCGGAATGCTAAGGGCAAGAACCCACAACTTCCTGTCTATCCATCAACCACCCAGGGGAGGGATGAAAAATGAGAGATTGAAGAATAGAGAGGTGCGCGATGAGAGAAAAAGTGAGAAAAGGGCTTTTTCAGAAAAATAGAGCTTGAGGGCCGAGTGATGTGAGGATCACAAATGAGAAAGGGTGGGAAATACTACCCGGTGAAACAGCTCCCTCAGGCACGCTTTGAGTGTCGTGGTCCTTTTGTTTGTCTCGATTCTTGTTTTGAGTCGCCTCGAGTGTCACTCGATGTGTCTAGGTTATGTGCCTTTTATTTCCGTGTTGAGTCGTGGTCTGTGTCGGTCGTAGAGACTCAATACCCGATTGAGAACTCAATTTCAATTTCAAAATAAAATCGCTTTTGTGCTCGAGTCTGTGCCATTCTCCACATTTGTGCAAAAGATTCGTTCTTTCATAAAGCCGCAGGCCCACCGATAAGTGTGAACAGTAAAACCGGGGCCTATTTGAAGCTATATGGTTCCGGACTGCAAAATAAAAGCAAAAGAGGAAAACGTCGGGTATCTGAGTTTGTTTCAACTTCAGTAAGTTCCGAGACTGCATCCCGTGTGTACCTCTTCAGGCCTTGCCAGTGCTCCGAAGTATGAGTGTACCTCTACTTCAAGCTCAAGATCAAGTCTACTTCAAGCCACAATAGTGTATCAATTACACTCTTATTTGCCTTAGTGTATCAATCACACTTCATTCATTTTGTGTATCTATCACACACATTCTCACTTTGTGTATCTATCACACACACTCATTTGCTTCACTTAGTGTATCTAACACATTTTATTTGACTTAGTGTATCAATCACACTTCGTTCACTTTGTGTATCTATCACACCATTCTTCTCTTCATATCACGTGTTTACTTTAGTGTATCCATCACACCTCATTTACTTTTGTTTGCCTCATGTATCTGTCACATGTTTATTTAGTGTATCAATCACACTCTCTTCATTTTGTGTATCTATTACACAAGTTCTCATTTTGTATCTATCACACATACTCATTTAGTGTATCAATCACATTTCATTCTCATTTTGTGTATCTATCACGCACATACTCATTCAGTGTATCAATCACACACTTCATTGCATTCAGTGTATCAATCACACACTTCATTTCATTTGGTGTATCAATCACACACTTCATTTCATTCAGTGTATCAATCACGCACTTCATTGCATCTAGTGTATCAATCACACACTTCATTGCATTCAGTGTATCAATCACACACTTCATTCACATTCAGTATATCAATCATACTTGTTCACTAAGTGCATCTATCCCACTTCGTGTTCACCTTTAGTATATCAATCATACCTGTTCATTAAGTGCATCTATCACACTTCGTGTTCACCCTTAGTATATCAATCATACTCCTGTTCACTAAGTGCATCTATCACACTTTGTGTTCACCTTTAGTATATCAATCATACTCCTGTTCATTAAGTGCATCTATCACACTTTGTGTTCGCCCTTAGTATATCAATCATACTCCTGTTCATTAAGTGCATCTATCACACTTCGTGTTCACATTTAGTATATCCATCATACTTGTTCACTAAGTGCATCTATCACACTTCGTGTTCACCTCTAGTATATCAATCATACTTGTTCACTAAGTGCATCTATCACACTTTGTGTTCACTTTTAGTATATCAATCATACTCCTGTTCACTCAAGGCATCTATCACACTCAGGTTCGCTTTTAGTGTATCAATCACGCTCTGCTCACCCAGTGCATCTATCACACTCTGTGTTCGCTTTTAGTGTATCAATCACACGCTCACTTTGTGTATCTATCACACACTTTCACCTTTTGTATCTATCACATGCCCCCTTTGTGTATCCACCACACACATTTGCTTAGTATATCTATCACATATTTGCTTAGTGTATCCATCACACTCGTTTTGCTTTGTGTATTTGTCATGCTTTGCTTCTCTTGTGTATCAATCACACTTTATTCATATAGTATATCCATCACACTCTCTTCACTTTGGTGTATCCATCACACATGTTTGTCCACTTAGTGTATCCATCACACTTCGTTCACTTTTGTGTATCTAACGCACATGTTCGTGAGAATTGCATAATTCTCTTACATCCTTCCTGCATGAGATGTAGTTTGGTTCATGGCTACTTGCTGGCATAGCATTCGCTTAAAATGTTGCATTTATTTTGCATAATTGCTTCATCACAGCTCTCTTTGCATGATCATAAGTTATGCACTTGCATTGTGCATCACTTTGCATCCTGCCCCCGAACTACGCTGGTTTGATTCCTTGCAAAGGGATACGTAGGCAGCCTCCGGGCACAACCATTTATTTGTTGATATTTTGTTTGTCTGTCCAAGTCTTCGGCCCTGTCAAAAATGGGTCGTCTCGGGGCTTTGACATTCACTCCCGTCATTTTTATGACTTTCGAGTTCTGTCAAAGAGGGGCAACTGTAGACACCCCATTTTTGACCGCCCTCAAGACTTGGGCATTACTGATGGTTTGCTCGGTGTTGAGAGATGTGCAGGGCACAGGTTCAATTCCTTCGGCAAGAAGAGAGGCAAATCTTCCCAAACACTTTGTTTAAGGGTTTGGAGTTGAAGAAAAGAGGAAAGGAGAGGAGAAAACTGGTCTGGGAGAAGTTCGGCATAGATCCGGGTAGAAGGGAATCGAGCAGCCCTCGCTAAATCGGGCTTATTCAATTCAATACTTGGAGTTAAGCTATGAGGCCACCATCATTGGAAAGAAGACCTCCGGGCTTCACTTTGCACTCAAGAATCTCCTAGAGCCAAGTCCGGTGGAGGAGATATGATTGGTTGAAGCCGGGCATCATCCGGTTGGATCGAGTCTGCGCGACTTCACGGAAAAGTGCATAACTTTTGCACAGGAGGAATTTTGATGCAAGGTTTGCGCCATTGGAAAGCTAACTTCCGGGGCTTCGATTTGCATACCCACCGGCCGTGTTTTGACCAAGGAATCATCCATCGGCACTCTATTTAGCCGACCGGCTGAAAAGAGTGCCGACCGCACTTTATCTTGGCCGATGATCAAACCTTCGCCGACCTGAACCCTTTGAACCCCCAAGCATGGTGCACCAGCTGGGATACACAGAACCCGATCCACGTGCATATATGTATCTATTTTGGAGCCTTTAACCCCATTTTTGGCCCCTTTGCTCATGGCTTGAGGAAGCCTTGACCCTTTGTCTTGGCTTCCTCAAGAAGCCTTACCAGCTGTCCAAGCTTCCCTTACAAGCCTTGCACCCTTTGACCCTTTGAAACTTAGCCTCTAAGTCTTGTTTTGTTGCCTATATAAGAGAGGCCTTCCTCTCCATTGCTAAGGTTGGGAGTTTGGAACAAAAACTAGAGATATATAGATATATATCTGATATAGATAGATACAACCCTCTATCTCTCTCTATATCTCACTCCTTTGCCTCCAAAAGTCCATTATTCTTGGCCATTCCTTCACCAACCCATAGCACAACACCACCACTTCCATTTCCAACGACTTGGGGCTGTTCTTCAGAGCTTAGGAGCACCTAAACTTGGTTCATGAGGTCTTTGGTTTGTCGGGTCTTCAAGGGTAAGTCCTCATCTTCCCTTTTCTTGCAATTTCTTGCTTTGTATTTAAGCCTTGCTTGCAAGCACTTTTGGGCTCCGACCCAAACTTCAAATAGTCTTATTTTGGGGTCCTCTTCATGTTTGATTGAGGACCCCTTGCCGTTTGGTGGCTGCATCTAGCACCTATCTCAATATCCTCTTGTATGCCATGTTTCTTGCATAGAATATTTGGCTTGTGTACAATCTGTTTCAGGGCATGATGTAAGCTAAGAGTAGGCTTATTTTGAGCCCTTCTTCAACATTGTTGAAGGGCTCAACATTGTTTGCATACTCCATGTGCTACTTGCTTTGAAATCCATGTGATTTACCGTAATCTTGCATGCTTTCTTAGCCTACCTTGCCTCTGTTTTTGTGGCTGGTCATGTACTGAAAATGTGCTTATTTTGTCATGTATAAGATCTGTTTTTGGTTATTTAGGCCAGCCCTGACATGCCTTATATAGTCACTTTGCATTTTGGCTTGCTAGCCTTAGGTGTGTGAGTGTGTAGCATGCATTGCTTCCATTATTTTAGGGGTTTGGAACTACCCAACATGTTATTTCAGACCTTAATCCATGCTCACATGTTCATATTTGTCGTCTCTTTCATGCTTTAAAGGTGTGTCCTTTTATGCCTCGAAATATCCCTCATGTATGCTTGTGTGTTTAGAGCTTTTGGGATGCCATGTGTGTGAGTTTTGGGTGCGTATTTGCATGCTGAAAATCTGTCATTTTGGGTTGCTTGATATGTGCCATGTTTGGTCATGAATAGGGGAAGGTTGAATACACCACTTTATGCCTTTGCCTTAGGCCTTTTGGCTTGTATGCTTACATGGTTGTTTGTCTACATCTTTTGGTCCATTTTGCCACTGTTTTGGGGAGGTTTGAGGGCTGCCCCTTTGTGGTCTAGTCCACCATTGCATGCTTGTCTTATGCTTATTACATGTTTGGTTCATTAAGTGTTGTGATATGATGGTCACATTGCTTAGGTTGTCTACACTTGCATTACATTTGTATCTTGCATGTCTAAGCATCATACACTTGTCATGTTAGGTTGCATTGCATCTAGTATGCCTTGCATCTTAGTCCCATATTGCATCATTTGCTTTATGTTGCATATATGCATTTCATTACTTGGTTTGGGGTGTCAAGCCAAGTGTGGAAAGTGAGGGGTGTTTGCACTTCAAGTGGCAAAACACACCTTCATTCCCAAGTCACCAAGGCCTTTGACTAGAGCATGATAAGGTCTTGGTTTCATGTGTTTGTTTGCATGCATTTTTACATTGAAAATGCAACCTTGGTCCTTAGGCTATCATGCACCAAGGTGCACAATTGATAGCCCTAGAACCAAGTGCCATGCTTCCTTGAGTTCTACACATGATAGGGAACATTGGCCATGCACAAATATGTCCAAAAGTCCAATGCCATGCTGTCTCTAATTGGTTAACCCATCCATTTCTGCGGCAGAACTTTGTGCCGACCGCGTAGAATAGTGCCGACCGGACAGTATTTACGGCCGATAGATTGTTTTGCAAACGGTGGCCATCATAAGCAAACGGTGGTAATTTCTTCCACCGGTGATGTTCGAGGTACTGGGGATCTGTCCCAAGACTTTGGCAATTTTCCGAGAAGTAAGACAAGAAAACAGGCAAAGAAGGGGTATGGCACGATGCGGATTCCCGGCAAGCGGACATCGAGCATGCATCATTCACAAGATCTCGAGGCGTAGGGTCAGGCCCCATTTATTTCACATTTATTTATTAAGTAATTAGAATTGTAATAATTTATTCATTCATTATCTTGGATATTATTATTTTGGTGCCTCCGAGTGAGGCGAATTTGTAATAAGTGTGTGAGTGGGTGTATGTCTTCCAACCCCATTTCTTTCTATCCCTTTTATTTACCTCGCTATGATGGTAGATTAGGGCATGTTTAATTTAGCACACCTTATGCAATGCATGCGCATCCATGCATTTGTTAACATGCATCGTTTCGGTACATCATACAAACTGCATTGTACTTCAATTCCAAATTGAATACATGTTATTTGTAACATTTCACATGCCATGTTTAGGGTAGCCGGGCCTAGATTACATCTCTGCGTGTGTTGCATTAGACATTTCAAGATGCTTAGGTCCATGCATGGATTTCTAATAAGCTTGCTTTTGGCTTGGAGTACTAGGTGAGCTTTTATGTTTTAGCATATCACATGCGTGTGAATGTTGCCATGATAGCATGCTTACCATGAGGCTAAGTGCTTATATGATATAACCGCATGAATGCTGTGGATGGAGGTTGAATTACCTAAATTGGGACAACATATTAAACTGTGAGTTTTAAAGCCCACTAGATAGTGGCAAAACCGCTTTTCTAAAAGCCCGCTTGAGAGTGGCAAAACCGCATTTTAGCCTACTTATGAGTAGCAAGTCATTTTCAATACAAACTTACAATGTTTTGTTCCAACTTAGGCGATTTGGTCTATACTGCTTGTCATGCATAACATAGTAAATCTAGGCTAATAACCTAATAAGAACACGTAATGTTTTCAAAAGAGGATATCATGGTTAGTAGAGGCTTCTTTTCCGGCAAAAGGGGGTGCTCATAGTCGACCTTCCCCGATCGTACCCAAGCTCCCCGAGCCAAGACCACTTTGGTGATGAGACGTGTGGCCTTCAAGATCGAGTCGGTTTCCTAAATTCCCCATTTTAAAAATATTTAGGTGGCGACTCAGATCCGCAAAGCAGTCCATGTTTGGCACTACTTTTCAAAAATCTGTTTTCCTTAAAACGATTTGCCAGAGGTGGACTCTTTGGTTCAGACTTAGAACCGCAACACACAAACTTAAAGAGTCCGAGCTGTAACGAGGTCCCCCGCGGGCGTTGTTACACTACCCAATACTTACCCAAAAAAATAGATAGGCACAGCAATAGGTTTGTATTTGTTTAAAGAACAAATCTTTAAAAACAATCCTCACATCTTTCAGTAGATAGGAAGCAGCCCTCTGTTCGTCTTCTCTGTTGTCTCTAGTAGCCCACAGCAACTCTATTTTCCTAACATTTTTTGTAAATGTAATTAACCAATTATATTATTTCGTTGGTTGAGAATGGAATTGATTAACAACGGTTTTAAAATTTTGTCTTTGTGCAACAAATATTATATTACTCTTAGTTTTTTTATGATGCTGCCTTGTTCAATGTTCTATGTTCTATGTTGCTCTTAGTTTTTTAACTTTGAAATATGTTAAAACTGTCATTCACAATTCAACGGGGGATGAGTTTCTTGCCGATTGCTTGTCTCTCTACCTTGAATGAAACCTTACATTGAAAATTGATCTAGATTTTGTAATCGATGAATTCGAATATTTAGAGACTCGTCGAGTACAACTTAATTAGATTGTTTCTAATCAATAAATTTAGATATTAATTTAGATTATATAATTAAATTCTCTTTTTTCTTATGTGGTTATACTTAAAATATATTGTATAATTTTACCTTAATATTAGCCCACTCCATCGACGAATCCTAAATCCGCCCTTGACCTTCCCTATTTTGATTTTTTTTTAAAAATTAAAAGTCTTTTTACAATATGTGCATTTTATTTTTTTTGATTGCTAATACCACTGTCTCCTTCACCCAACCTCGTTTTCTAGCACTATAAATATTAGCCTCCCTTTGAGGTCACCACCAAGTCACACCCACCTCCCCTCTCTCTACGATGGCCACAGTGGTGTTGTTGGTTCTACTAGTTGTGTTTCTCGTCTTGTTCATTAGAGTTGCTTATCGAAATATAACTTGTTACTTCATCACACCAAGAAGCATCAAGAAAATCATGGAAAAGCAAGGAGTGTATGGCCCAAAACCCCGGTTTCTTGTCGGGAACATCTTGGACATGGCTTCCCTCGTCTCCAAATCCACCTCCAAAGACATGGACTCCATCAACCATGACATCGTTGGCCGTCTGTTGCCCCATTTCCTCACCTGGTCCAAACAATACGGTAATTTTTTCCCTCCAGAGTGTCCGCTGTTTGACCTCAATTAGACCCAGTCAGCTCAAGGGACTTAACTTATCCCCTTTATGTCAACTGGGATCCTGTCAATTGATTTATGCTCATGTTTTTTTTTTTTATTAACAACAAAGGAAACTTTATTGATTGATTTATGCTCATGTTGATTTCGAAACTTTATGATTTTCAGGAAAGAGATTTATATTTTGGAATGGAATCGAGCCAAGAATGTGTATAACGGAGACCGAGCACATCAAAGAGCTTCTATCAAAGTACAGCACAAAAGCTGGTAAATCATGGCTGCAACAACAAGGATCAAAGCATTTCATCGGCCGGGGGCTACTAATGGCCAACGGCGATGATTGGCATCACCAGCGACATATCGTCGCACCCGCTTTCACGGGAGACAAACTCAAGGTATGTATAAAAAAAAATTTGATCAATTAATTAATTAATTAATTATGAGTATATACCAAAACCCAACTTGTATACTAAATGCTAAAATTGTGGTTATTTGTAGGGGTATGGGGGACACATGGTGGACTGCACTAAGCATATGCTCCAATCACTGCAAAATGCACTTGAGTTGGGTCAGACCGAGTTCGAGATTGGTGAGTACATGACTCGACTCACCGCGGACATCATTTCACGAACCGAGTTTGATTGTAGCTATGAGAAGGGGCAGCAAATATTCCATTTGCTCACAGTTTTGCAAAACCTTTGTGCTCAATCTAGCCGGCACTTGTGGTTTCCCGGAAGCCGGTGAGTCACTAATTTTTTTTATTATTATTTTTAAAAACGATAATACTACAAATTTAGAAAAAAATTTATTCAAAATGCAGTGTAACGGCGCTGCATTTATTTTAGGCCCCTATGCGGAATTGAATATGCCAAGTCAATATTCTGGACACTTTTTGAAAGAAAAATACAAAATTGAATCTATATTATTTTTTCCAAGGGCTTTGTTAGAGAGCTCTAATTAGAGCTGTCTTCAAACAGCTCTAATGAGCGGCATTACTTAAAATAAATAAATAAATAAAGAAGAGAGGTAAAAGACAAAACAAGAGTAGGAAAAAGACAATTTAATGCCATTTTAGAGCTCAACTTTTAGAGCTCTCACTCATTTTTGTTTTCTCAAACACAAATTGGGATTTCGGATATTTTTTTTTTTAAGCAGAAAGAGATGTCGCTTTTCTAGGACGAGTTTTGTTTTACAAATTCCACTTTGACCTTTAAGTTTTGTCACTGTTCAATGTGCCTGTTTGGCACAGCTTATAATCAGCTTATTCCAGCTTTCAGCTTAATTTAAGCTATTTTGATGTGTTTGGTTTAGCTTCTAGCTTATAGCTTATAGCTTTTTGGAAGTCAGAAATCAGCTTATTCTTTGAGTGGAGCAGGAGATGCTTTAAGAATAAGCTGGAAATCAGCTTAAGCTGAAAGTTATAAGCTATAAGCTGTTTAGGCATAAGCTATAAGCACTTTCCCACATCTCTACCAAACAGGGCCAATGGCTTGGGATCCTCTACCTTAATACTCTTCGTTGTCCCAACCATTTGTCTTATTTTCTAATATTATCACTTCATTATAATTTGAATTTAAAATTAATTTTAAATTTAAAAAGCAAAAAACAAAAAGTTTTTCTTGGTCCTAAATTTGAATAGTAAGTCATTTTCATTAATGCATACATTAAATAAAATAAATTTAAAAAAAAAAACCCTTTTTAAAACACTTACAATAAAACTTACTGCTATGTTTTACAGGTTTTTTCCAAGTAAATACAACAGAGAAATAAAATCACTGAAGATGGAGGTAGAGAGATTGCTAATGGAGATTATCCAGAGCCGAAGGGACTGTGTAGAGATCGGACGAAGCAGCTCATACGGGAACGATTTGCTCGGAATGCTTCTAAATGAGATGCAAAAAAAGAAAGAAAATAATGGGTTTAGCATAAACTTGCAATTAATCATGGATGAATGCAAAACATTCTTCTTCGCTGGACACGAAACCACCGCTCTCTTGCTGACGTGGACAGTTATGCTTCTCGCGAGCAATCCTGAGTGGCAAGATAAGGTTCGTGCCGAGGTGAAAGAGGTCTGCAATGGTGGTGAATTCTTCATTGATCATCTCTCCAAGCTCTCCTCGGTGAGTAATAAGAAACAAAAGTAATGCTACGCTTCATGAAATAAATATTATGAAAAGTTTCATAAAACTAATATAAGGATGATTGTATAACATACAATAAAATACTACAAATACTATAAACTAATCCAAGGATGGAGAATCTTCATGAAGACTTTTCATGATCCTTCTTTCATGATACCTAGTATTATTGTATTTGTTTGTATTTTCACTTTTGATTTTGTTTCGCTTTTTCTCTTTTTTGGGCAAGGGATAGAGAACATTAATACCACGTACTAAAAAAAATTCATTTGCCTTGATTTTAAAAATTAAAATTTTACTTAATTCCATTGGTACTCTTTTTTTGAGATTGAGAGAGGGGTATTTAAGGGGAAAAAAAATTTTGAAAGACATGTCATGTAGGGCCATTTGTCACTAAGAAATGCCGAGAATGGATCTTGAATTTTCTTAGTTTCTAAACTCTTTCTTTCTACTATACGATCAGAGTTAAATTTTAGAAAAACTTAACCCATTTCAAAGAAATAGTTTCTTTCAAAAAGTTCCAACCTTCTAATCCTACTTCTATAGAAGCCATGATAGTTTTTAAAATCATTGGTTCAAATTTAATTTCTATTTTAATATTATAAATTTTTCTACTCATATATCATTACTCATTCATAAAATTGAGTTTTAAAAGTATGGTTGAATATTTGGTACAGTTCAAATTACTTTCAACTCTGAAATTATGTAAGAGCTCACCATTTTTTCGTTCAGCAATGTTAGGTATCATGAAAAAACTTACATGAAAATAATCATAAAAGATTTATGACCTTTGGATTACACTTAAAATAAAGCACCACACACTAATCAAGATAATCCAAGAGTCATAAATATTTCATGATCATTTTCATGAAAAAATTTTCATGATTCCTAACTTTTCTCTTTTTCGTTACGTGCAGTTAAACATGGTGATTAATGAATCTCTAAGGCTATACCCACCGGCTTCTGTTCTTCCCCGAATGGCATTTGAAGACATCAAGCTAGGTGACCTCCATATCCCAAAAGGTCTATCAATGTGGATTCCAGTTCTAGCCATTCACCACAGTGAAGAACTATGGGGCGAAGATGTCAATGAATTCAATCCCGACCGGTTCGCATCCAAATCATACACTCCCGGCCGGTTCATCCCTTTCGCTGCCGGTCCCCGGAATTGTGTGGGCCAGTCTTTTGCCATGATGGAAGCTAAGATCATATTAGCCATGTTGATAACCAAATTTAGCTTCACAATTTCGGATAGTTATCGCCACGCCCCGGTCATAATCCTCACCATAAAACCCAAATATGGAGTTCAAGTTTGTTTGAAGTCCTTGGATCCATGAAAAAGTGTACATTGGTTGAGGTTGATTTTTGTTTTGTTTTTTTTTTTTTTTTTGGGGCCTTTTGATGAGGGAGTTTTGAGATTAGGCTTACTATTCTTTTGTATTTTAATTTTTTTATTTTTTGAAATCATTGTAAAGATATAGAGATGATGTTTGATTTTAAAGAAAGGATACCAATGAGAATCGACTGATTGTTACTATTTTTTTGGGTTAGTTCTCATTGGACTATATTAGAACTTTAATTAAGTTAAAAAAAGGAAAATGATCAAGTTGCGGACATGCTTAGAAGAACAGAATAAAGAGAGCAAAAAGGGTTTTTTTTATTATTATTATTAGTTTTTTTTTAGGGCTGGATATAGGGTTATCTGACCTGCCCAAACCACCCTACCTGATCTAACCCGCACACATATGGACGGTTTCGCAAATACATTAGGGTCGATGTAGCTCGACTTTTTCGTACCCCTTTTCGGAAGACGAATAAGCCCTATAGTATCGAACTCTTGTGGTTCTAAATCTGATTCCACAAACGCAATGTGAAATAGATAAACACCAAAGAGTCCCAATCCGGCAAATATTTTGAAAAATCGATTTTGAATCAAATTATAAAAAATAGACTGTTTTGCCAAATACAGAGTCGCCACCTAAATATTTTTTGAAAAATCTAGGAAATCCATAACTCATGCCAAAGGCCATGGTGTCCGTCATCACCAAGATTGTCTCGACTCGATAACTTAGGTACTAGAGGGGAAGGTCATGAATTGAGCACCCCCGCTCGCCTGATCAAAGATCGGCATCTACTAATAATGATATGAATCTTATCTACATTATATGCTCTTGTTCCGATTATTAGACTACCATTACTATGTGATGCGAACATACACAAGTATAGACTAATTTGTAAAAAATTAGAACACTTTGATCTCATGTTTGTTTGAAAATCGTTTCGAATATGTACCACTTTAAAAAGTGATCGCATATAAACATTACTCAAATTATTCCAATTCAAGCAATTAGCCTTCATCCACAGGCATTCAACCAATTTATCACTTAAGCATTTAGCCTCGTGGCAAGCATGTTAGACGTGGCAAGCATGTTAGACATGGAAACATCAACATGCGATATGCTAAAGCGAGTAAAGGCTCACCTAGTACTCCAAGCCAAAAGAGAAATGAGTTAAAAAAATGCATGATCTTAATTTATGCAATATGACTAATGCAACACATGCAATATAAAATTACTAGGCTAGGCTACTAATATGGCATATGAATCAATTTGATAGCATGCGGTCTAAGCACGTATTCAAAGAAGTATAAGTAATAACAATGCAAGTTAGAATAATGAACCGAGCCCAATGCATGCAAGACAAGTGGATGCAAACATAAAGTATGCTAAACAAAACATGATACCCTAAACTAACCATCATAAGCTAGTAAATAAAAGAGAGAAAGACGTAAGGTTGGAAGACATACACGTTATTACAACATTGCGCCCTCACACAGGAGGGTCCGAATGAACTAATTAGCTAACTAATTAAAGCTAAGCTAATTAAGCAATTAACTAATTATTACAAACCCAAATGAAGCTAACTATTCTAACTAGTTATTACAACAAATTAATCAACTATTCTAGCTAACTAATTATTACAACACAAAATTAAATAACTAGTTTAACTAACTAATTAATTACAAAGCCACTATTTTAAGCACAACACTAATATATTAACAACACGAATCCTGAGGATCGATGGAGGGCTCATGCATGAATGTGGCTTCCACCCGAAAAAGCCACTGCTTCGACATCGAATGCCTCAAGGTTTGCAAAGAGATCACTTGCACCGATTTCCACCTCTGCACCAACTCGTTTCGCTTCAAAAGGACACTACTTGATTTTACCTTGGTGGTCGGCTCGCTCATCAATCGATGGTGGCCTGCTGACCACTGATGATTGCACTTTTTTGCTGCAATAGAGAGTAAACAGAGTAGAGACAGTGTATTCTCAAGAGTTTGTTTGCATAATTTACCCCTCCTTATCATTTGAACAACTCAAAGGAGTAGTAAGTTTGATACACAACCCACCAATGGATACAATTTCAATTGCATGATGGCTTATGAATCAAGTGTGCAAGTTCAATAAATGCAACAAAACAAGACTCTCAACACCACCTCACTATCATGAAAGATCAAAGGAAATAATTGACAGTGAATCTTGAACCGTTTTCATCACTAATGAGTATGAAACGACTCAAGACTCAAGGGTTCAATTAACGTCCGATTGAATCCAAAAAAGTTATTATCTTGCACCTTTTTATTACTTCATTTTAGATTACCATTCATTCTTTAGTCAATTGAGTCCAGAGGTGAATTTAAGTCCTCTAATAGGAAGAGAGCTCAAACCAAGAGTTGCTTTAGGCATGAAAGAGACATCATACCGTTGGTAATAAACCTCCAAAGGGATTAAACCATTAAGCATGACATCTCAATCTCATGCTTAAACAAACAAGTAGTTTGAAACCACTTTCAAAGCAAAACAAAAGCCAAGAAAAGAGAGAGGTTGCAAAGATGATTAAAAGTGATCACAAGTATGGAAAGCCATAAATAAACACTATCAGCTCAAATAAGATGGTGTCTAAGGCTTAAAACACTGAATTCATGAAGACAATTACATTACAAACATGCAAAACAAAGTTCAAATGCAACAAACACTTAAAAATAGTCTTAAATAAGTCCTAAAACATGCTGAAATTAAGACAAAAATAGCTAAAATAATAAGCTAAAATATGGATCATGCTAGGCTAGTAAGCAAAACACAAGGAGGGGAGGCTAACCCCTCCAATTTTAGACTTCAAACCATGATTTTAGCCACTGAAATAACTCTGAAAATCAGTGTTTAAAAGCTCAAAAAAAGATAATGCAAAGGTGGGAAACACAAGAGTAAAGGCCTTGAGAGCAAGGTGTAAAGAATGGAGAATCACCCCTCAACCTTTATTGGCCTTAAAACCCAAGTTTCAGCCCAAAAATACAGAGTTTTTATTGCCTAAAAATAGTTGGAAAATAGTAAGAAAAAGAGTGAATACAACAAGTAAAGAGGCAAAGCTTTATACCTCTTGAAGGGAAGAACCAATTCTAGGCAATAAAACAAGACCAACACACTCTCAAGAGCTCAAACAAGGCTCAAAGGTACCTCAGCTCCAAGATAGAGAGGTTTGGTTAAGAGTGTATATGCAAAGGTGAAGAGTGTATAGACTATGGTTAAGAAATTTGCAAGAGAAATAGAGAATTATAGAGAGAGTAAAAATTTTGCTCCAAAATTTTTCTAACCCCAAAGCAAGAGGGGAGGCCCTCTATATATAGGTAAACATGAACCTTCCTCAAAAACATCCAACCATACACGTGGAAGCAGATGCAAGCATCTGTGCAAACAGCTGGCATAGTTGTCATAAAATATCCAAGAAACACATTGGTAACAGGCCACTCATGGCCGACAACTGATGTGGCGGCCCATAGCAATGGTCGGCAGGCCACCAGAGGTTACAGGCTTGAAAATCCAAGGGTTTTGGTCCAAAAAACAAAGCAACAGGGGCGCAAGGTTTGAAAGGCTCAAAGCTGTGACATTCTGCTGAGGACTTCAAGCACTTGACAAGCATATGCACTCGACAAGCATATGCACTCATCATTGGGTGTGCAAGCGATGACGTCCAAGTCGTAAGTGCAATCAAAAATGGGGTGTCTATAATTGCCTCCCTTTTCCAGAACTCAAAGTCATGAAATGACGTTAGTGAATGTCAAAACCCGAAGACAACCCATTTTGACAAGGCCGTAAGACTTGGACAAACAATTAAGACAAAAATAAATGGTTGCGCCCGCAGGCTGCCTATGTATCCCTTTGCAAGGAATCAAACCAGCATAGTTCTCGGGCAAGATACAAATGATATACGCAATGTAACTTTGAAAGACAAACTCGCATGCTTCGCGAAGCCAGCTATTTTGAAAACTCATGATCATGTGAGGTGATGCAATAAGCAAGATAACGAGATAACAACATATGAATGAGCAGCTTCAAGCTTAAAACTAACACAGGTTCCCTACAAAAAGATCTAAAACGCACTCTGACCACGCCAAAATAAGAGACGACAAAAGAAAACACCACTCAAGATTGTGTTTCACGCATCCTGAGAAACTAAGAAACAAAAACTGTTCAAGGTCACGCTTCACGTATCCTTAGAAACAGAGGAACGAAAACCACTCAGGGTCGTGTTCTACATGTCCCAAGATAAAAACCGCTCAGGGTCGCACTTCACGCATCCTGAGAAACTGGAAAACGAAAACCGCTCAGGGTCATGTTTCACACGTCCCGAGATAAAAATCACTCAGGGTCGCGCTTCACGTATCCTAAGGAACAAGAAAAATCGCTTAGGCTCGCGCTTCACATGTCCCAAGATAAAACACACCCAGGGCCTCGCTTCACGCGTCCTAACATACAAGAAAAATTGCTCGAGCTCGCGTTTCACGCGTCCCAAGATAAAACATGGCCAGGGTCATGCTTCACATATCTTGAGACACAAGAAAAATTGCTCGAGCTCGCGCTTCACGTATCCCGAGATAAAACATGCCTAGGGCTCCGTTTCACGCATCCTGAGATACAAGAAAAACTACTTGGGCTCGCGCTTCACACGTCCCTGAGATAAAACACGCCCAGGGCCACACTTCACACATCCTGAGATATAAAAAAAAAAACCCACTTGGGCTCGCGTTTCACACATCTCGAGATAAAACTCACCTAGGGCCACGCTTCACGCGTCCTGAGATACAAGAAAAACCACTCGGGCTCGCGCTTCACGTGTCTCGAGATAAAACACGCCCAGGGCCACACTTCACACGTCCTGAGATACAAACAAAAGATGTAAAAAGGAATAAGCGTCTGTGATAGATGCACAAATTGAACATGATTATAAATCGAGACAATGAGAACGCATGTTTCATGCAAGATGGTCAACCGACGTATGATACTAATTGAAGGCATGTTCTATGCAAGAAACAAAAGCATACTCTATGCAAAAATTGGCAGCATGTTTTATGCATGAGTCATAAACAATGTAAGACATGCGTGCAGTATGCATATATGTGAAAATGCACATTCTATGCAAAAGAAGAGAACAAAGACATAATTTGACAAAATGAATAAAACAATATTCGGTGGCAACCTCCGATTTACCTCTCGGAGGAATTGCAACTTGTTTAAAAGGATACACCCCGTTCACAGTAGCAAATGGGACACATTCACACCAGAACACAGCTGTAAGCTTTCAAAACAGAACCTTTCACAAACCACTCTGGAAAAAGAAGCTCAGAATAGCATCAGGACCTAAAAGTCACTGGCCACCTGCCGGCCAACAGGAGAAGCCGCCGACCACATGCCAGCCAAAAGAAGACCTTGCCGGCCACCAATGTGGCCTGCCGACCACCGATGGCAGATTTAGGGCAATTTAGACTTTTTGCTTAAGGTCTTTAAGTATAGGTCAGAAGACTTCATTTCCTCACTTCTCCAAGGTCGAAAATCTTCCCCCTCTCTCTCTCTAGACACTTTCTCTCTCTAGATCCGTGTTTTATACACATTTTCCAACTCCCCACGTACACTTTTTCGCAAAACCCTCTTAATTCTCTTCATTTTGAACCGATTAGATTTTGATTTCGTCGCTTTTTCTTAGATTTCCACCACTTTAGGCTTGTTCCCCTCGAGTTTCTCTTAGGTTTCGTGAACTTTTTTGGACTTTGACTTTTTCTCCCATTTTCTCTCTCCTAGGGTTGACTTTTTCCAAGTTTACCCTCTTCTTCCCATTTTTCTTCACTTTTCACCTACTTTTCACCCATTTTCCTAATGGCAGATGAGATTCCTCACAACGGGGCTCCTTTAGAGGTTCCACTTGTGTTTTCACCCGCTGCCAAGATAGAGGAAGAGGCCGGTGGGGCGACAAAGGGCATTGAGGCGGACCATGAGGCAGAGTTCATGCCCGAGTTTGAGCTAGAGCCGTTACCATTGAGAGTGCGGCCTTTTGATCTAGTGAGATATTATCCCCGTACGTACATATTGTCGTCCGGAGGCATTAGGCGCTTCAATGACTTTGCTCACGTCGTACCAGAGGACCTCCTGCTAAGGGAGCCGGCCTCCCACCTTTCGTCCAACGCTACTGAGGTATGAACTCTATTTTCATGCATTTCTGCCTTTCCTTTAACTGCATTTCTTGCACTATCTTTCATCTGACTTTACTTTTATCACTGCCTAATCAGTTTCATCTGTTATTTGCCACAGGGAGACTCTCATCCCTATAGGGGGTACAGAACGATAGCAGCGAGAGATTAGTACGACAAGCTTCCTACTAGGGTCCGTAACATCGTCGATAAGACTGGCTTCGGCCTTTTCTGCTCTGGCCTAACACATGTCATAGTGAGCTATCCTCTTCTAGAAGCGCTAGTGGAGAGGTGGTGGGACACACCAACTCCTTCCACTTCTCTATTATCGGGAAGATAATGATGACTCCCTACGACTTTGCCATGATCATAGGCTTAGGAGTAAGGGGCGATCCGAACCCTTTTGACACAGACATGAGGTAGTAAAAGGCTGCTTAGATTGACCTATTGAGAGCGTGCCCACCTTTGTACCAGCCAGCCATGGTAAGATACTGCTGGTTCGCCGAGTAGTTCTGAGGGAGCGACCCGAGACGCTGGAGGAGTTGGAGCAGTATGCCCGGGGCTTCCTGATGTTTGTCCTCAATACCACCTTATTTTCAAACAGATGGAACACCGTGTGTTTATATCTATTGAGTGCCCTGCTAACCCTTCCTCGGCTACGCTTCTACAACTACGGCGAAGCTAGGCTCGCCACCCTACACGGCTATATGAGCTCCATCTTTCACCTGAGGGGAGAGCGGATTGGAGGCTATTAGCGAGCCTAGGAGATATGCATTTCAATTCCCCCTTTGCAATTTACACTTTTTATTTTATATTTTTCTGCTTTATAACTGTTCAACACCTGTGCTTTCTGCTTTGCACTTTCTATATTTATTCATACATTGTGCTTTCTGTCTTGCACTTTCTGCATCTCTTCATACATTGTGCTTTCTACTTTGCATTTTCTACATCTATTCATACTTTGCGTTACTCACATATCACTACACTTTCCTTGCAGCTATGGGTTTATGCATATTTTCCAGCCCTTGCTCCAGAGCCTATGAAGAAGCTCCCCCTTATGGTTCCCTACTCAAGACGGTATGATGGTCAGTGTCAGCGCCGGAGTCGCGAGTCCTTTGCCTTCTTCCGCCATTACTTTGATACTGTGGCCGCCCACGAGGTAACCCAAAACACAGTCATTTTTGTTTTACCAACTGTTCTGATTCAAGATTTGGCAACTGACGGCAACTAACAATCTGTACATTCTCTCTTTGCAAATCGCATGGAAGCCCTGGGCCATGATACCGGCCGTGGTGCGGGACCATTACACGGGAGCGTAGAGCACATCGAACTTCTAGATTCTGCTAGAGGGCCCACTTTGCCAGGCTTGGTTCTTGAGCGAGAGATTTGTTCGTCAGACTGTAGACCTACCGAATCTGGTCATTCCGATGCCACCTCTAGAGTCTATGAGGTTAGTGGATGGCCTATCTGTTGACGCAGTCACACAGTTTATGGTGGGCTTAGACGCTGATTTCTTTAGAGGTGAGGGCAATTACACGACCTTTATTCAGACCCACCTTATGCCTCCTATGACAAGCGCTCACGAAGGCGAGGGGCCAGGAGCTTCTGCGACAAGTGAGGCGACTAGGGCCTATAATAGAGGGGCTCCCCTTATTGAGCAGACTATTCGTTGGCCAGAGCTTTCCATTACGCTCACATACTGGTGGCCTACTAGGACTGCTTATCAAATCCCAAGCTGGCAGAGACTGGACACAAGCTTGTCGGAGTTCGAGGCTCATCCTAGGTATGGACCACACTTACCATTTGCACCCCAAATTTCATTTCAGATGTGTTTATTACAGACATTGATCATCCAAATGCATTTGTAGGCATCTATAGAGTATACGGGGAGCCTCTTCGAGCTGGTGGCTTCCCTAATGGGCATGGTGCAGAGAAGGGAGATGATGCTTGGTCTCCACTGTATCCAAGTAATTTCCTTCAGTTTGCGCTTCATATTATCATATTTCCATTGATACACTGGCATTTCAACTGTAATCTTTCCCAAACTGCACTGATACACTGTATCTGAAACACTGCACTCACACACTATACTCATATTGTATCTGATTTTTACATACCACTTATTCTGCGTACTATGCTTGTATCTTGATACACACACTGTAACTGATATGTTGACAACTCTTTTTTCAAATTCCATCTGCATCGATGGCACCAATGAAGAGCGGCTTTGACCAAAGACCGACAAGACCTCCTCCAACAGCAGGGAAGAGAGAGATAGACAGGCCCCATCTCGTGGCCGAGATATGAGTCGCGGTCGAGGCAGAAATAGGGCCATAGCAATCCTTCAAAGCCCATTTTGAGCGATGATGATGCTGAGACTAGTGACTCTAAGGAGGCAGTGAGTCGGCATTCTGAGTCATCCGAGAGTGGAGATGATGATACTGGCTCGGGGTCAGAAAGCGGAGCTGATGATGCTGGTTTGGGGTCTGAGAGCGAAGGTGACGCCAAGGCGAACTTTGAGGCAGAGAGCGGAGACGATACCGGCTCTAGTTCAGAGTCTAATTCGGACAGCAATGCCGATAGAGATAGTGTCCCCGAGTCCTCCCTCCGAAGAAGAGGACGAAGAGGGCTTCTCAAGCCTGAGATGACCAGCTCTAATTTTTTGTACTTTTTGCTTAGTTTTGTTTTGTTTAGTAGCATTAGCACATGTATAACTTCAGATAGGTTTTATTTTGCTTTGAAACTTGTACTCCTCTTTTGTAAAAACCATGATCGAAATAAAACCTCGCAATTTTCTTTTATGAAAAGTATTGTTATTTTTACATCATGAGCACCATATTTGCATTGACATGAGGACATAGAATCGAATTGGCCAAGGGAGCGCTTTCTTAATCAGGTAATAAGCTGACTAACAATCAAAGTACAAAATACAACATACAACTCGATAAACAAAGCAAAAACAACTCAAATACAAATAAACATACTTGTTAAAACCAAAAAAACTCAAAACAAGACTTCAAAACACAAAGATTGAGACAAAACACATACTTCCAGCACTGCCCAGCACACAGATGGACGGCATACCAGAAAAAGAGACTGCCAACCAGAGGCAGAGATTACCGGCCAGAGTGGGTGGCCTGCCAGCCACAAGAGATGGCCTGCCGGCCACCAAAGTAGCATGTCAGCCACCACTAGTGGCCTGTCGGCCACCAGTGTAAGTAACCTCCAAATTGTTGACAACTAGCTTCCACTCACAGCCTTATCTTTTATAAAAGGTTCAGCTTCGTGATTTCTCCTCCAGAACTTCATTTCAGCTGCAATTTCTTTCACAAATGAAGCCATTTTTCGTCAAAAAGCTCTCGAATTGGATAACTACTTTAGACGGCACGAACAAGGTAAATTTTTGGAGTTTTGGCATAAATGCACTTTTTTCGTTGAGCCAGACTCCACTTTGTTTTCCATTCCTCCATGCCGCAACCCGATGTTGGGACCCAATTACACATGTCTTTCGCTTCGAAGGACAAGAAATATGTCCGACACTTGAAGAATTTCAGGCACTAATGGAATCCCGGTGTGATGAGGAAATCATGCCTCAGTCCCATTTTGGCTACGCCCAAGCTTTGGGATGGATGTGTGGGCTCACTCTGCACGAGGCTCAATCTTTGGCCCACAATGAAGACCTAGACATACCCAGCATGATTCATTGATTCTCCAATATCGATGATAGAAGCGATCTTCTCTGGTGAGGTTTTCGGCAACATGCCCTCTGTTTATGTATGCTTGCACATTTCCTTCTTGCCCTTAGTTTTAGTAGATCCAGTGTTTGGTTGATCGAAGTGGCCCAAGGTCTGAAAGAAGGCAAGAGTTGTATTAGTTTGGCACTAGCCGAGACCTTGATAAGCTTAGACGCCTTTCATCGACGAAAAATGACCAGATTCGCAGAAGTCCACTACTTTTTCAAGTATTGTTTCCCATCATTTCTCATATGTGTTTCTCACATCGCTCGGCACTCATGCTCTATTTTTCTCTCAAAGCCCTTTTCTCACTTTTCTCTCAACATACATCTTTATATTATTTTTCTATTTTTTTTTTCATTCCTCTCTAGGTGTGGCTTATGGATAAGCTGAAAATAGTGGACTCTTGCCCTAAGTAATCAGCTTGAGGTTATTTCTTCCGCCACCGACTAGTGGATTTCCCGAATAAGGAATGGTGGTGCAACTGGATGTACAGCAGGTCTGCGGCCGACATAGCTTGGCGTTGCCCCTGGATTAATCTGATCAACATGAGTCACAGCATGGCTTAGCAACCTAACATACAATTGATTGGCCTCACGCATTGCATGTTCTATTTTTCCTTCTGGTTCAGATGTCAGTTCGGGCATGATCAGACCTGCCCAGAGGAGGGGTAGAGTACCCCGGTTTCATTCCCCATCTGTGGTTCACACTTGGCTAGGTACCCCACTGCTTGGAGAACGAGAGAGCTTCTGGCCCCTGCCTCTAGTTTCAATTATGCCCTTTCTGGCAAGTGTTTGGCTTGCCTTGAGGATGTGGTACAAACCGAGCCCACTTTGGCTTCAGAAGCTTCCACAAGCACAAGCAGAGAACGCAGGAGCACCTGACTCACCTATGCCCCTAGTTTATTACTTTGACCATTCTTTTCAAGTTTTTTCAATGTAATAAAAACAACTTTCATTTGTATCAGAGAGTTGGAGAACTTTATGTTGAAATCAATGAAATTAAAGTTGTAAGCACTGAAAATTTTCCTTTTAGTCCAAAAATGGTCTAAGTTGTAAAAGGGAAAATTTTGAACAAAATCAACTTTTATTAAAACTTTTCAAAACCATTTTTGAAAAGGATCACCACCTGACACGCACGGAATCAATTCTCAAGATATATAACCCCGAATCAAAAAATTAGAAGTGCCCCTAATTGAACACCACTACTCTGCATTGTAACCAATTCTTCTCTCAGAGTAAAGATCACAACCGAACTCTCAAGTAAAGAACAAACAGAGATGACCTGATCAGACACATGGATAGGACAATTGAATTGGAGGTGATTATGGCCGAACTTCATGATGAAGTTGCCTACGTATCCCGAAGATAGGAATCAGGCCTTACGTAGTTCGGTTTAGGTTCACTTGAGTATTAACTCTCTCCTTTGACATTCTAACTTTTGTCAAAGTCGTCCTTTAGGGCTTTCAACCTTGCGAGCTCAATTTTTCTTTATTTCTAATTTTTAATGCTCTAACTTTTGCCTAGGTTGCCCTTTCAAGTTTTCGGCCTAGCAAGCCTCTCAAAAATAGTATTTCTTCAACTTGTCCATGTTGATCGGTTATGAAAATTCCAGGCTATCTAAGTCCATGAGAATAACAGTTCCACCCGACTAAATAGGTTTGATGATGTAAGGACCAATCCAATTGGGTTTGAACTTGCCCCTAGGGTCATGAATGGGAGCTCGGTTGTCTTTCAGCACTATATCCGCCTCTTTGAGATTCCGGGACTTAACTTTCTTGTTAAAAGGCCAGGCAATTCTGCATTGGTAGCCCTGAACATGATTCAATGCCTTCAGCCTTCTCTTATCAAACAATATCAACTCTTCAAATCTACTCTGTTGCCAGTCCGCCTTTATTATCTGACACTTAGCCTAACTCGCAACGACAGGACTTCTATTTTAATTGGCAAAACAGCTTACATCCCGTAGACGAGAGAATAAGAAGTTGCCCCTGCAGACATCCGGATTGAAGTTCTATAGCCCTAGAGTGCAAATGGCAATTTATCTAACCAGCCCCTGTAGGTCTCAACCATCTTCTGCAAAATGTTCTTGATGTTCTTGTTGGCGGCTTCGACAGCTCCATTGGTTTGCGGCTTGTATGTAGACGACTTATGGAAAGCCATATTGTATTTCTCCAACAAGCCTATCACCTCTTTCTTAAAGTGGGAGCCATTATCTAATATGATCTCGTTTGAGACTCTATATTGTCAAATGATATTGTTTCTGGTGAACTTGGCCCACATGCAATGCTTTCAACACTGCATAGCACTAAGCTTTCACCCACTTTGCAAAGCAATCAATTGTCACCAAGATGTATTCATGCCCATTTAATCCTTTTGGCATAACTGCGACAATGACATCGATTTCCCAGACTGAGAAAAGCCATGGCGAAGTCATGTTATACAGTTTTGACGGTGGGATGTGCATGCGATTAGCATGAATTTGGCATTTATGGCATCGCCATAGCTCCATCGATTTGCAGCCTGTATGTAGACGACTTATGGAAAGCCATATTGTATTTCTCCAACAAGCCTATCACCTCTTTCTTGAAGTGAGAGCCATTATCTGATATGATCTCGTTTGAGACTCCATATTGGCAAATGATATTGTTTCTGGTGAACTTGGCCCACATGCAATGCTTTTAACACTGCATAGGACTGAGCTTCCACCCACTTTGTAAAGTAATCAATTGCCACCAAGATGTATTCATGCCCATTCGATCCTTTTGGCGTAACTGCGCCAATGTCATCGATTCCCAGACTGAGAAAGGCCATGGCGAAGTCATGTTATACAGTTTTGACGGCGGGATGTGCATGCGATTAGCATGAATTTGGCATTTGTGGCATCGCCAAAGAAAACCAATACAATCCTCCTCCATGGTGAACCAGTAGTAACCTTGCCTGAGAATCTCCAGGGCTAGCATCACTCCGTTCATGTGCGCTCCGCACTCTCCTCCATGGATGGCCTCCATCAGGCACTTTGATTTCTCTTCTTCCACACACAACTTGTGCATTCCCAAATGACCTCTTTTATACATTTTACCTCCGCAGATGATAAATTGGACGGCTATTCGCCGTATTTCCCTTTTGTCCTTGGCATTTGCCCTTGGTAGATAAATCTCCTTTTCCAAGAAGTTTCAAATATCGTAGTACTAGGGGTTTTTGTCTTGCGCTTCATCTATTGTGGCAATAGTTTCATAAACTGGTGTGTATTTCTGCTCAATGATAATCAGATGCATCCGGACTCCAAGCAAGATGTCTACCATAGAAGATAAAGTTACTAAAGCATCAGCAAACCTGTTGTTCTCTCTTAATAGATACGTGAAAGTCAGCTTTTTAAACTTAGGAATTAGAATATCCAAGGTCTGGTGATAAACTTCATCTTTTCTTCTTTGACTTTCCAATCTCTATTTGCTTGAGAAATAACTAAGTTCGAGTCCCCAATAACATCCAATATTTTTGCCCCTAGTTCCAATGCGGCTTCTAAACCAGCGATACATGCTTCATATCTGCTTCATTGTTAGACACCTTGAACTGGAGTTTAAAGGCTAAAGGTATATAGGAGTCGTCTGGGTGCTATCAACAACACACCTATCTCATAATCGTACTGATTGGCTGCTCCGTCAAAGTATATCGTCCAAGTCTTCTCCTCAACTTACAGAATGGCTTCTTCTGGAAACAAATATTCCACCTCCTCATCCCCTTCTACTGGGTGGTCTACCAGGAACTCCGCTACAGCTCTTCCCTTGACCGACTTGCGAGTGGCATATTTGATATCAAATTCGGAGAGGAGAAGCAACCAACAGGCTAATCTCCAAAACTAGGATTACAATCTCAAAACTAGGATTACAAAGTGAGCTAACAAGTAGTGTCTTAACTTCCTGGTAGCCCATACTAAGGCTAGGCAAGCTTTCTCCAACGGAATACAGCGGGTCTCATAATCCAGTATTTTCATGCTCAAATAGCAGATGGCTTTCTCCACCCTATCTTCAAATTCCTGAGTGAGCATGCATCCCATAGTCGTGTCTGTTACAGACAAGTATAGAATCAAAGGCTTTCCTGGCTTTAGCGACGATAACACAAGCAGATTCTGGAGGTACTGCTTAACCTGCTCAAAGGAGAATTGACATCGATCATCCAATCGAAATTTCTTCCCTTTCTTCAGGAGACCAAATAGTGGTTCACAAGTCAAGGTTAAATTGGAAATAAACCATCGTATGAATTGCACTTTACGCAGAAAGCCTCGCACCTCCTTTTCAGTCCTTGGTGGTGGCATTTCTAGGATGGCCTTGATTTTGGAAGGATCTACTTCGATGCCCCTCTATGTCATCAAAAAGCCCAGCATTTTCCCAGCTATCATGTGAAAGTGCATTTCTGCGGGTTCAACCTCAACTTGTATTCTCTGATCTGTTGAAAAAATTTCTCCAATGCAGTGTAGTGGCCCTCTCTTTCCTTGGACTTGACAATCATGTCGTCCACATACACATCGACCTTTTTGTGGATCATGTCATGCAGAATGGTGGTTGCAGCCCTCTGATAAGTAGCCCCGACATTTTTCAGCCTAAATAGCATAACCCAATAGCAATAGATACCCCACAGCGTAGTGAATGCGGTTTTCTCTCTGTCCTCGGGCGCCATCAGAATCTGGTTGTACCAAGAAAACCCATCCATAAAGGATAGCAATGCATGGCCCGCAGTGAAATCCACTAACTCATCAATGTACGGCAGAGGAAAATCATCATTTGGACTGGCTCTGTTCAAGTCCTGGAAATCTACACACACCCGAATTTTGCCATCCTTTTTGGCACTAGAACGATGTTGGCCAACCAAGTCGGATATTTAGATACTAACAAGAAACCTGCCTTGATCTGCTTGGTGATCTCTTCCTTGATTTTCAACGCCTAATCTGAACAGATTCTACGTAGCTTCTGCTTAACGGGTCGGGCCTCGGGGTCAAGAGGGATCTGATATTGTACAATCTCAAGATCGATTCCAGGGATTTCTTCATAGGACCACGCAAAAATATCTTCGAAATCTTTTAATAAAGTGACTAAGCGTTCGCGCTCCTCCAAAGACAACGTGGACTTGATCTGGACTAGACGCAGATCCTTCTCAGTACCCACATTAATAGCAATGATTTCATCAGCGTAGGGTTTAGCAAACCTCTCATCCTCTCGATTAATCAAGTTTTTCAAAACCATAAGAATTCCTTCCTCTTCGTTTTCATTAGATCCAGATCTTCAGTTACAACCAACTCAAAAGCAAAAGAAAAAAAGGACCTGGATAAGACCTTGGTATCCGGGTTATCACCCCCGGGAATACCAGACTCAGACTCAGAAGAACGAAATCTGATTTCGACTCCACAGACTCAGTGGAATCAGATTCTAGCTCATCACCCGACTCTGAACTAGACAAATAGCCCTCCTCTAGCTGCCAGATAAGAGATGGTGCCTCTGATGCATCCAAAATGCTGCTGGTTGGGTTCACACCCGGTTCTTCCCTGATCACGAAAATGGTAAGGTTATCCCCCAAGTTCTCTGAGTCAGCCACAGGATCTGTAAAGAGACATGCTAGTATTGCCCCTACTCCAAGTTCGTTGCTGGCCGAGTTACTTTCCATGCTCTGTTTAGCTTCAGTCCTTGGCTCAGCCTTTTCCTCGGCATCACTATCTTGTAATTGCAGGTCAAAGAAGATTTCGAATCTAGGGACACGCTGCTTCGTGGAACTCATCCAAGGCTAGAGAAAGCCACAAAGGAGGAAGTCTTCTCCTTCTTGAACAAAGTGGCCATTCAGCATTCCCTGGATTAGCCTGTGAATGAGCTCATAGTGTTTCCCGGCCTGCTTGGCCCTGGCTCTGCCTCTGATTTCTTCTCCTTTCCTGATCCAGTCCTCTTTGATAGGTACATAGCCCAAACCAAAGACATGTGGATTGTGTGGTACGTCTGTCAATACTGTGACACCTTTCCGACAACTTCTTCCAAGTCTCATTCCTGGCACATGCTGCAGTTTGTTCATTGAATAGATAGACTGGGCGCTGACATACATGCCCTCATCTGCAGCTAGAATGGTCTGCACTACCCGGGTCTCAATGTGACGACCCCGACCTCCGGACAATTATATTATATTATTCTAATAAGTTTAATTGCATGATTGTGTGTTTAATTATGTGATTACATGCTTAATTTTGTAGTTATCTTTTGTCACATGGAATATATGTTCCAATTGACAACTTAGAGACAGAAATTGAGAGCCTAGATGGCTTCAGAAATTGAAATTGATTAGCGTAATAGACTAATTAGAATATTTAGAATTTTATGGCAACTTTAATTGAAAATTGATTTGGATCAAATAATTAGAATAAATTGATTGAACTTAGTTAGAAATAAGACTAATTAATTAACCTTGATCAACCTTGATTAGGCTAAGCTAATTACACCATATAAATAGGTTAATTAAGTCTTGAACTCATATATACACACTCTTGGCTGAAATTTTGAGAGAGGGAGAGAGTAACTCAACATCTAGAGAGAGAAAGGAGAATTTGAAGGAAATTGTGAAGGACTTAGGAATTTAAGCTAGTATATACTTGAATCAAGCCCTAGGTATGATCTCCAACCTTAATCTTTGAAGAAGGAACATGTAGGAATTTAATTCATCTAAGTTTTGAGTTCATTTGCATGAAATTGCGAAGTAGAAGCTTGAATCACCTTGAATTTGGAAGATAAGAGTTAATCATGTACATGCATATATAAAATGAGTTAGAATTCATGCAATTCTTCCATATATGAAACTTTTACACCTCAACTTGAAGAGTCCTCCATGTTTTCATCCCTTTTACATCAATTGATTATGTTTTGATTATGTTTTGAAGAAATACACACTCAATTTGAGTTAAACTTGTTTTATAACTTGAAGTTGGAATTTTCAGTTGAAGAATTACTATGATCTTGAGCAATTGGTTCCAAATTCACTATGTTTCCATGTTTTATAAAGTTTTCCCATGTTTTTGTGCCTAAAACATGAGTTTGGAACCTTTGAATATCAACTTTGAAGTTCAAACACAGTTCTGGAAATCCTAGGATTCGCACTGTCCGCATAAGCAAAGAAAGTGTCGCTCGAGCATGAAAATTGAGCTCCCAGAAGTTTTTCAAAATTTTACAAGCTGCTCGAGCGACCAAAGTGGCGCTCGAGCGAGGACCACTTTTACTCAGCCTTCTGCTAGAGCGACCGTCGAGCAAAAATTTCATGCAACCAGTACTTTTGCCAAGTTTGTAAATCGCTCAAGCGACAGAATTTGCGCTCGAGCGACCACCATCATTTTTGAACCCCTGCTTGAGTGAGGAAAGTTACGCTCAAGCAGAGACCCTGTTTCTAGCAAAATTTGACAAACTCTTCCAAGTGCATTTTTTTGTATCCTCATAACATTCCAAGTGTTCTTAGGCACCAATTGGACTCACATAGTCATGGAATAAGCTAGAAACACATAAGAAAATTGAATTAAAATGAAATGGTGCTTCAATTATGCTTTTGTTATGTATTTTGTATAGGTGGACATTCGAGGCTTAGTGACAACATAACCCACTGTGAGTAATCACTTTATAAAGATATGTTCAAGTTATGATTACTTTCGAAAATGTTATTGCTATCAAAATTGATTTATGACAATTGATTGAATGGCCTATTGAAACATCATTTTCTTATAATCAATGAAGTTCTGTTTTGAGATGGTTTTGTGGCATCCATTGAATGTAAGCCCTTGCTTGGGGGAGACAATACCATGGCTAGGCCCTTGCCTGGGGGAAACAATACCATAGCTTTTGGATTGATTAACACACATAGATATCTAGTGTTAAACTGTTATGATCCATTATTATTGGAATGTTATTGCTTCGTGGATGTACCACATAAATTGATCTTAAAAGATTTGATAATGAAGTTAATGAATTATTGAGAACTGAAATGAAATTTGATTTGGCAATGTTATTGAGCCTCATTCATATAACCTTTTTATTCTATTATTACTCACTGGGCCGTAACTCATTATTTATTTATTTATATATATAGGTGGGCAAGCTGAGCATCAGAATTAAGAAAGCCTTGAGTCTACCCGAGTTAGCCTTATGAGGAGCTTCCAAGTGAAGTGACTGGGCTCAGTTGGAGCCATGCTAGTTGAACCCCTTTTTGCTTGATAAATGCTTTTGTATGTGTATATTTTGGAGTTTTGTATACCTATATGATATGGTATATGTACATAGTGGAGCTCTACACATGATATAAAGCCCTTTTCATATATGCACAGCTCAATGGATAATTCTTATGTTGTTTTAGACTTCCGCTAAGCCTCGTACTCTATATTTAAAAAGGTCTTTTGTATGGAGGCCGCAGGTAATCTAAGATTAATGGCTGGTCATGACGCTAAACCTATAGGGGCGAGTTTAGGTCTTGACACTCAGCCAGAGTGAACCTTGAGAGGAATACATCCTCCTCGCCATGAGTGATCTCCAACACTGGTGTAGTTACCTCTAGCAGAGAATGGATAGATGAATTCTCGAAAATAATCGCCACTCCTTTCCCGTGAGGGTATTTCAACATTTGGTGGAGAGTAGAGGAGACAGCTTTCACATGATGCAACCAAGGCCTCCCTAACAGTAAGTTGAAGGTGGCTGGCACATCCAGGACATGGAACTTGACATCTTGCTTAGTTGGGCCCACCTGGACTCTGATTTGCACCATGCCCATGACCTCCATGCTTGTATTATCATATGCTCAAATTACTTGGGTTGTGGGTACAAAGTCTGCTGGTCTATGGCCGATGGCATAAGCTATACGGAAAGGACAGACATTGATAGCCAAACCGATGTCTATCAACACCACCAGTACCTATTTTTCCCTGCACTCAACAGATATGTACAAGGATTTGTTGTGAGCTGAGCCTTCCAGCGACAGTTCTTTGTCAGAAAAGGTTAGGGTCGGCCCGGATCCACCTGGGAAGACCAATCCCACAAGCTATTTAGAGGTAGTGTCAATGGACAATTTAGCTTTGTCCATTACTGACAGTACTGCCTGTCGATGTACGTGGGAGACCATAAGAAGGGCCCAAATTAAGATGTTAGCTTGGATTTTCTTAAACAGCTTCAACACTGCCTCTTCTTTTAGCTGCTTCTGTTTCTGTCTCTCAACCTCTCTGTCTTTCCCAGATGCCTCAGTTTGATCTAAGTGTGGTGGCTTAATATACCGCCCACTTCATGTCATATGATCTATTTCTTCCACGTACCACGTGTTGTCTGGAAGGCACTCACCCAATCTTCATTGGTGTGAGCCAGATATAGATTATCATCCTCCCACCATACACCTTCAGCAGCTGACAAACAGTTGTCCGGCTCCGTTCGGATCACTTTCACATCACAAGTATCCCCCATAGGGCGTTGGGCCAATACTGCTTTCTGGTTGTCTTCAACCCTCTCTCGTTCAAACTTTTTCAACGAAGCTTCCTGTTCTGTGTCCACAATGCTCACAGCGCCCAGTTCCTGAGCGGAATTTTATACGCCGGCGTTCTCCGACAGTTTTTCCTTTTCATCAGCCCTTCTGGCTACTACAGCAATTCCTGCTTCCTTTTTCTCAGGTTTCATTTCAGTCTCTTCCTCCCTATCCGACTCATCACTTAGCCACCTAGAGTTATCCATTGATCCATTCAAATCGAACCAGCCAATCTGCACATCCCCTTGATCCTATTCATCAAAGAACTACAGGTTGTCTAAATCCTCCTCGATTTCCGTCAAATCATCCAACCCTTGGCTCAAGCCATCCTCCCTAACCACATTAACCTCCACTACAGTTGGTAATACCAATTCTGGCTTGACTTGATCAATCGGCACAATGTAGCACCTCGGATCGTACATTCCCTTAGGCAAGTCCTCAGAGCTCTCTGGCAACGGACTTGTACTTTCCTCTAAGGCCTGCCTCCCTTCTACTGTAACTGCCACCATCACAGGCTTAAGTTGAAGTGTGGACGTGTCCATCATGCACAAATTTGTGCTTTCAGGAATGAACACCATTGGTCTTGGTAGGTGGGAAGGGATAATATATACACTGGGGTCGTAGGAGATGGCTAGTGTATGGATTAGGTTTAGATTTTGAGGTGGAGGAACTTGATTGTGGGCCGAGAGTGGGTTTGTAGTTACATTTGGTTTCTGGGGTGGTGCGATCACCTTGTTGTCAATGAGATCTTGAATCTCATAATGCAGTCAAAAGCATTGGTCGGTATCGTGACCATGCTGCTGGTGAAACGCATAGTACTTCACTAGATTGTGTTTAGGTGGAAGAGGATCAGGTAGTGGGCGAGGCTCTAATGGTTTAAGGTGCACCTTTTTAACAAACACCTTCATGGCTTGAGATAGGGTCAAGTAAAGTTGGGTAAAGGTCCTTTAGGATCTGGCAGGGTTGGCTGAAGTTTGTGGAGCTGTATTGGCAAAGGGATTGGCGGTCTTGGTTGTGGTGGTGACAATGCTCACATCCAATGGCCTCGCAGCTGTGCTACCACTAGTGGTGGCATTGGAACTACACACAAAAGGCCTTTTTGCCTACTCTTTCTCATCAGTAATCAGCCCTTGTTTCATGGTGTATTCGATTTGAACCCCCATCTCATAGAGCTCGGTGAATGTGAACAGAGGTAGGACGATCATTTTCTGCAACAACTTCCCGTGCAAATTGTGGACTACCATCCTTATTTGATCTTTCTTGGAAGGCCTTGTGGTCATCATTAAAGCTTTAGCCCTCCACTTCGTCACAAGTTCTGAGAAGCCCTCATTCGGCTCTTGGCGCATTGCCTTAAGATCACGAGTTGCGACCTCGATTTGTGTGTTATACGAGCAATAAAGGCCTCGGCCATTTCCTCTCAATTCTGCTTGACAGAATCCTCCAACTTCGCATACCAAATGGCCGCTATACCTGACATGGTATGGCCAAAGAGAAAGAGAGCTTCAACAATCTAGTCAGGCCCATCGGCCGCAAGATGTCTGAAAATAGCCATAGATGAACCATGGGATCTCTGGAGCTATCGAATCAATCGATGTACGACATTTTGAACCAATCTAGCAATGTCACTACAAAGTCGGTATACCCATCTTCTATGTCGGGGATGGAGTTAACACCTTGTGCTCTCTTGAATAGTTCTCCGGCTTGTTAACCTTAAGCACAGTTTGGTCAACCTCAAACTCAAACAAAACCTCGGTTTGATACACAGGTACCTTGGAGGCTTGTGGTGGGATCGGCTCTGCCTGATTACCTTGATTTTCTTGGACATTGGCGGTATGGGCAGTAGCTCCGGGTGCTGGGATACCCAGAGGAGGTGCATAGGATGTAGAAGCTGCTACCGGCTGTGGCTGCTGTTGTTATAGCCTGTTTATTACCTCAACCTGACAGGCTGTGACCTCGGCTTGATGAGCATCATCTTGCTGTAGGGCTTTAACTGTTTGCTGAAAATGGTATATCAATTCCTCCATACTGGCTGGGGGATACTGTGTCATCAAAATAGGCAAGTGATCTCATACTGGACTAGAAGTAGAAGACTGGCCCTGAGCCTGATTAGATGCAGGTGAATTGAGGGGTGACTGTTGTAAAAACTGAACTGGTGAACTCTGACTGACTCTCCTCCGTTTTGTAACCGGTGGAAGTGAAATAAACACAGGCTGTCACCTAACAAGATCTCCGGCTTTGTAAGGCCTTCTGGCTCAAGTCCAGAGCACTTGGGGGACATTCGAACTTCCTGAAGCTATAGTGTTAAACTACCTAGTAAAAAGAAATAAAGCAAAAAGAAAGCAGTAATCAGAAACCGCACAGCACCTTAGCTAATGATATTACCAACACAGATGTAATCAAAGCTGTAAGACTGTACTCAACACTAAATTCTACCCCCAAAACAGATACCAAACTTACAACTGATACGCACATTCCTATACAATTTCACTGTAAAGCACATACCAGTTAACTAAGAGTCAAAACTCCCCTATGAGGGGGTAAGGTTACCCTGTCTTAGTTTCGTCAGGAACTAGGGTTCACTATTCAAACAAAGCAGTTTCACACAATCTTGTATTCGGGTATGCATCCTGTTTTAATTTGGAACAATCTCTATGGCTCTTCGATATGCAACTAGGTTAAATGGCCAAAAGGATACCTCAACAAGACTACCTAATATACCTCTCACACCTAACACCGAGAAGTGAAAGAATGATTAAACGGTATAGCGGTAGTCCAGATCCAAGGGTTGTGTTCAGCCTTTTGGAAAGTTTTTAGGCAAGCCTCAGGTAAACCGTCCAGAAATAGCAAATGGCAAACACAGTGACTTAAATGCACCAATGCAAATGCAAATACAAAGAAACATATAAGTGTAGATAAACTTTCATATCATGAATTTCAAGTCAAGTTCTCTAATTCTCCACCAGAGTTGCCAAAAATTGTAGCGCGACTTTTTCGTGCCCTCCTTCGGAAAACGAATAAGCCCTATAGTATCGGACTCCCACGGTTTTGAATCTAATTCCACAAGTGCAATGTGAAATAGATAAACACCAAAAAGTCCTAATCCGGAAAATCTTTTGGAAAACCAATTTTGAATCAAATTGTCAAAAATTGACTGCTTTGCCAGATACAAAGTTGTCACCTAAATATTTTTTGGAAAATCTAGGAAACCCATGACTCGCGCCAAAGGCCATGTGTCTGTCATCACCAAGATTATCTCGACTTGAAAACTTAGGTACGAGAGGGGAAGGTCACGAATTGAGCACCCCCACTTGCCCAATCAAATATCGGCCTCTACTAATCATGATATGAATCTTATCTACATTATATACTCTTGTTCCGAGTATTAGACTAGCATTACTATGTGATGCGCAAACACATAAATATAGACTAATTTGCAAAAAATTAGAACGCTTTGATCTCATGCTTGTTTGAAAATCGTTTCAAATATGTACCACTTGAAAAAGTGATCGCATATAAATTTTACTTAAATTATTCCAATTCAAGCAATTAGCCTTCATCCACGGGCATTCAAGTAATTTATCACTTAAGCATTTAGTCTCATGGCAAGCATGCTAGACATGGCAACATCAACATGCGATATGCTAAAGCAAGTAAAGGTTCACCTAATACTCCAAGCCAAAAGAGAAATGAGTTAGAAAAATGCATGATCTTAATTTATGCAATATGACTAATGCAACACATGCGATATGCAATTACTAGGCTAAGCTACTAATATGGTATATGAATCAATTTGATAGCATGCAGTCTAAGCACGTATTCAAAGAAGTATAAGCAATAACAATGCAAGTTAGAATGATGAACCGAACCCAATGCATGCAAGACAAGTGGATGCAAACATGAAGTGTGCTATACAAAACATGATACCCTAAACTAACCATCATAAGCTAGTAAATAAAAGAGAGAAAGACGTGGGGTTAAGAAACATACACGTTATTAGAACATTGCGCCCTCACACAAGAGGGTCCGAATGAACTAACTAGCTAACTAATTAAAGCTAAGCTAATTAAGCAATTAACTAATTATTACAAACACAAATGAAGCTAACTATTCTAGCTAATTATTACAACAAATTAATCAACTATTCTAGCTAACTAATTATTACAACACAAAATTAAATAACTAGTTTAACTAACTAATTAATTACAAAGCCACTATTTTAAGCACAACACTAATATATTAACAACATGGATCCCGAGGATCGATGGAGGGCTCATGCATGAATGCGGCTTCCACCCGAAAAAGCCACTGTTGCTGCTGTTGAATGCCTTTGTTGCACAGTAGATCACTTGTACTAATTTCCACCTCCAAACCACCTTTGTTCTGCTTCAAAAGGACACTGCTTGATTTTGCACTGGTGGTCGGCAGAGGGCTGCTGGCCACCAATAGTGACCTGCTAACCACTGATGACTGCACTTCTTTGCTACAACAAAGAGCAAACAAAGCAGAGATAGTGTATTCTCAAGGGTTTGTTTGTACAATTTACCCCTCCTTATCATTTGAACAGCTCAAAGGAGTAGTAAGTTTGATTCACAAACCACCAATGGATGCAATTTTATTACATGATGGCTTATAAATTAAGTGTGCAAGTTCAATAAATGCAACAAAACAAGACTCTCAACACCACCTCCCTATCATGAAAGGTCAAGGGAAGTAATTGACAATTAATCTTGAACCGTTTTCATCAGTAATGAAACAAACATGAACCTCCCTAAAAAACATCCAGCCATACACATGGGAGCAGATGCAAGCATCTATACAAACAACTAGCACAGTTATCACAAAATATCTGCAAAATACATTGGTGGCCTGCCGACCATCACTGGTGGCTGGCAGCCCATAGCAGTGGCCGATAGGCCACCAGAGGTTGCAAGCTTGAAAATCCAAGGATTTTGGTCCAAAAAACAAAGTAACAAGGGTGCAAGGTTTGAAAGGGTCAAAGTTGTGGCATTCTGCTGAGGACTTCGAGTACTTAACAAGCATATGCACTCATCATCGGGTGTGCAAGCGATGACGTCCAAGTCGTAAGGGTGGTCAAAAATAGAGTGTCTACAATCGGGTATGATTCGGATTTTGGTTGATTTTCGGGTTGCAAGTTTGAACCTCACCCGCTCAACTCGTCCGCATTAACATTTTTTTTTTTTTTAATATTTCAAATCTAGACCGTTCATCTTCACTTCATCTATACCCAAACAAACAAAACTAAAGACCCTAATCTAATCTCTCAAACTCAAAAACACATCTGCTGCTCAGCTCTTTCTTTCTTATCATCTCATCAGTCTTTCAGTCTCTCATCTTTCATATGGACCGATCAACCTCACAAGATTGACTCGCTCTCATCGCAAGATCGACCAATCGACTGCACTCTCTTATTGCACCGATCGACCTCGCAAGATCGAATCTCTCTCCAACAACTCTCAAGTATGTCTCTCTCTCTCTCTCTCTCTCTCTCTCTCTCTCTCTCTCTCTCTCCCTCCCTGATCTCTAATTTTTTGTGGACATTCAGATCTGTGTCTTTCTGTACGCAACCTCTCTTCTAATCTCACTCTCTTGTTCTTCTCTCTCTCTCTCTCTATGTCGACCAGCGAAGAGTGCAAGATTGACTCTGCTCTATAACTCACATATAAGCCTCTTTGTCTCTCTCTCCTTAATCTTTGATTTTTTTTTTTTAGGCAATTAGATCTAACTGTCTCTCTCTCCCCCCCGGTCTCTGAAATTTTTTTTTTATGCAATTAGATGTGTAACAACAGATCTCTGAGTTTATTTGTTCATTCTTGTTTGTATGACTAAGATTCTGTATCAATGGTGATTTTTTTTTTTTTTTTTGTGTTATTGGAATTAAATTTGTGTTATTGGAATTTCTGTTTATTTCTTCATTGGAATTAAATCTGTTTATTTGTTCATTGGAATCTCTGAGTTTTTTTTTTCTGTTATTGGAATTAAATCTGTGTCAATGGAATTAAATCTAAGTTTATTTGTTCATTTCTGTTTTTTTTTTTTTTAATCCGTGTTAAATCTTAGAGTTGGAATTGAATCTGTGTTATTGGAATTAAATCTGTGTTATTGGAATTTTTGTTTATTTGTTCATTGGAATCTCTGAAAAAAAAAAATTATTTCTTCTATTATTGGAATTAAATCTATGTCAATGGAATTAAATATAAGTTTACTTGTTCATTTCTTTTTCTCTTTTTTTTAATCTGTGATTCAATCTGTGTTAAATCTGAGAGTTAGAATTGAATCTGTGTTATTGGAATTAAATCTGTTATTGAATCTGTTAGAGGATGATTAAATCTGTTATTAAATTGAATATGTTATTGAATCTATTATTGAATCTGTTATTAAATCTATTATGTTATTAAAATTGAATTTAATTGATCTGTTATGTTATTAAATCTGTTATGTTATTGAATCTATTATGTTATTGAATCTGTTATGTTATTAAATCTGTCATATTATTGATCTTTTATGTTATTGATCTGTTATGTTATTAAATCTATTATGTTATTGAAATTGAATTTGTAATTTTTGTAATCTAGTTTAAATGGAGAATAGTGTTCAATCTCTTGTAATCAATCTTTTACCTCCTAAATCCTCTAATTCTCAAATAAATCCCCCCTTAGCCGAACTCAAACCTGAACCTAAGCCTCCTAGACTCCCAAAGAGAAAGAGTAAGGGTGGAGAGGGGAGAGCACCATCCACAATTTGGGATCATTTTAATAAGGTTATAGGGACCGATAAGAAGTATAGAGCCGTATGCAAATATTGCAAGAAAGAGTATTTGGCTTACTCTAGACTTCATAGGACTCGCAATTTGGGGAGTCATACACCCAATTATAAAGACTATCCAAATAAGGATAGAGATGGTCAACAAATATTAAATCTTAAACCGAAACAAAATAAAGAGCGTGTTGAGGTTGTAGCAACAACTTTTAATTTTGATGCTTGTAAAAGGTCTCTTGCGGAGATGGTTGTCATTGATGAGTTGTCATTTAGATTTGTGAAGGGAGTTGGGTTTAGAAGATTTTATAATGTCATGCAACCCAAATTCACACCAATCCCCTCTCGTCATACCATATCTATAGAAGTCCTTAACATATTCAACAATGAAAGAGATAAGTTAAAGAAGGCTATGAAGGGTCGTAAAATTTGCTTTACTACGAACACTTGAATATCTATTCAGAATTTGTGTTACATGTGTTTGACTGCTCATTTCATTGATGATAACTGGAAACTTCAAAAAAGAATCATAAATTTTCAACAAATTGAAGATCACAAAGGAGAAACATTGAGTAGGAAAATTGAGTCGTGTTTAATTGAGTGGAACATTGATAGCATATTCACCTTAACAGTTGATAATGATAGTTCTAATAATCTTACCATTCAATATTTGAAAACAATAACCAAAGATTGGAAGGGGACTATTTTGCAACATGAGTTTATTCACATGCGTTGTTATGCAAATATTCTTAATCTCGTTGTGAATGATGTGTTGAAAGAAATGGACGATTCTATTGCTAATATTAGACTTACGGTGAGATATGTGAGGTCTTCTCCTCATAGGCATGATGCTTTTAAAAAGTGTGCAGCCACACTCAAACTTGATTCAAAAGCTCTTGTATGCCAAGATGTACCAACTAGGTGGAACTCTACCTATTTGATGTTGTAGACCACCGAAAAGTATGAGCTTTTTACCGCTTGAAGTTTGTGGATTCCAATTTTGAATCTTATTTCAAGGATGTTAATGGTGGCATAAAGATAAGTCCAAATGAGTTGAATTGGAAAAAATGTAAATTGTTTTTGAAATTTCTAAAATTATTTTATCTTACAACTAAGAAGTTTTCGCGGTCTCTCTTTGTTACTTCCAATGCTTTTTACAAAGAAATGTTTGTTATTGAAAGCAAAATTAACCAATTAATTTTGGAGGAAGATGATACTTTGAGCACAATGGCAAAGACTATGAAACAAAAGTTTAGTAAGTATTGGGATGATGGAAGTAAGATCAATTTGTTATTGTATGTTGCGGTTGTTCTTAATCCTACCAAAAAAATGGCATACTTGGACTTTTGCTTTTCAATTTTATTTCTTGGAGATAATAAGAAGGTGGAAGATATAGTAGACAAAGATAAGAGTTGTTTAAGTCATTTGTATAGCCATTATGTCACACTTTATCCTTCAAATGAGAAACTTCCAAGTGTGAGTAAAGTTGTGAATATGGTGGAAGATGTTGATGATAATCCTTATTCTTTGGTTGACTCCCAATTTAGTTCCTATTTGGAGGGGCGATGCACTAGTAGATCTAAGTCGGAATTGGAACAATGTTTGTCCAAGGTTGAACATTTTGCAAAGAATCAAACATTTGAGATTTTGAATTATTGAAAGGTGAATGCAACTAAATATAGAGTGCTATCGCAACTTACAATGGATGTGTTAGCCATGCCTATTTCTACCGTTGCATCGGAGTCGGCTTTTAGTACCGGGGAGCGTATTCTTGACCCATTTCGTAGTTCACTCTCGCCTTCTATGTTGAAGCTCTTGTATGTACTCAAAATTGGCTTCGAAGCAACCTTCCAATTTCTCTTCGAAAGGCGATGGATGATGTGGATGAATTTGAGCAATATGACTCAGGTACTATGAGAATTTATTTATCTTCATTTTTATTTGTATTGTTCATTTTCTAATGTAAGTTTTATTGATCTTCTCTTGTTGACTCCTAATTAGGTATTTTGGAGTCAAGCCCATCTTCAAATTCAACCTATAATGTTGATGCTAATACTATAATTGAACTCTAATCCATTTGCTCATTGGTAAATTTTTTATATACTCAATACATTTTCTTACTATATTGAGATGCAATATATAAACGTTTGTTTATCTTTTCATTACTTTATTCTTTTACACTTTTTTTGTCAAAGGAATTATAAAGATTGAAGATTAAATTTTTTATTTTTCAGTTTGTTTTTGTGCAGAGTTTATCAACCAAATGCATGGAATTAAAAATTTTAGAACTTGGATGTGATTCATGATGATGGAGTTTGAAATATTGTGTCGCAAATGTTTTTATTTTATTTGACAACAATTTTATTTTATTTTTTTTATTGCATTTTGGATGAATGTTAAGTTAATGAAGTTTGTTAGACAACAATTTTATTTTTATTTTTTTCATTTTTTTATTACATTTTGGATGAATGTAATAGTTAATGAAGAATTACTTTTAGGTAAGCTTAGAATTTTGAATGATTTTACTTTAATTTTGTATTATTGGGTAGTAGTAGATGGAGAATATTGATAAAATAGTTGGAGAATGAGATTGATGATTTAGCATAGGATTTTGAATGATTTTACTTTAATTGTATTGTTGGGTAGTAGATTAATTTTGAATGATTTTGAGATTTTGAATGATTTTAGGATTTTGAATGATTTGTTTGTGTTAGGAATTGATTTTGTTGTGTTTTAATTTTATAAGTTTTAATTCATTAATTATTAATGTTGGAGCATTTTAAAAAATTGGAAGAAAATGACCTAAAATAAATATTTACAAAATGGGAAGAAAAAAAAAAAAAAACTCAAAAATTAATTTTTAAAGGAAAAAATTCAAATTGCATACTACCCACACATCCACAAACCGCAAGCCGTACTACGAGTGATTGCAGTTTGACTTTTTTCTAAACCGCATAGATACGAGCAGGTCAAAATTGAACCGTAAATCACACAAATCCGATCCGCGAGTACCCTTAGTTTTTATATGCTTCATAACACTTATAATAATCGTTTGATTCTTCTTACTTTTTTAATTCAATTAAAAATATATTTTCATTAAAATAAAACTTAAGCAAAATAAGATATATATATACATATATAATATTATATATTTATTTTTAAGAAACTATTTTTATGATTTGAAATCGCAGGATGAACACCAAGTCACCCCAAATCTCAGCTTTCAAATTGATTTGAAAAATAGGCTACTTGTGTTTTAACAAAGGTAGGATCAAGATCTCTCTCTCTCTCTCTCTCTCTCTCTCTCTAAGTTCAAAATGATGCTTTCTTAGCCACCCAATCATCTACCTACACCAGTCTGAGTACTACTACTCCCAGTACTAATCAAAGTCTCTAAATTCTCTTATTCATCCTTTTCTTTATTTTATTTCTCATCTTTGTCACTGTCTCATACACTTGTGTACTCTTTCAAGATTAAATTCAATCAAACTTATCTGTTAATGCCTTTATTAATAAAATCTAAATTTTGACAGTCCACCATTGGGCAGTTGTCATAAAATCTAAATTTTGCACAAATATAGAAGTTATCCGGTAAATCTAATATATTAGGTGCGTATGTCCCCATCTTATAATAAGTTGAGTTAGAAATTGCTGGACAAATATCACGTTATTAATAACTATTAAATTCCTTCAAGATTATAATAAAAAAGTGGTTCAAGAAAAATAATAATAAATGAATAAATAAACCAGTGCAATGGTGATACAATATCATCGTTATCACCATTCAATAATTTTTATCATTTACCCTCCCATATATGACAAGGAGATTATGTTTAGTGATATCACATGATCAATATTACCGTGACATTAAATTCTTACTGAATAAGTAGGGGAAGCCCTACTTAATAGGAACAGAAGGACAAGATTTTCTTATAACGTGTACAGGTGTGAGTTTCAACTCTCCTAAAGTGTTAATCTAACAACTAATCACTGACTTTCGTTGATTAAAAAAAAAAGTGGGGTGTTAGAAATTAAACTACACTAAAATTTAGTGGCAGAAGCCCAAAATTTTTCAAAATTTTTCATTATACCCTCACAAATCTTAAGTATTTATAAAATGAGATTACTATGTTGACCCCAAAATCTATATAATTTGACTTCCAACTATTGTAAAACTAAAGAAATTAAAGAACAAAGAACCATAATGGAAGAGGAAAAATACATCTTCATTACCATGCAAACTCACCCATTTACCACTATTCACCACACCATGTGATTTACCACATGGTATACCACACTACACACATGGTAAAGCTTTTTCCTATTTACACTTTGGCCCAAAAACTCATTAGAATTTCAATTGCATATCTTTTGATGGCTATTCAAATATTTCACAACACTCCTCCTTAGATAACTATATACTAAGAATATACTTCGTTAAAACCTTACCAAGAAAAACCTAGTAAAAAAAAACCTCTATTGAAGAAAAAAGAGTACAATATTCTTGTATGTGATTTGCTTAGATTGTCTCATTAAAACTTTGCTAAGAAAAACCCAGTGCAAAAAAATCTTAGACGAAGGAAAAAGAGTATAATCTACAAATCTTTTTAAATGAATGCCTCCCCCTCAAAGTTGCATAATAAATCTTTATGTCGACACATTCTAATATTATACACCAACTTCTTGAATATTACAGTTGATAATGCTTTAATAAATAGATCTGTCAGATTATCACTTGAGCTTATCTTTGATATAGTCTCATTTGATCTGTATGATACGTGCAACATTATTTTCATATAATATAGTTAGACTATCTTTTGTTGAAGGCGATCCGCATCTTTCTTAAATATGATGGATCATGGCTCTAAATCAAATACATTCTCGACTGGTTTGATGAATTGCAAGTATCTCTGAGTGTTTTGAAGAAGTAGCAGTCAATGTTTGTTTTACTCATCGCCAAGATATAGCAATATTTCCATAGGTAAAAATATATCCTGTTTTTTTATCAAGCTTTATGCAGATCAAAGAGATATCCAACATCTGCATATCCAATTAGTTGCGGCTTTGATTCATTCAAATAAAATAAACTCATATTAGTTGTTCTGCGAAGATAACGTAATATTTGTTTCATTACATTCCAATTTCTTCGAATTGATGTAGAATTATATCTTGCTAATAAATTGATTGCAAATGCAAATGAATTGATCTTCTTGTTATAATCACATAATACAGAACAGATAGGGTTTTTTAATTTTTTTTGTCATTTACTTGTTAGGGTTTTAATCACGTGATACAGAACACTAGATTTTAGTAGACTATATCAGTTTGAATTCCTCAAGCAACTTGAATCTCTTAATATCCTTTTCGTTTTAATGGTTTGAGTATTGATTTGATCTTCTTTCTCTGTTGAGAAGGTCACGATTGTAATTTTCATTTCAAAATCTAGTTAAATATGTTAAAAATGACTCAGATCTGAGTTTTTTCCACACAAAATAAAAAATAAAATGGTGTTGTTTGGTTACTGAGAAAACCCAAGAAGGGAGAAGAAAATGAGATTGTGAATCTTTAAATTTGTACAGATAAAATTTGGATAGATCATTTGTACAGATAAAAATATTAAACAAATAAATTTTGGATTTTATCTGTTCAATTTTTTTTTAGTAGTAGTTGTTCTTGTTGTTGTTAATGATAATCATGATGATGATAATGAATATGCAATCCAGTTCTATGTTGAATTTGAAATCCAGATCTGTGTTGAAAATAGATCTAGATTTCAAATTCAACAGATCTGTGTAGAAATCCAAAGTTGAATTTGAACAGATCTGGATTTAAACGGATAAACATATAGGAAAAAAATAACATATAGCAAAAAAATATGCTTGTAGAATTCAACAAATAGGAATGATCACATAGATATTTTAAATTTTTACTAAAATAATATTGTTGTTTCAACAGATATGTAAAAATTTGAACAAATATTCAAATTATTTGAAAAGATATTCAAAAAATTTGAAAAGATAGAAAAAAAAAATTTGAACAGATAGTCAAAAAAGCTAACAGATAAATTAAAAGATAAAATTGAAAATAAAATGTCCTCCAAAACTAAAAAAAAAATGATTTCATACCAAACTATTTCACAAAAGATGGATTTCTCACCATCAAAATCTATTTATTAGACCTAATACTTTATACATTTTTAGACTTTTTAACAAAAAAATTTTAATATTATTATATTATATTATATTATGCGGAGACAATGGGATTATGCCAGAGTATTATTATAAAGTGGTGATGAGTATGACACTTTCTTTTGTGCCTATCACCACAAGCACATATATAAAAGAAAATAGATTATAATTGTATTATCATAGGATAATAATGATTAGATGTTAACCTTTCTATATATTTCTTTGCTTTTTCCTCTTGCACGAGTGGATTTGAATTGGTAGGCTGTAAAGTATGATCACCAAAAAATTCAACCCCAATCAATCTCTCTCTCTTTCTCTCTCGAAGTGGAGGCTTAAGATAGTCAAAAGGGAGATAATAAATTCTCACCCCACATGTGGAGCTTTATTATTCATTCCTTTAATAAAATAAAATACAAAAATATCATAATATATATTAATTTATGCATCACATCATCATCATCATCATCACTACCACCACCACCACCACCACCTTCTTCCCCCACCACCCTCAATCCCTACCACAAAACATAATAAACAAGTACCAACTTATGTCTTATTTTAGTACTGAACACTGATCAACAACTGCTGTGCAATTTTTAATATGGCACTTGTGTGATGCCAACTTTTTCTACTTTTTAGGCAAATTCTATCAAAATAATTTGCATCTTTTGTGTAAATTTAGTTTTTATAGTTTTAATTGTATTACTTTTAATTATAAATTTTTCATACTGTATAAATTTAGTCTATTTAATAATGTCCATTTAAAAATTAGATTGGAACCAATAAACAAAATAATTTACTCATTCTTTTCAAATAATTGAGAGGTTCACGTCTAATTTAAATAATCAATTCCCTTTCAAATTGGTCACTTTGCCCTTGATATTTGTCTTTAAGTTTTTTTTTTTTTTAATGTCAAAAATTAAGAGCAAAATCTAATAGTTGTGTAGTACCACTTCGTAGTATGAGATTACGAGTTCAATTCCTATAAAGAAAATTTGATATCTTTTGTAATATATATTTTTCTCTCATTATGGCATTGTATGTAGCTGACTTTCTAATTATTGTTGGATTTTAATTATATAGTTTTATATAATATTTTTTATATTTATAGTTAATCTTCTATCTATTATAAAAACATATAAAAATTAAATTGAAATAAAAATATATGTTAAAAAAAAAGTTAAAAGGACCATACATATGTATATTTTGCTCTAAATTGATCATATTTATCAGTCTACCTCCTTGATCAAAAAATATTGTATAATAGCATCTTCAAGTGGGTGAATTCTTCCAAATAAGTGATGCCCTCGTGCAACCATTGAGGGTCACTATCTCTTTACTTTCACATTCTTTAGACAATTGGTGACTTTTAAGGTAGGGTAGGTTGATGGAAAGACCTCAAAAAGTGAATTCAAAAAACACCCTCTTGTAATAGGATTGAGCCAAATAATCGAAAAAAATTAAATTAGTCTCATTCAGACAAAAACGTATGATTTAATTTATTTTCTTAATATACAATTCGGCCTAGAAATAAGTGATCTAATAAGCTTGAGATGAACTATAACCCAAATATTCAAAGTGAAACTTTTTCTTTTTTTTCCTATGAGTTTGTCTTCTCTCATGTTTACATCTTTCAACGTGAAAAGAAATTGAAAGGTTCGTGTAGCCTATCACGAGTTTCGTTTCGTTGATTCAAATCATTTATTTTGTAAAACTCTCAATAGATATAATTCATAAAAAAATTATATTGATCCGATAATCATAATATTTTCATTTTATCATGTTTGTCTTTAGAAAATAGATGATCTATTTTTAAAATGTATTTGTCATCTATTTTTTCAGAGACAAATAGAACAAAATGAAAATATTACAACTATCGGATCAAACTAGTTTTTGTATGGATGATATACATTGAGGATCCTATAAAATGAACAATTTAAATTATCAAAACAGAGCTCGTGGTGGGTCTCATGAGCCCTTCAAATTCTCTTATATTTAAGTTGTTAATATGAGACAAGTTCAAAAAATAAAAATAAAAAATAAAAAAATTATATTGTGTGCAATTTTAATTGATAAGTATAATTTGCGAATATTCAACAATTATTCTGCTTAAGTGCTATTTGGGAAGAAAAATAAAAGTTGCGTCTTGCCGCTTGTCAAAAAAGCCAAAAAAGCTTTTTTGGCATCAAAACCATATGGGAAGGTAGTTAAAAAGTACCTATGAAATTACGGTTTTACCTTCTACGTTTACATTTGCAGGCTGGGGCAAAATTCTTTGGATAGAGATATTTTAGTCATTTGAATATGATGTTGAGAGGGTAATTTATATTCATAAATTGGGCCGAGCTAGATGGTGGGCCGAGGTAGGCCCAAGAACGGCGGATAGTAAATACATCGGTCGCAGTGGAGTAGCACGGTTAGTTAGGTTACAAAATGGGCATCCATAGCTCGCTAAGGGCATCATCGTTAGTCCTGCTCATGAGCTAGGTCGGTCGAGAGACATTTCGGTAACTGACTGGTGTGAGATTGATACCGGTTCGGACTCAGTAGTCCGGTTGGGTCGCACCCTAGTCCGGTCGAGCTCTCTTATGGTTAGCTCGGTTGTGCATGCGAAACCGAGGTAAGGGAAGTAAAGCTGAAGTCTGGACTAGTGGTTACTTCGGTTGTAAGGGAGTTCAGCCGTAATGAGGCCATCTCACTTGGCCTATGCAGTGAGGGGGTGTTGAAGATAAGCATTATCTTCCAGTAGGAGTATGAGTCCTAGGGGGGACTCTACGCATGGAGGAATGAGAGTCCTAGGAGGACTCTTCGCATGGAGAAGTTAGAGTCCTACCAGGACTGTGCCACGCGAAACCTATATAAAGCTCACCAATATCACCTTTGGAGGGGTAATACAATTTTTGCTCCCTGAATACATTGAGCTTTTGCCTTCTTGTCTTGCTTACTGACTTAGCCATCGGAGAGGTTTCCGGCACACACCCGCCGGCTAGCTCACGTTGATATTTTCAGGTGGTGGAACGACATCGTACAGAGGAACGAAGACTTGGTCAACAGGATTATACGAGAAGGTGTATTTCTTTCCCGTACAATTGGCGCCGTCAGGGAAAAAGCAGACAAGAACAAACCTCTTGATCAAGCTTTCTTGAACATCAATGGCGAACAACGAAGAACTGCCTCCGCCGTTGACGGACTAACTCCAGAAGGAGGGGCAAGGCGTGAAGGCCTACCCTTGGTCCCTCCCATGGCGAGCCTGGAACCACAAAGGCAGAATTCCATGAGGGATGCGAGGGGACGAAGGAGGAATAGCAGCCCTCATCCCTCTGCTCGCAGAAAGCCCAGAAGACAAAGGCCCAGAGTTGATCCTCAAATTCTGGAGGATCGCGTCAGAGAGCAAGACGAACTGATCCGTAAGATGGCGGCGGACATGGAGTCATTGAAGCGCCAGATAAAAGGAAAAGAAGTGGCGACAGGAGTGGGGCGCAACAACAAGACGCCCTCGCCACTCCGAGGGTCGGAAGGAATTCTACACCCTCTCAACCGTAAGACAAGCCTCGGACAGCGACACGCGATCCGAACTTCCAGACTCGTCCTCCAGTGTCCGAGAGGACGAGGCCCGAGGTCATGTACCGAGGGAGTACCTATTGGCCCTCACATACGATCATACGAGGTCCAGACAGACAGAATTACCTAGGTCGTCCGACCTAAGGTCCATGTTGGAAGAAAAGGCGCGATGGAAGGAGGACGCCAGACGCGCGATCCCCACAGGTTCTGCCTTTGCGGCCGATTGGCTCCTCGGACGCATGGAAGCGTCGAGGTTGGAATGCCAAGGTCAAGACTTGGCATACGAACCGGCGGATAAGGCATTGGCGAGGCCGCAGACCTCACCATTCGTCCCAGAGATTGAGAACGCGCCTTCCGTCAGTTTACAACCCAAGTTCACGACGTATGAAGGAAAGACGGACCCATACACCCACTTGAGCCACTTCGCCAGTTATGGTCAGATACACGCGGAATGAGGCGTTGTTGTGTATCCTATTCCCTTCAAGCCTCGGCGACCTAGTCTTGCTTTCGTTTGAGAAGCGTCCAGAGGGCAAGATTGCCTCTGGGCGCAATGGCAGAGGCGTTGTAACGCGGTTGAATCGAACACAAAGACTCGGTGGAGATCGACATTGCTCTCCATCGACATGGGAGACAAGGAGACTCGAGGTCATACAACAAGCATCGGGAGACATTCAACCAGATTGGGGATCGCCTAACCAACCTCGCCATTGCAAGAATACAAAAGAGGCCTTCCCGGGAACAGATCGAGGACTCTATCACCATGACTCCGCCACTTACCATGGAGGCCCTCGATGGAGAGAGTGCATCAAGACATCAGGTGGGTGGAAGAGGATGGCGCCGTTAAGGCAAAAACTGCACGACCGCAAGAACACAGAGAAGAAGACCTCAAAGAAAGGTCAATACCAGAGGTCGCCGAAACCAAAACAGACAGGGCAGACGAGACAATGATGAAGACCAAGACAAGAGATGGTTCAGAGTCCGAACTGCCATAACCACGGTGTTCAAGAAGCCTATCTACCGTATACTCAGTGAGATACGAGACGAGCCTTTCGTCAAGTGGCCAGCCAAGTTAGGCGAGGCCCAGAAGGACTATGATGACAGATCCAGATGCACCTACCACAAGGAAAAGGGGCACCGAACTGAGAACTGCACGCCATTGAGGCAGCATCTGGAAGAATTGGTGGCGGCGGGCCACCTAGATAAATACATAGAAGGAGGCGCCAAATTTCAAGACCACAACCTCCCCAATGGAATGCCGATCGATGCCCCGCCACAAGGCACCATCAACGTAATCCATGGAGTCTTTGAACCAGAGCGAGTATGCGAGCTCAGAGGTTCAATCAAAAAGGCAGAGCACTTGAGAGAGGTGCTAAGTGCCCAACCTGTCGCGAAAAAGGGGAGGACAGAAGTTACAAACATCATGTCCTTTTCGGATAAAGACTTGGACAGAATATATTGCCCACACAACGATGCCTTGGTCGTCACTCTCCGAGTCAAGGATTTTGACGTCAAGCGGATTCTGATCGACCAAGGTAGCTCGTGCGAGATCATGTACTATGAAACCTTCAAGCAACTCAAGCTGCAAGATAAAGACTTGGCCCCAGCCGTATCCCCTTTGATTGGGTTCAACTCTATGCCGGAGTGGCCAGTCGGCAAAATCATCCTTTCAACAGTATGGAAGTGTGACGAAGCAAGTAGAGTTCTGGGTGCTGAAGGTCCCCTCCACCTACAACATCATCTTAGGCAGAACATGGCTGCACGCCATGCGTTCGGTGGCTTCCTCCTACCACCAAGTGATGAGGTTCCCCAGCGACACCGGAGTAATTGAAGAAGTATATGGGGACCAGATTATGTCCAAGCAGTGCTTCGTCGCAACGAATGGTAGCCGCGCTGCCAAAGGATATGTTCATTCGGTTGAAGAACCGGAGAGTAATGAACTATTCGCGGATATTGGCAAAGCGGCTGATCAAAAAGCAGTGGAGGACCTGGTAGAAGTCAGAATAGATGAGAAGAACCCGGAAAAGTTCTTCCTTCTTGGATCGTCATTGTCCAGCACTGAGAGATTGGAGGTCTTGGAATTTCTGACCTCCAACATCGAAGTGTTCGCCTGGACCCCATACGACATGCCAGGCATTGATCCCAACTTTATTTGCCATCAACTCAATGTCCACCCTTCTGCTAGACCGGTCATCCAACGCACGCTACAGACGCAGACTCCACCACGCCAAATAGTGGCGTAAGAGGTGGGTAACTTGTTAGAAGCCGGGCGATTAGAGAGGTGCACTATCCTGTGGATCTCTAACACAAGAGTAGTGCCAAAGAAGAATGGGAAGTGGCGCGTCTGGCCGACTATAAACTGTCAACAAAGCATGTCCAAAGGACGCTTCGCCAAGGATAGACCAATTGGTGGACCTAACAAAGAGACACAAAGAAGCTTAGCTTCCTTGACGCATATAGAGGCTACCATCAGATAGCCATGCACGAACCAGATCAGGAAGTAACGTCCTTCACCACCCCAAGAGGACTATATTGTTACAAGGTCATGCCCTTTGGCCTAAAGAATGCAGGGGCGACGTTCCAGAGAATGGTCACCAAGATGTTTGAGCCATTGTTAGGCAGAACAATGGAGGCTTACATCGACGATATGGTGGTCAAAAGCAAGGATGCGGATGACCATCTAAGGGACCTAGATGAGATGTTCCAGATCCTGAAGCAACACAAGCTGCGCCTTAACGCGTCGAAGTGTGCTTTCGGAGTAGGATCAGGCAAATTCTTAGGCTTCTTGGTGACCAATCGAGGTATAGAGGCAGATCCTTCTCAGATCAAAGCAATTCAGGAGTTAGAGAGGCCTAACTCAGTGAAAGAAGTGCAAAGATCTCACCGCATGGCGGCAAAGACTTTAACCGATTCATCACCGGTCTTCGCAGATTAAGGCCCATTCTTTCAGTCATTAAAAGCTAAGTTTGAGTGGGACGAAGAATGCGACCGAGCTCTGGCGAGTTTGAAGGAATACATGTCTTCTCCACCATTGCTTGTCACCCCTATACCTGGAGAAGAACTCTTCCTCTACTTGGCAGTCTCTCAGCACGCAGTAAGTGCAGTGTTGGTTCGAGCAGAAGGAATCCAACATCTACCCATCTTCTATGTCAGCAGGACATTCTCGAGCCAAACAAGGTACTTGCCTCTAGAGAAGTTAGCATCGCCTTAATGATGGCATCCAGAAATTGGCGACTACTTTCACGCCCACACCATTGTCGCCCTCACGCCTTTTTCCAATCGAAAGCCTGCTTGAGAGGGCCAACTTTTCTCGGGCGAAGTTTTGAAGTGGGCAGAGAGCCGACAATACGACGTGAAGTTCCAACCGTAACCGCAAAAAGCCCAATCTTTGGCGGACTTGCCGCAGAAGTTCACTCTGAAGCCACCAAGTTTGCCCAATCGACCGACGACACACAACCAACCTAGGGATGGAGTTTGACGCAGAATAGCGCAACCCCTAACTACCAAAGCAGCACTGAGTAAAGTGGGCGAAGAAGAGGCCAACCTTACCACACCAAGTCAAAATTCACTAGCGACTAATGACTTGGGCCCAAAGAAAAGACAAGGGTAGACTGCAATTATGGACTCAAGAAGACATTAGCAACTGAAGACCCCAAGGCATCGTCCACCCTCCACTGTGGAAGTTGTTCGTTGGGGAGATGTGGAAGCTCTTTGTGGATGGCGATCCAATCGACATGGAGCAGACTTGGCATAGTCCTCATCTCTCCAGACGCTTAGTAGTGGAGCAAAGCGATCAACCTTGGCTTCCCAAATCGAACAATGAAGCGGAGTACGGCGCTTCTTGCAGGCTCAAGTCAAGAAAGATACATGAAGGCCATCAATTAATGGTTTACTGACTCACAATTGGTGGTGAATCAAATTTCGCGATTATGAAGCAAAGGGCGAAAGAATGGCTAAGTACCAAGACTTAGTCAGACAGAGATCAAGAAGTTTGAAGTCGTCGAATAGAACAGATTAAGGCGAGGAGAATAGTAGAGCAGACGAACTTGCAGCCTCGATGGCGATACCTCCATCCTCATCCACCGGTCGACTATCCGCCTGCACCAAGTATTGAAGACCCGTGGTCAAGAGGCATGTTGCGGAGTTAGGTCCTTCTTGGATGGATCCCATCATCGTTCTGAAAGACGGCACTCTACCGTAAGACAAGAAAGAAGCCAATAGAATAAGAGCAAAGTCGTGATTTTGGCTCTCCATCCTTGGCATTATACAAGAAGTGATTCTAAGGACCTTACTTAAAGTGTGTCCACCCCAGCAAGGTAGAAGCATTCTTGTTCGAAATACATGAAGGTGCTTGGCTGACCATCAAGGAGGAAGGTCATTGGCATACCGAGCTATTTCACAAGGATATTGGTGGCCCTACATGCAAACGGATTCAGAGAAGTATGTCAAAAATGCGAAAAGTGTCGAAGTTTATGATCAAATTCACCAACCAATGAGAGAACTCCCGCCTCACTAGTCCATGGCCTTTCGCAATGTGGGCTTGGACATAGTGGGACCACTCCCAACAAAGACCAGAACAGGAAGTTCTTTCTTGCGGCAATGACTACTTCACAAAGTGGGTGGAGGTCAAGCCTTGGCATCAATCAAGGAGAAAGATGTGAAGAAGTTTGTCCGCGAACATCATTACTCGCTGGCATACCAAAAGCATTGATTTCGCATAACCACTCGCTTTGATGGCGTAATATTGAAGCTTTGCGAAGAGTATAAGATCGAGTTCTACAACTCCACACCAAAGATATCCCGCGAATGGACAAGGTACATCAAACAAGGTAGTCTTGGATGGACTAAAGAAAAGGCTGGAGAAAGCCAAAGGCAAGTGGGCAGAAGAGCTCTCTCATGTTTTATGGGCTTACCGCACCACCCCTCGACGATCAACAGGAGAAACACCATTCTCCTTGGCATACGGCATGGAAGCAGTCATCCCCTTAGAAGTTGGCCTCCCTACAATCCGGAGCGAAAACTTTGATCCAGACCTAAATGGGGAAGCCATCGCATTGGAACTTGACTTGGCCGAAGAAAGAAGAGAAAAGGCCTTGGTTCACATCGCCTCCTATCAGCAAGAGTTGTCCAGAAAATACAACAAAACAGTACATCCAAGGCAGTTCAAGATTGGCGATTGGGTACTTCGCAAAGTGATGGGAAACACATTGGTCCCAGGAGATGGCAAGTTAGGACCCAATTGGGAAGGACCTTACAAAGTGGTCGGATTAGCAGGCAAAGGGGCATACCACTTGGAAGATAAGGACGGCAAAGCAATTAAATGGTAGTGGAACACTGCCAATCTCAAGCTTTTTTACTTTTAGCTTTTTTCTTTTTAAGTATGTGTAATTTTCTACTTTATCAATAAAAACAAGTCGATGCTTTTTCAGTATATTTGTTTTCCATAGAAAGTAATTTTAGCAAGTTAGTAGCATTGTAAACATAGTTGGCCAGAATAACCAACTATTAACCCTCCTAGGCCCAGGATCAGGATCCAGGCCGCAGGACGTTTGGTCGGAATAACCAAACATTCTATTCTAAGTTGGCTGGACAAACCAACTTAGAGGTTGGCTGGATTAAACCAACTCTTAGCCAAAGTATGGGCATGGCTGAAAAATGGTTGGCTGGATTAAACCAACACTTAGCCAAAGTATGGGCATGGCTGAAAAATGGTTGGCTGGATTAAACCAACTCTTTGTACTCTTCAGCCGAAGTAAGTTATATCGGCTGAAGAGTGGTTGGCTGGATTAAACCAACTCTTTGTACTCTTCAGCCAAAGTAAGTTATATCGGCTGAAGAGTGGTTGGCTGGGTTAAACCAACTCTTTGTACTCTTCAGCCGAAGTAAGTTATATCGGCTGAAGAGTGGTTGGCTGGATTAAACCAACTCTTTGTACTCTTCAAATTAAGTAAGTTATATCGGTCAAGAGTGGTTGGTCGGGTTAAACCAACTCTTTGTACTCTTCAAATTAAGTAAGTTATATCTTTGAAGAGTGGTTAATGGATTAAACCAACTCTTTGTACTCTTCACCAAGTAAGTTATATCGGTGAAGAGTGGTTATCGGATTAAACCAACACTTTGTACTCTTTCACCAAGTAAGTTACATCTACCGCAGAGTGGTTGGCTAGTAAGTTATATGGTTAACCGAGACCACAGCTGTGTAAACAAGTTTATGGAAAAGTAAACATACAAGCAGGCAAGTACACAACCGGAATGAAGGTTCAGAATTTTTTCATTGAAGACAAAAGGAAGTACATTTGAGGGGCCATAGCCCGGTTACAGATATCCAAAACCGAAATACAAGAAAGAAAAAAGAAGCAAAAAATACAAAAAACAGTCATCCAAGGAGTGCGTCAAGATCGGCATCAAAGAAATGCCTGGTGACCGGTTTGAGGATGTAGCCCCGTTTGGACCGTGGTGTCAACTGACTGGGTAGAGTTAGCTGGTATCTCGTTGGTTAAATCCACGGTTGGTTCCAACCGAGCTGATTGATTGTTTTGTTGATCGGTGGCAACCGGAGTCAGAGATGGCTCCCCCTCATCATCTTCATCGTCGTCATCATCTTCATCATCTTCTTCGTCACCAGACGCTTCAAGGAATGCCTTTTGAAGATCGTCCGCATACTGCTTAAGTGAAGCCGGAATAAGGTACGGTGGAGCGTTGTAAGCATCGGTGTCAGGAGTGCAACCGAGCTTCTCCACCGCACTTCGCCAACCGCACTTGAAGAATAGGTCTTTTGTAGCGCCACATTGAAGGCCGTATGCATTTTCAGCCTTCTTGAATCCTTCCTTTCTGGCCTTTTTTACTTCGGCCTTCAGTTGGTCTATCTCGGCGTTTTGTTTGGTCTGCATCTGGGCCATCTCCCACAAGTAGTAATCTTTCACCTCGGTGACAGCCTTTTGTTTGTCACTTTCGGTAGGTAACGGTCCGTTAGACGGGCTACCTCGGCCTCCGGGCCGCCTTGTTCTGGGCCTGTGTTAGTTCGGTGGATTTGGCCACGGCGTCTCTCATGGCCTGCCTGGCAGTTTTGCGAAGTTCCATCACCTGCCGGTGTGCAAGTGTGGTTTTCTGAAGAGCCTGCGCAAAATATGGTAAATTTTTAGTTGTTGACCGAAATGGAAGTCGTACAAATTTTGGAAACAGAAAGGACCATATTGCTTACCACGATCATTGACTTCGAAGCAGACCGGAGTGACTTTACTTCGGTGTTGAGCTTCTTGGAGTGGTGCTCCATGTCTTTTGGAAGGCAAACACCTCTGGCCAAATTGAAGGCCAGAAGGTGGTCCTTATCCGAGACAACGGAGTCGTCCTCGTTGATAGCCCGGTTGTTGAAGACTAGGGGGGGAGCCCACTGGGGGGTCTCAGACCGGTTTGAGGACTCCGGCTGGGAGTTCGGCTGGGTAACTGCTGGTGGGTTTGGTGGCAGAACACTCTCCTCTTCATCAACAAGTTGTGGCCGGTTGTTTGTCACCGCACGCTTTGTTTCAGCGGAGGCAGAAGGTCTGCGATGGAAGAGCCACCACGGCCTGGGTTGATTGGCCGGACTGTGGTACCTCGGTTGGGCTTGTTTCGGTGAGCATGGCCCTCAGTCTGTTTTTCTTCGCCATCTCTTGTTCTGGGGTTAGTCGCACAAGGACGATTTCGGGCAGAGTTGGGTCCGGTTCTGGTGGGTCTTCGAGGAGAAAATCATTACTTTTGCTTTTCGCCGAGTATGTGTAGGTCGGCTCAAAGTCTAGAAGTTTTGCCCAACTTCTTTCTTTCACCCGGAGTGCGGCCTTGAGTACTGAGATGTTGGGGTGGTTGTAGTTGAAGATGAGGTGGGACTTGTCTGCAAAAAATAGATGAAGTGTTAGTTCGGTTAGAGAAAGGAAAACCGAAATGAACAATGGTAAAGAATGCAACCGAAGTATGAATACCGGGCTCTCCTTTCTTCCAGTTTATTCTTTGGCCTGGGATGTGGGCTTCGAGGTCTTCAAAATTGCCCGAAACCCAGAAGAAGTCGTCATCATTAACGTCTTTATCCGGTGTGTGCTTTATTATCTTTTCTTTACCTCGGCGCACTCTCAAATAGTAGCACCAACCTTGGTTTTTGGATCCTATTGAATATTGATGTAGTATCTCGGCCAGACCTAGGTTCAGACCGGTTTGTTGGTTTAGAGCATCTATGCCCATTATAATTCGGTATGTATTGGTGGATAGTTGAGTTGGGCACAGTCTGGTTTGCCTGAGGAATTCACAAATTAGTGGTCGGATCGAATCTGAGTCCGGTTTCTACTATAGATTGGAGGGTAAATGGGACAAAGCCCTCTTCGTCCCATGGGTCGACTCCTGGTTCGGCTAGTTCTAGATTTACATCGGCTGGAATGTTGTATTGTTCTCGGAAATCGGCTAGGCCGCCTGGGGTTTCTACCAAGTGTCTGTACTTCCCCATTTATTCTATAAGTTATGAAATAATTTATGTCGGTTGAAAGAACGTGCTCAGTAGTCCGGTCGGACGCACAGAGGGAATGCTTGGCAACCTAAGTCTGCAAAGTAGGAAAACAAGGAGTTAAGCACAGATCGCAGACCGTGCTATGAAAACAAAGCAGGAAAAGACTGGTCTTATTTCGGCTCTACAGGGTGTTACGGTTTCTATTTCGGTTTATGATTAGTTCTCGTTATCTCGGTTGTTGCACTTTTGGTTTTTATTACTTCGGTTAGGCCACAAGGGGCAGCCTTCTGAAGTTCGGCTTTAGAACACAGAATGCTGGCTTAGCCCCCCAAAGCTTAGCTCGGTCAAGGGTTTAGGAGCTTCTAGTTCGGTGGATTCTTGTTTCGGCTAGTGTGAATCAGTTGATCTACTGGAGTTACCGTGATTTGCACAAGTTCTAGTTCGGTTATAAACAAATAAGATCTACATGTAGCGCGAACACTATCCTAGTTCGGTTGGGGCATGTATGAAGATCAAAGAGGTGTTCTACTACTAAATCAGTACGTTCAAAGTATTCTTGTGAGAGTTCTTCAGAAAGTGAAGGTGTGGTGGAAGAAAAACAAAGTGTTTTGTAAAAACACACAACATAGACTACCATGGATTGAAGTGGAAACAGAAAACAAGAGAAGTAGTGTGGAGTCACTTACCAGGTGAAGAGAAGATGAAAACTTCAAAAATAGCAAGGGCACGAGCTCAGTAAGCAGGAAGAACAGGAAAAGCTCAGAGGTAAGAGAGAGAGGAGATGAATAGAGAATAGAGTGATTTGAAATGGAAAAGTTTGTTTTGTGTAAAAGGCAAAAGGGCGGGACTATTCAAATGTTGCGAAGTACGAGGGACGGCGCTACAGCTGTGGGAGGCCATTTAGAGCCTGCCACGTGTCATGGGAAGGACAAGCGTTTGGGCCAGAATCGAAGAGACATTTGACCGACGCATAGTACGCCCATGTATAGCTCGCTGGATAAGTTAAAGGGTTTTAGCCCTACCGAAAGGTTAACGGTGTTTTAGCTCTACCGAGAGGTTAAGACTAGTTCGGTTGAAAATTTGTAATCCCTATCATGCTTCGCAGATGGAATTAAGGGCAATGAGAGGGTAATTTATATTCATAAATTGGGCCGAAGCTAGATGGTGGGCCGAGGTAGGCCCAAGAACGGCGGATAGTAAATACATCGTCGCATGGAGTAGCACAGTTAGTTAGGTTACAAAATGGGCATCCATAGCTCTTGCCATGGCAGCCATCGTGTTAGTCCTGCTCATGGAGCTAGGTCCGAGAGACATTTCAGCAATCGATGGTGTGAGATTGATACCGGTTCGACTCAAGAGTCCTGTTGGGTCGCACCTAGTCCGGTCGAGCTCTCTTATGGTTAGCTTCGGTTGTGCATGCGAAACCGAGGTAAGGGAAGTAAAGTCAAGTCCGACTAGTGGTTACTTTGTAAGGGAGTTCACCAGTAATGAGGCCATCTCACTTGGCCTATGCAAAGGAGGGTGTTGAAGATAAGCATTATCTTCCAAGAGAGTATGAGTCCTAGGGGGACTCTCACGATGGAGGAATGAGAGTCCTAGGAGGACTCTTCGATGGAGAAGTTAGAGTCCTACCAGATCTGTGCCAATGAAACCTATATAAAGCTCACCAATATCACCTTTGGAGGGGTAATACAATTTTTGCTCCCTGAATACATTGAGCTTTTGCCTTCTTGTCTTGCTTACTGACTTAGCCATCGGAGAGGTTTCAAGACACACCCGCTAGCTCACGTTGATATTTTCAGGTGGTGGAACGACATCGTACAGAGGAACGAAGACTTGGTCAACAGGATTATACGAGAAGGTGTATTTCTTTCCCGTACAGATGTGAAAGTATAAACAAATATTAATTAAAAAAGTCAAAAGTAAGTTTTTACTAACTTCCAACATGATTTTTTTAAAAAGCCAAAAAACTTACTCTCTCTGCCCCAAAATAATGGTCCCTTTTCGGGAATCTAACTTTTTTTGATAGTACAATTATTGCATTTGAAAAAAGTTAATTTTCCAAAATTATCCTTTTAATAGTACATTTTTTGGGAATATTAATGTCATAATTATACTTTTTATATTGTTTATTAATTTAAAAGAATGGAAAAATAGAAAATTTATATTATTTTTATACTTAATTTTTAAAGAGGAACTAATATTTTGGAATAATAAAAAATAGAATAAGCGATTAATATTTTGAGACGGAAAGAGTATTTTTTAACCACCTTTCCAACACAGTGACACTACCTTGAAAGTTGTTCATTAAAAATAAATAAATAAATAAAAATCATGGGCTAATAATAATAATAATAATGGTCATCATTATGGTGACGTTAAGAATAAGTGCAGTGATTGTGGTGTAACATCAAGACCTCCTTTTTAGTATTTAATTAATTTGAAACAAAGAAAAAAAATTAATTATATAATGCAAGTGGCATAAAGAGTTAATTAAGCAGGTAATAAACATTACTGATGTGATTAATTCTTTTGATAAATTAAGGAAGTTGAGCTAAGTTGGGTGCTTCGTTGGCTAATAAATGAGAAAGAGAATCTAATTCTAATTCTTTTTTTTTTTTTCATAATTTAATTGTAAAATCAAACAGAATTCTTTAACACGTGTATTTTTATTTTTATTTTTAAATTACTAGTTACCGATTTGTGTTGTCTTTCTTTCCACAAACTTGTTTTAGATTTTTGTGTGGAAGAGCAACTAAATTGACTATTTTGGATTAAGATTGACTCCTTAGTGAAAACGATTGGAAAAAATAAAATAAAATAAAACAATACATATGGATTCATTTACGTATCATCATCAACACACTTTTTTTTTCTTTTTTTTTTTTTTTTTTAGCCACTGCATAGAATGGAACTGTAACTGATAAATATTAATGCAGATTTTTACACCGTTCAGACAAAGATCGATGACCACCTGTAATTAGGGGTGTGCATAATACCGCCGAAATCATCAAAATTGCACAAAGTCGCACCGCCAAGGAAAATTTGTTATTATTTGCCAATCAAACCACCGGTTTTTAGTAAGAAAAATAACAAATTCTAGTGACACTTTTATCAATCTGTCGGTTTCTATTTTTCTTCCAAACCGCACCGACCCGCACCGCTATTAAATCATGTTTTATAAGATTCTAAAAATTCTTTTTTACTTAAGTTTGCTTGTTATTCTATACCTTAGAATATAGTATTACATTACTGCTCGAGGGGAATTCAAGATGTCAGTAATCCAAAATAAAGTTGGATTCCAATTCACTTTTCAATCTTTTTTTTTTTTTCTGGCCATGTTGCAAACTTACATCAGCTCACTTTTCAATCTAAATATTTTTCAACAGTAAACATTTTCAATATATTGTAAACCCTGAATGATATTAATTTTATGTATTGTATTTGATCATTGTAGTTTCCACAGATGCTTGTAATGAACTGATGGCATAGTCATTGATATTATCATGTTGTTGCTACACTTGCTGCATCAAAAGAAAGCTTCGCAGGATGCTTAACATCACAGTATCTCTCGTTTTTTTTTTATTCTTTGATTTAAGTTTTGTAATTTGAATTATATTTTTTATAAACAGCCAATCCGTCCGAACCGCCAAGGCAAATCCGCCATTATTTGCCAATCGAACCGCCGGTTTTTGATAAGAAAAATGACAAATTCTAGTGACACTTTTATCAATCCACCACCCGCCATACAGTTTCTATTTTTCTCTCAAACCACACCGACCCGCACCGCGCACACCTCTACCTGTAATCAATTGCCTAAGGGCTAATACCCACATAAATTTATTTTTATTTTTTTTAAAAAAAAAATTATCATATGGTCCAAGACACTATATATAGCTGTATGCCTAATTAATAGTATTTTGTAATTTATTATTTTATTTTGAACGAATTATATTAACGGTCCCTCTAGTTTAGATCTTGTATCACTTTGGTCTCTGAATTTTCAATTGTAACACATTTGATTCTGAATTTTGAATATTATTCCAAATAAGGACAATTGAAAATACCATTGCTCAATTTCAAGAGTAAAATCATTAATTTGATAAAATATAAACTAATTTGACAAAAATAAATGTCAAAAATATATTATTGAATTTTTAAAATTTATTTTTACCCACTAAAGATAAAATTATGTAAAATTAATAAATTTTTCAGACATTTATTTAGTTTTTTTACTAAATTAATTTTTATTATGTGTTTAGATGAATATCATGTAATGGGTGATTGTTTTTATTTTCATTAAATTAGTTTTTATTTTTTCAAAAGTCAAATATACCAACAACTTTGATATCATTATTAAACCAATCTATTAAATCAAAAAATTAAAAATTAAAAATATTTCATATATTAAATATATTAATTACACATTAAAAACCTAACAACCACCTATTACATGATTATTATCCAAACACATAATAAAAATTAATTTGGTAAAATAAATAAATAAATAAATTTCTAAAAAATTTATTAATTTTACATAATTTTATCTTTGGTAGGTAGAAATTATTTTTAAAATTTTAAAAATATTTTTTTGACATTTTTTTTTTGTCAAATTAGTTTATATTTTATCAAATTAACGACTTTACCTTTGAAATTGAGCAATGGTATCTTCAATTGTTCTAATTTGAAACAAGATTCAAAATTCAAAATTAAATGTGTCACAATTATAAACCAAAATAATATAAGTCCTAAACTATAAAAACTGTTAATATAATTTGCCCTACTATTTTTTCCATCGTGTAAATGTATAGTTCCTTGCTATATAGTTTCTTTTGACAATTTGATAGTGAAATTTCACAGTTAATTTCTTCATTCACACATGCAATTTTAGCCATTGGAAATAATCAATACGTGCATGACCACCAGTACTCCCATGTCCTGCCTTGATTATATATAATTCAATCAGCACTTCATAATAATAGCAATAATAACAATAAATTTGAAATTAAATCTCTAAGTTTTTAGTGAGATTTTTTTTTTTAAAAAATTATCTTTAGTGATTTTTTTAATTCAAAAAAATTTACACTACTAGATTTGATGGACTCAAAAAGTTTTTTAAAAAATTTAAAAATTGGGGAAAGAAAAAAAAAAAGTTCACTAAAAACCAAATAAAACTGACATTTTTTTTGGCTTTTCTATACTTTTAGTGGACCTTTTTTTTATATAAAAAAAATTGTTTTAAAATTTTTCTACACTAGATTGGAGTTTGAAAACTAAAAAATTTTGATATAAATTTGAAGAAAAAAAAATACTAAAGACAAAAAAAAATTTAAAATGTGACTTCTTAAATGAGATATTACAACAAAACTTAATTGAGTTAAGAATCTAAGGTTTAACTTCTTATAAATTGAAAATTAATAATCAAATAATAGAAAATCAATTGAATGTGGAAAATGATTTTGGAACCCAAATCTTGATCATTATTCCTTTTTTTTTTTCTGATTCAAAAAAGAGTTTAGGAGGAGGGGAGGCTACTCCATTCTAGAGTCAGAAAAAACGTTACGCAATATTGCTCCACCAACAAAGGACTGCCGGCAGCAGAACTCGAACCTAAGCAGTGCCATACCCATACCCATATTCACCACATACCCATATTCATAAACAGTGCCACATATGCACAATAAGATCTTAAGTCTCATTTGGCAACATCATTTTTTAGTTTAAAAATTAAAAAATTATAAAAAAAAATAAAAAAATTAACAACTTATACTAAAAAGTCAAATATTCTATTTTTTCTCTATTTTTTATATATTTTAGTAAAAAAACTGAAAAATTAATAAAAAAAAATTTATTCCCAAACGAAGCTTCGAGTTGATTTCAAAGATTGGTTTGCTTTGTTGATTTTTTTTTCCTAGTGGAATTATAGATGGATAATAATACAAAAAGTCAACTTGTCGGCCATTTTTTTTTTTTTTTTTAAAGCTCCTCGACCTTTCCATGCTCTACCTCTTTCGTCGCATCAAATAAACACATTAGACCATTTCATGAAAAATGATGAAAAATGTTAGTGCTATATATTATCGGATAAATTTTATTCTTTTTGTTATGTTATTTTTGGTTCAATTAAAAATATGTAAAAGTTATTGTGGACTCCACAACAAAGAGTCTCATTGTGCAAATATTATCACATGAGATCGAAAAATCACATGGTCGTGCTTTTTTTGTGGTTTGATCTTAAAAGTTAAATCCTGAATAATTATGTAAAGAGTATACTCACCAATCATTCATGATAACCCTCAAAGTTATGGTCGTACTTTTATCTAATGAGATTTTGATATTTATTCAAAATGTTTCTTATTTTTCAAACTATATAAGTTTTTAGCCTTCTATTATTGGATAGGAGAAGGATTCCCTCCAGTTTAAAATCTAGATTGGAGGGCGCTGTTTAGACCAATGGGGCTCATCACGGGTCTCGTTTCGATAATCTGAATGTTCATTCTGTCAAATATTTTGTGTATTTTATTCACACAAAAAATTAGATTAATTTGATAATTATAACTTGTTCAATTTTTCACTAAAGAAATACACAATAATTGTATTTTTAAAAATAAACTATACATTTTTTTAGTGACAAACGCAATAAATTGAATAAGTTACAATTATCTGATCGACTTAATTTTTTTTGTAGACGAAATATATGAAGTATCCAACAAAATGAATAATTTGAATTATTGAAACGGGGTCCGTGGTGGACCCTACAGGCCCAAACAACGTCTTCCAATCCAAAATCAGAACTGGAGGAGATCCCCCACCTATTAGATAAAACACATAGCCAACCTAATATTCATAAAATATATGATACTCACATTTTTAGATTGAACAATTCAATTAATGGAAGAGAATTTGACCACAAAATTGTTTTTTTTTTTTTTTTGGTATAATGGAGGCTGAAGCCCAGTATTACAGCCGAACACGCCGAGAGAAACCTTCTCCCATCTTATCGCTAGCTAAAGTCGACTCCATACACAGAAAGACTATTATCAGAGTTTCAAGTCTATCGACTCTATTATAACTCCTTATCCACAACTAGCCATAATGCAAGGATTCAAAATCTTGTGAATGCCACCAAGAAAGTCCTTGCATGATGTATATAGGATTTTGATTGATATATGGATTACAAAGCAAACACTAGTAATTTGAAAGAGGGTTTTTGCCACAACTTTTTATTTACAAGTGGGCAAAGTGGGAGGAGCACTTGCTCATATTGAGCATGAGAAGTGACCAAATCTCTAAAAGAAAAACTCTGTTGCTACATCACGAGTTTCACACCATGAGATACTCCCATTGTAAAATGGTTTTACTGTCAATGAGGCTTATAAGTGCCCAATAACCTTAAGTAATGCCTTGGTAAAATTGTACTTTTTTTTTTTTTTTTTTAGGTACCACCCATACTGGTTCCTAGAAGATACAGACTAGTTGCAACTTGTCAGCATACGTATACAATTTGATATCTAATTCCCTAGCTGCGATTTGGCAACACAGTTGGATGTGTGTTGAGATTAAAAAAATACAAAAAATAAAATAAAATAAGTTAAATAAGTTAATAAAATAAAATGTCACGTGTAAATTATAATCATTTTTTTCTTTTCCTCAAAAAAATCAAAAAAATTCTTTTCAAATTGAACTAATTTAACCAAACTAAATTAGTCAAAAAATCAATCTAAAATTTTTTTCTCAAACAAACCCTGACCTAGGGTTGTAAATTCAAGCAAAAGAGAGTCACTCTATGAAAATAATACCAAAGTTTAAGAGTGTACCCAAACTAATTGTCCCACCGTTTAAAAATCACTTTCTTATTCTCATTTGTTTCAAATTCTACAATTATAAAAAGAGTTCTGTTATGGTGTGCAACCCTTTAAGGTTATACACCATATGCAACCAACACAAAAAGTATAAGTATAAGGTATAAATATAAAACAGGACGGCAAACAAAAAGACGTAAGTGTAAGGTGTAAATTGCACACTTAAAAAAACTCCTTATAAAAATTCTTCCATTGCCGTTAGAATTTCTACCTTTCAAACATGGCCAAATCACGAGGTTATTACCTACTTTCACTCCTGTGTCACATGAAATCTCTATACAACTGTTTAGTACAACTTATATAAATAATTTTTAATATTATTTTATTTTGAGTCATTGTCAAACTATTAGTACAATTTTTGTTTATGATTTATTAAACAAAAATAACTTAGAATTGTTTTGAAATTAATTTTTTTAATAATTTTTAACTTTATCTACAAAAATAAATAAATAAATAAAGTGAATAATTAATTTTTTTATAGTGACTTTTTTTGGGGGGAAGATAAATATATTTCAGTAAAATTACATTTTCATGATAGTGCAAATCTTCTTTATTAAATTCATTCATGTGCTTAGTGCAACTCTTCCTATATATGTCAAAGTAATATAAAAAAAAATTCCATTTATAGTGCAATTTTTGTCCCACTGTTCTATGTATTTGCAATTTCTTCTTTCTTTTTTTGACTAGAATTGTATGTTTCCAAAATAGGCCTTAATTAAATCATAAATTAAAAAATAAATAAAACTAATTATCTAAAAACTGTAAGGAAAAGAAAAAAAAAAAGTGGTTTTTACAAACAATTTTCAACTTACAAAAATTTGAACCAAAATAGGCCCAATAAGCTGAGGCAAACACAGCCCAAGCTCAGGTTTTTTTTTTTTTTCATTAACAAACTTTGCCTGAGCAGGAATGAATAATCTAATCTAAATTCAATAAAATGAAAATCAACAACTAGATTTTTGTCTATACAGAAATTCAGAGATAGTTAAAAGCAGATAATCTAAGCACCACCACTGTGAAAATACAGACATTCTAAATTTTCCCCAGCCAGCACAGTTGAAAATGTTATCCATGACTAAAAAAGGCTCGCTCAAAGTCCGTGAATAAAGTCCAATTACCTCTAAGCACCCAATCAATATATAAGCCAGCGACAAACATGAAAATTATGAAACACTACAGCAAATTATGGTACAAAATTTGCCCAATTCTAGTGTCAGTACTGGTACGAACCTTGTGAAACGACATTCTGGTATGAACCTTGCTGGGAATTCATGTTTTGGTACGGGGCTTGCAGGGAATTCATGTTTTGGTATGGGGCATGCTGAGTATTCATGTTCTGGTACGGCATTTGTGGGGTATTCATGTTCTGGTAGTGAGTCGTTTGTGGGGTATTCATGTTCTGGTAGGGGTTTTGCGGAGTGTTGATATTTGGATACGTGTTTTGCTGAGTACTGAAGTTTTGATAGGAACCTTGAGGAGGATTGATTTTTTGTCCACTTGAAGAAATGTAGGACTGAAGAATATTTTGGGCAGCATTCAAATGCTCAGAAGACCCGTGAATCTCAACAACACATTCAGAACCGCCTGATTGAGGATCTTGGAGCTTCAACCTCCTTCCGGCAATCTGGATATTAAAGAAAAGGAATTAGCAATCCTTCCATGACTAAAGCTATAAATACGAGAAGACTTCCACTAAATGTGAAGTAGATGAAATATCCAGCTTAATGATTATCTCAATAATCAAAGGCACGTATGAATCCCAACTGAAATGGAATGCTGTTTTCTTTTTCTTTTTTCCATAGCATTTCCAAGCACAAATCCATCCCTTGTAATGGAGTGAGAATGACAATAAAAAGTAAAACTAAGATCAAAAAAGGGTCAACCGAACAGTTATTTGTACCACTTCACTTAAAAGCGCACCTCTAAATTGTTTTTTCCACTCACACTCAGTTCTATAATAGTTCAAATCCTCCTAACAGGCGAGTATGTTATGGTGATATGAAAGAAAGAAAAATAGTCTTATTTCATATTTTCTCCATAAAGCAGAAATGGGAAATCTACTTATTAAAAGGAAGGTCCACGGAAGGAAGAGTCAATGAGACCTATAGGCAATCAGTTTCATAAAATACAAATTTTCAGGGTACATCTTTTCTCAATCATTTCAGAGGTCAATGTGGAGAAACTTATTCAGAGGTCAATGAAAGCAAGCTGAATAGAGATTAGAGGAAAATATACTTCTCACCACTCTCCTTGGTACATTTCTTAATCATTTCCAATAATTTTCCAGAAAACTACCCAAGTTTTCCTAAAAGATTGCAAAATATCCTGCAATTTTCCCCAAAAATTTACAAAAATGTCTCACGTTTATCATTTCTTGTGTGAAGTCTCATTTTAGGAAGGGGGGCTTCCTAATGATAACTGAAGGTTCCAGCTCACCAGGGCTAAATGAAGCCCCGTGCAAATTTTTAGAAGCCCAACATTTGGGTTTGTTTAACCTAAATCTAATACTGTAGGGCTATTTCTCTCAGTAAAAGTTCCTTATGAAGTTGTGCAAATTACATTCTTTCATAATACAATCAAATTGTTTTAAACACTGACCTCACTCATGTTTTTTTTTTATCAACAACAAAGAACTTTATTGATAAATCAAAAGGGAACTGACCTCACTCATGTTGCTCCCTCCTCTTCCAACTACAGAACCTACGGCATTGTTTGGCATCTTCATAGCCATAGAGCTGTTGATATTAGGATATCTGGAACATTCAAAGATATTATTACTTCTCTCAACCACACAACAGAACATGAAATTAGCATGGATGTTTTTAAAATAAAAAATAAAAGAAACAGAATGAGCCAATACCCAGTAGTAGCACTTGGAGGAACTGGATAACTCGAATGTTCGTACTCATGTCCACCTCCCTTCACAACAGCATCAACAATGTTTTAGTAACATGGCACGGACATTTCTTCAAAATCAGCGTAACCCAGAAGAGAAAGAATAAGCAACTAGTTCATTAGTTAGAACAATGAATCTATCATACAAGTCAAAAATAAGCCAGGGAAATAATCCCAAACAATCTACACTTCTTGCCAAGTTGTGTCCTCGAAAAGACAACAATAAGAACATATGAAAATGTTCTAGATAACTGTATTACAATCAAATGATGGGGGTATCAATTTCCATCACTTGGTTGTGATTGCAATCCAAATAAGACAAGATAAATGTTGCAGGCTTGAAACAAGAAATTTGAACCAACCACAATACTAACCTCCTAAGCTTGAACTTTATAATTACCACCAAAAGATTGAACTGTAGGGTGAGTTCGTTTGTTTTATGCGAAAACATGGTTTCACTGCACCTGAATTAGTTACTATGTCCATGAATTATGTAACCATGTAATAAAAAAACTTGTGAAAGAAAGATTATAAATTTCATGTAAGCTATCTTAAAAATATATTCAAAGAAGTCCCAGCTCTTTTATAACTTAACACATGCCAGACCACATGCCGCTGCTAGTAATGATAAGAAAAATCTGTTGTAGTTTCCAGTATGGATAACCCTACAGGACACATTGAGACTGCATATACTGCAACCACCAATTTCAGTAGAAGTGTATGATCTAAATCCAAATAACATAGTTGTTCACTAGGGCATTAAACTTCACAATATGCATCAGCCATTATATTTCATAAATTTATTTGATGAGATGAAACAGTTCATCCTCTACACAAAATAGCATGCTTTTAGAGTCATTTGCTATCCAAGGGCAAAAACTAGTTTCAAAACACATGCAAACTCCAACATGATTCTTTTTCAGACTTTATCATGAAGGCACAGAGCATATACAGCTACTACTAAATTTCAGCCAAATACACTCCCACAAACAAAAGATTTTATTAATAAACCAAGGTTGAACCCATCAAGTCATGCACTTCATACCACATCACGGGGAAATTCACAAGGGAGACTCTAAATGCAACCCAAAAATATTGTTGGACACCCCTCTCAAAGTTGATTTTGTTAAAGTTCTTTGACCATCCCAATTAATTCCAAACTTACCCCCCACACCTCAACCACCCATCGCTGCCAATGCCACTACCTCATTTCCCCTGCCCTCCACCCCCTACCCTCCCCAATGCCGACCGCCACATCCCGTCATGCACCTCATACTACATCAAAGGGAAATTCACAAAGGAGCTTCAAAATGCACCCTAAAAATATTGTTGGACACCCCTCCCAAATTTAATTTTTTTTAATTTCTTTAAATGCCCAAATTAATTCCAACTCTGATCAGCTTCCATTCTCCTTCTCTAATAGGGAACGGTCGCAATGGGTGCTCTGTCACATAACCAGTTTGTCACCCCTACTCGTAGCATGCATTTAATACCATTTTTTTCCAACCCAGGGGATAAGTAAGGAAATAAATATGGAAGCGCTTCTCTAAAGGTTATGAGAGCATGCAAGAATCAAGAAATCATGCATGAATACACAAAGCTAAGAGCACAATTATTTTCTTCTCAAAAAGTAAGAGGTAAAGTAAATTTTTAGACCACTTTCCCACAACAATCTCTGGCAAGGCAAGTATCCACTGCTAGCGGATTATAATTCTTGCAATGTATTATTATAGACCAAACGAAGCAAAAGATAACATTGTTTATCTAAACTCAAAACTACCACTGTAATAAAGCAGTATTTAGAATTATAATCAATCTACAGACATGATTTAGTGATAATGAGTCTGCAACCAAAGCCAACTTTTGTAAGAAATCAATACAATTTTTTTTTTTTATAAACAAATAATTGATCAAAGGACTCGAGCATGATTATTGAAGGACATGATAGGATTGAACATTACACTTTGAATATAATATACCTGTGCAAATTCATATCCACTAGAGCTACCAGGTCTTACGGGGCCAGACGGACGTGGCCCTCCACCAGGTAAACTGCCTGCAGGACCAAATCCCTTAACGGGCCCAACTGTAGCAGGTTCAGCTCCAGCTCCAGCTCCAGCATTGGCATCTCGCAGACATCGTGCTCTAAGTCTTGATGCAACTTCTGCCAGAGCATCTTTCGCTACACCAAAGTTTCCAGATATCTGAACTTATCAAGTGCATGGATCAGTATTATAGGAAGTATCTTCATATAAGCAAAAACAAGTGCAAGTATACATCCAGCAAAATCAAATTTCGACAAAATGGCAGAAAGTAACTAGAATTAAATAAGCAAGCTGCAACCACTTAACCTGTACAAGCTCTTCATCATCGGCTGCACATTTGGGCTTATCTTCCTTGGAGTAAACACGTATGTCTGCCTGGGTTCTCCGTCTCATCTCATTGATTACATGACCTCCTTGTCCAAGAATGCAGCCAACCTTACTTGATGGAACAAGAAGTCTTGTAGTAAGATTTCCTTTTTCAGAGAATTCACTTGTTTTGTTTTGAAGCTGAAGAATGGCCTCAATAGTTTGTGATCTTGGGTTCCACAGGGCCTGAAACAATTGCAGTACAATGATTTACAGCTAGTGCATTGATAACAAAAAGAATCTAGAGATGGTAAACACAAAAAAGTTTGTTCAAAAGGGTGCTTATTAATTAAATGAAGAGATGCATAAGATATGTTTTAAACGTCTAAAGCCTAAACCTGAGGGTTTGGGGGCCGTAAATAAAAAAGAGAGAAGGGAAAAAAAGGTCAACCTCAAAAGAAGAAACACGAATCACACGTTCCTCCAACTCTGCCAATGCGTCCTCGACATGAATACTAGCTCCTGTCTCCTGTTGTAACTGTTTTACGTTGAAGCCTCCCTTGCCAATGACTCCGCCAATTTTCCCAGCTGAGCACAAGATCTTCAAAGAAAATTCACTTGGAGATTCACCACCGTGCATCGGAGGACCACCATCGAAACCACCTGGCCCAAATGGAGAAGGCTGGTTTCCATATCCTCCCATCCAAGGCATTTGTGGCATATCATGGGAGTTAGAATGCCGCTGAGACCACATAGGATTTCCTGGTGGGGGCATATTTGCCATAGGAGGACCAGGAGGAGGAAAACCTTGGCCCCGATGGGGCATGGGGAAGCTCGAAGGAGGTTTGTCCTTTCTTGGATTCTGATGCAATAGAGTGGAAACTTCATAAAGGGCCCTCTTCGCAGCTGCTGGTTTTGCTGATATCTGTAGAATACATACCAATATCAAATATTTTCAACTGGGGATGACAAGGCAACAGAACTGTGCAATCCTTTTCTTCTTTTGCCCCCGTTATGTTCAAAAAAAAATATGCAAATTTAATCTGCCAACTTAAAGCAACAGCTAATTAAAGTGAACAAAAATGTTAACAAAGAATTCCAACAAAATGAAACAGGAAGATCTTTTTTTTTTCTTTCTATATGTTATCCTCATGATTTTATTCCTTTTCTCGGCCAAGGACAGGAGATGAGAAGAAGCATAATTTGTATCTCACACCTCATCAGCATATTGCCCGTGATCATTTCGATAACCTTAAATCAATCAAATAAAATAGAACAGTTAATTGTGTCAACAAAATTATCAAACAGACATAATTTAGAAGTCTTTTGGTTATTTTGTGTAGTTGGCTTTCAGGGAAGGTTTACGCCTGACCTAAAGCATCTTTTCAATTTACTGGATTCTCTTCATTTGCAAGTGTTTTAAGCCTGTTGTGAGTATAGGCAATTTTTCTGCATAGGTTATCATGGTTTAACCTTTATATGAGTATGCCGCATGGCATTCCCTCTTGCTGTCATTTATTAATTATATTTTGCCATACTTATCAATAAAAATACTTCTGTATGACTTCTTGACACGGCTATTTGTTTTGAAATTTCACTTTACCTTCTTTCATTATGAAATGTATTTTTTAGCATTTTTTAAAAAATTAATTTGAAGCATGGTTATGCACTTTTACTTCTCTTATTTACACATCTGTCCTTTTTATTTTTTATTTTTATTATTTTATTTTTATAATTTTGCACAAGCACCAGGGGTTTAGGTATGTGTGTGAGCCAACAGTATGATAGTATGGCACAGAAATTGATAGTGCAGTGCGACCATTTAAAGAAACTACAACCAGTTTTGCTTTGTAGGTATGGAGATGACCTTTTTGAGGGACTGATTATGCGCAAACAATGATATACAGAGATCATAATAAATGACGACATAAACTTTTGTCTTTCCAACAACCAACATAATAAGATTGATATGTGAATTCTTTATGCACAATTCTGGATGATTTTCTTCGAAGAACATGCCTAGTACTACATATGTATATGTATAAAAATGGCAAGGATGTCACCAACTTTTTGATCCAATATTACCTTCTCCAATAAGCATATGAGCAATATATATATAGGAACATTTGAGTATTGACTACATAAAGGAGCAGCAGGACAAAAGAAATGATACCTGCACTAATTCATCAGTGCTTTCAGCACAGGAAGGAAGATGTTCTGCCGGAAGAACACGAATACTTGCACCCGTATCACTTCGCAATCTCTGAATGACATCCCCTTTTTTTCCTAGAAGACATCCTACCATATTATTTGGAACAAGAAGGCGTGCAGTGACCGTGACTACATTTTCATTACCATCTTCATCTTCCATTCCACCAACAAGGTTTTCCTCAATAATTCTGTCATGAACTTTCAAGAGAGCATCTTGTGCCGGGCAATGTGGCTCCATGGGATCACCTTCTTTGTCTGTGGCTGCATCCTGATCATCATCACTGTTGTGTTTTTCATAAATCTTTGTAGAAGGACTATATATGATTATCACTCTCTCATCTGATCCGGGGACAGAATCAGCAACCGTAATCTTTGCCAGGGTCTCTTCCCTAAGGGCTTGGACTATGCTTCCACCTTTTCCAATAACACTACCAATCTTTCTAGAATGACAGAGTATCCGATAAACAGTATCTGAAGCGTTAGAATTTCCAAAAGATTGTTCGCGACTAGAATTATGCCACTTTCCTTTTTTGTTGCCTCCCTTCTTCTTAAATTGTGGGTTAGGACGTTTCTTAAAGAGCGGTTGCCTATTTCCTTCCATACTTCCACGAAAACTATAAATATATGTAAGAAGATACAATAAATGTGAGCAAACCTGGGAATTAAAAGGTGCGATGACAATAGAAAATTAAGTGTCGTGGGCACTGGACAAAAATTGAAAAGTTCTGTTATTACCATACAAATCCTTTCTCAATAATCCTTTCCCCATTTGGAAACAGATTGATAAAAATTTATCGCTATCTGGCAGATTTCATCAAATAGCGACATTCATCTGCTTCCATTGGGAGTAAACATGTGATTTAGTGTAATTAGAAGATTGTTGTGTAAACTAGCCCACTTGACAAGCACATACAAAAACACGAGATATGTATGTATATATATATATATATAGAGAGAGAGAGAGAGAGATGTTAGCAAATCAACTACAAATATTATACTTAGCCGGGTTGGTATGAGAGTGCCAAGATTGAGATGATCCGGTTCAGATCATGTGAATAGAACAATAAAGTTTCAGTTTACACTTGAGTAAGAAGTAATAGGAAGGTACTTTTCTCATATCTATGGGCTTCCATCATATACACCCATAATCTATGAAACCAATCTTTCTAGTGAGACCTACCCAAATAAAAAGCAGATGATTGTGTGAGAGTGAAATGGAGCTTCCAAAAAACAAAAACAAAAATACAGGCATTGGTTAATCTTAGAGCAACAGATAGTAATGTTTTCTCAAAAGGTGGGGGATCTTTACTTCCCATTAGAAGGTTCAACGATAACACAAATGCAAGTTCTTTAACCAGATAACAAACTAAATGGCAAGAATTGAGAGAATGTACAAGTCTTAAGTAATCAACATACCTCCTCAAAAGGCAGGTTGTAGATTCCACCACTCCCAGAGCCTACTGAAATTATTCCCCACCTTGTCGTCCGTCCGCAAAAATTGTTTAAGTGTCTCCACCTCCAGTCTGCGTTAAACAATTCTAAAAACATCCCAAAAAACAAAATAAAAAATTAATAAAGATCACACAGCATTTCCGTACATAGCTAACAACGCATATATAAATAGAAAGAATGAAATGCTTCACAAAGAAGAAAAACCCAAGTCCCCACCAGTTAAAAGCAAACAATTTTGAATAAGAACAACGGTTTTAGCTTTTGGTTGTCTAGTACAATCAAGAAAATGTACAAATTCTCGATTAAGCTCAAGTCTTGAACCTTTCTATGAAGAAAATGTACAAATTCTCCAAAGTTAAAGCTACAGTCACAATCAAGAAAATGTACAAATTCTAAGTGCAAAAGAAATGCTCGATTAAGCTCAAGTCTTGAACCTTTCTATCACAATTAACCGACTAGGAAGATAATTTTTGAATGAAAAAAAGTCTGAGAAATCGGTTAAACTCGTTCGTGTGAAAACTAGGTCAAAAAATTTCCCAAGAAAATTAAAGAATTAAGAGGGAGAAGTATCTACATACCAGAGAGAGATTCGAGAAGAGAGGGAGAGAGCGCTAAAAATCACACTGATTAAGATAGAGAGCACTCCATGTCGAAATAGAGGAGAAGAGGGCACAACGTCATAGGGGCTCGTTTGGCCTTGTTCTTGTTTTTGTTTTTGCTTTTGTTTTGTTGACCCTTTTCCATAATTAGAGGAAATGGGCTAGCCCCATGACGTGGTTTGGGCCTATTGGCTATCTGTTGGTTAATTCTGTTTACATTTTTTTTCTTGATTAAATTATCAATATATTTTATTTTTTAAGAATTTATTATCCATTAAATTCTATTTATCTGAAAATCATTCTCAGGCAAAAAATACCTTTTATCTTGAATTTGGCATCGTTGACACTAAAGGCTCCGTTTAGTAAGTCTTTTAAATTATAATTTTACCTATTGATTTGAGTTTTGTATTTATTTTGAATTTTCAAATCATAATTCTACACTCATTTCTAAAAACTCAAATCAGAACATAATCATTACTTTTCAAAACTCATAACCAAACACATAATTCAAAATTCAATTCAAATCAATATTTTTAATTTTTTTAATATTTTAAGTATTTAAATATTTTTAAAATATTTTAATTTTGTTAAGATTTTAAATATTTTAATATTTAAATATGTTACGATTTTTTAAATTTTTTGAATATTTTAAAATATTTTAATTTTTAAATATTACGATTTTAATTTTTTATATTTTAAAATATTTTATAAAAATAAATTCAAACTCTATTTTATAAAAATATTTTTAAATATTTTAATTTTTTTTGTTATATATTTGGTTACGATTTGAGTGTAGAGTTGTGAAAGTAGTATGGAGTTTCGAGTTATGTGTTTCGTTATGAGTTTTAAAAATAATTTCTTAATTGAGTTTTGTTTTATGTGTTTAGTTACGATTTGAGTGTAAAGTTGTTTTTAAATTTAAAATATTAAAATTTTAAATTATTTAAATTTTTTACTTATTAAATTTTTTAGATTATTTAAATATTTATGATTTAAATTTTTTGAATATTTATTTTGAAAAAAAATTATTTCCTTTGTAGTATTTTCAATTAAAAAATTGATTAATGTTATTTTCTGTTAATAATAAATTTTTTTAATTGAATTTTAAAAAGAGTTTGGTTATGAGTGTTGATCAGAATTTTCAATAGTGTGAAATTAGTATGTTTTGTTTTGAGTTATAACAATTTGAATTAAAGTTTTGAAAACTCTTTCTAAAACTCATAACTAAACAAATTTTCTTACTTCACATGTCAAATCAAACTTTCAAAACTCAATTTCACATATAATTCAAAACTCAATTCAACACTCTATTCAAAAATCATAACCAAACAAATTTTCTACGCTCAAATCATAATTTCACAACTCACAAACTCAAAATACAACTCATACTCTCAAATCATATTTATAAAATTCTACCGAACGCAACCTAAAATTTTGAAAGTTTTTTTGATAGATAAGTGATAACGTGGCATGATGACTGGGCCAATGAGATGGCAAAATTTTGAGAGCAAAAATTGCTTAAAGATAGTACAAAATAACAACATGATCAACATATCAGTCTCTTTTATTTTTATAAATCGCTTATAGATAAATAAATTTAGTTAACAGGACAGATTATTAGTGTCTATTTTTTCTTTTGCCTTGTAATTTTTGGGTAATTTTGTTTATACAGAAAAAATAAATAAATAAAACTTGTTACCCCTTAATTTTTCAAAAAAAAAATATTATACTTTTATTCCTTTCTAAAATTATCAAAATCAAAATTCTCAAAATTCTAATCCTAATTTCTCAGCTTACCTATCTTTTCACCACCGCGTTCGGATCCTCTAGAGTTTTTTTTCCTAAAGTGATCTCTAGAGTAGTTCAATGTGGTGCAACACCTATCCCACTTGAGTAACCAAGGGCTGAGATCAATTCCTCTTAAAAACGACGTCGTTTTGGTGATGGAATTCAAAAAAAAAAAATATTCCTTCAGTTTCAGAACGAAACTGTAAGTGAGAGAGAGAGGAGAAGGAGAAGGAGGAGAGAGAGGAAGGGTTGAGCAAGAAACCCAAGAGTTCGCCGCCAAAAGCAGTACAAAATGAAAGCCCAAATCTTGATTTTGGTTGGAAAGTAATTAAAAAAACAAATTTATGACCCAATTTTTCTGTGGGTTTGATTTTAATTTTTCAAATATGGGTTTGATGTCAAACAAATTGATGACTCAATTTATTTTTGTTTGAAACATAAAATAAGAAGCAATTAATCTGGCCCCTTTCTACCTCTCTCTTCTTCCTCTTCCTTCTTCTTTCCTTCTCATGCCGCCGGCCGGCCGCCGCTCCTCTTCTCTTCTCCAACTTAGCTAGCAATCCAAAACCTCAAAAGTATTACAAAAACATAAACACAAAGGCCATCATAACTCACAACTTTTGAATTGTATATCAAGATTTACAACAAGAAAAACATAGAACCCAAAGAACATTTCAACCAATCGAAACAATAAACAACCCAACTATAGATTCAAGGAAGAACAAAATAAATAAATAAATAGAATAGGTTTATTCCAAGGAAAATGAATGTGTATTCCAATATCAGACTTGCTAACCCACCAAATCAAGATCCATGGATTTATAAGATCTTCATTTTCTCCCTAAAAACTAAAACCCATTAAAGAAACCAGTCGAAACAACACCTCCAAAATCTAAGAAACCAAACAGATCAAGAACACCAATACTTATGAGTCCTTCTCAGATGAAAAACATGAAGAAGAAGAAAAAAAAAGAAGATGAGAGAGAAGAGAGAAGAATGAGAGAAGGGGGCGACAGTGAGTAGTGTGGGTTTGGGCGATGGTAAGAAGAAGAGGAGAAAATGTGGCTAGAGATGGGTGGTGGGCAATCTGGAAATCTGCAATAGATTTTTTTTTTTTTGGGTCCCGTATCACCCACCAAAACGACGTCGTTTTGGTGGGTGGATTGATCTCAGCCATCATGTAACAACCTCTTGATTCTTAGTTAAACCATCAATTATATCTTGATTACCATTAAACCGAATCGCTAATGACCGATAAGTGAACTGGATGAACTCTTGAACAAATCAATGAAATCGAAATCAAATCGAATGAGTTCGCTCTTGAATTGCGTGTTGCATCTGTTTGAGTGTATGATTATCTGTTTGCATTTTATGTTTAAACTGCTAATTGAAGGCCTTATCGGCGGCCGATTTATAAACCGTTTGATGTTTTGTAATCAGCATAATATTTGTGATTTTATAGTATATTTATCTGAAAATTTGATTAGGAATGATTAAATTAGATTAAATATTGATTAATTGAAAGTTAGGCTTAATTACGAAATTGCCACCCTTAGTGGCCCTTGTTTATTCATCTTTGAGCCTATTACACTTGACTAAAACATTTCTTCAGCTCATTTCTTTTCTTCCTAACCGACCAAACAAGAATTATAGAGTGAGGGAGAGAGTTTAGAGAGAGACTTGAGCTCACATTGCCATTGTTGTGGAATTGCTTGAAGACTTGAAGGTTGATTGTTAAATTAAGCTTGCTAGACTTGAAAACCAACACTCTAGGTAAGGAAATTCATTGTCTTCTTGTTGTCTTGAGCCTCATTTTGCATCATTCATGTCAATTGTTGAGTTAGAGTGCTAAGAGGTTGGATTATGTTAGAATTGTTGCATGCATGTTGAAATTGTTGGTTCTTGAGGTTGAATTCATGGTCAATTGGTGCATGCAAGCTCATATTCATATTAAGTCCATGATTTCATTTCATTTGCCAACTATGGAGCTCTTTGGAGCAAGAATTGAAGCTTGAATTTGATTTAAAACTCATGCATTGCATGTTTGAAATTATTCTTGAAAATGGGTTTGAAAATGGATTTAATTGACTCACCTTTGGGGCTTGAATTCATAAATTGGCTTTTGAAACTTGTTATACATTGTTTTGGGATGTATTCTCGAATTTGAGCCCAAAAGGTCGAGAATTGAGTTGAGAATGCTTGGTTTGAGCTTGGAAGGCAACTGGAAATTCCAGATTTGGCTTCTTCGCTTCAGCGAAGATTCTCGCCGAGCGACCAACGTTTTCCTCTCGAGCCCCGCCGGCGAAGGATTGGTGGCTCGGCGTAAAAATCGAACATCGTACTTTCTTGTTTCATCGAGACCGCTTCGGCGAAGGAAGGCTCGCTCGAGCGAACCCTTTGATTTTGGAAGCTCGCTCGAAGCGAGCATCGAGCGAGCATCGCGTGTAAAAATTGAGCATATTTTTACTGTTCCATCAGACCGCTCGACCGCTCGAGCGAAGGATTGTTCGCTCGAGCGAAGCCTTTGATTTTGCAACCTCGCTCGAGCGAAGGAAGGCTCGCTCGAGCGAGACCCCTGTTTTCAGCAACTTTTGAAAAGTGTCTTCCAACTGTATTTTTGCATCCTCATCGCATCCTAGGCATTCTTAGGCCTAGTTTAAAGCATCTTAATGAGGATTTAGACATAGAACCACACCGAGGGAATTTAGGGATTTAATTATCATCCTTTCCAACTGTAGACTTAGTGTGTGTTCTATTTTGATTGACTGTTTAGGGTTGACTCTCGGGGACGCGTTCTAGCTCCGATAGCCCAATCCTTTGTGAGTAATGATTGTGTAAAGATATGTTCAAAATGGTTATATTTTGATTCTTGAATCGAACCGCTTTATTGAATTGATATTGTTTATTGAATGAATGTATGTCTGTATTTCAATCAGACATGGCATCCTTAGCACCCATTGTTATTGATATTCTGAGCTCTGTCGGTTTCCTTGTGGAACCATCTTGATTGATGGCCATCATTATTGTTGGTTCAAGAAGGCGGTCCTTTTGGACCTACTGTTTATAGGCTAATGGATGTACCACATATGACTGATCGATTGAAATATTGATTGACTGAAATACTGAAAGATTGAAATACCGTATAATGAATTGATTTCATTACTGTAAGGACATTCATTCATAACCTCTTTACACGTTATGTTATTCACTGGGCTTTAGCTCACTGTTTATATATATATGTAGGTGCTCAGCCGCCAGACCGAAGCTAGGAGCGTGGGATTGGTCCCCAGTTTTGTCAGCCAACCTGTGCGCCTCACTGTGAGGTTCCGAGACGCCATGGCATCGGGGGATTGAGTCCCCGTACTGAATGTTTGTATTGTACTTTTTGGTATAGAGTGTACTGTTTTAAACTGTATGAATGCATAAAATGTTTTTGACATACAGATTTTCACAGCTCTATGGACACTAGTTACTTACTGTTTTGGCTTCCGCCAGCCTCAGACTACGATTGATGTATTCGTTATGTAGGCCTTGGTAATCTCGGATTCTTGGCGATTCTGATGCTAAACCCATAGGGCCGGGTTTGGGTCGTGACACATCAGCTCCGGTAGTGGGACAAATGTCGTGCTATAAAGAACTACTCTAGAGATCATTTCAGGAAAAAAAAACTCTAGAGGATCCGAACGCTTCACCACCATTGCTATTGTTTCCGACAACCCCCCCTTCCAATCTCTAGCAAGCCCCTCCACAACTTTTGCCATGTTCGAATGCTAAACCCGTCGGCAATTCCCCTCTTCAACCCATTTCTCCCAACGATGACCTCCACCATCGTCCATTGTTACTCCTTCTCTCTTTTTATCTTTGTCGGTTCTCGTCATTGACCCCTGCCCCATCATGATCCAACATTGATTCCCATCATTTCCAGTTGAGGTTCTCAACACCACTCCCAACACAAACTAGTCCCGTTCCTCTCCATCGCTCAAGAAAGAAAAAAATAGAAAGAGAAAAAAATATTGGCCTAGAGTTTTTAGATTGGAAGAAGAATACAAAGAAGACAATGGAGACTTAGCAATAGGAAAGGGTTTGCTAGTGGAAGAGGGGGTCATCAGTGCTCACTAGGGATGGAGTATGTGAACGATGGGGAAGGTTTTAAGATCTAAAAATATAAGGAAAAATGAGTTTTTAATTCACAAGTTTTGTGAGAGTTTCAATATCTCAATCTTAATTTAAAAATATTAGAGATTTCAAAAGTTTTACCAAAATTTCTACCAAATGTCTCACATGAGTTTGGGACAACCTACATCCACATTTAATAAAAATTTTGGTAGAACTTTTGGGACTCTAGTATTACTCATCTTAATTTCTTAATTTTTTGATTTAAAAAATAAATAAAAACTTAGCATTTATTGATTTCTCCCAAGTCTTTTTGGCTTCCCATACACACTCTTTCAACTTCTCTCATACCTATTTAATTATTTTAGAAATAATAATTATTTTAGAAATAATCAACTTCTCCTACACCTATTTAATTATTTTAAAAATAATAATTATCCCTTAATTTATGGATTTCAAATGAAAAAATAACAAAAATATTTCATAATCTCTCCATTCTAATTTATCTCTTCGATTTCCAAAAGAAAATATTAAAAATTGCCTTCATTTTCTCTCCCTCAAAAAAACAAATAATATTTTTCATGAGAATTGTAGATATCTATCTATATCTTATATATTATATTATAACACTACAAAAAAAATTAAAAAGCAGATATACAAACAGATAAAATTAATAAATATGATTTTTATATATTCAGTTAAAATTTTTCTTTTGCCTCTCAATATCCAATTCTAAATTTTAAAAATCTTTAAAGTCTATCTAAACAAATCTAATATATTTCACACCGTCATACTTTAAATCAATAAAACTCACATGTTTATCACATATCTAACTCACATCATAACTGACCTAAATAATAATAATTAAAAACAAATAGAACCATAGATAAATTAAATTTAAAAAAAAATAGAAACCATAACTCCATCTTAAATAAATTGAAAAAAAAATAAAAATAGAAACCACACAAAAATAAAGAAGATAAGAATTTAGATATAGATCTCAAAAAGATATGACAATATCTAAATTTGAATTATGATTTAATAAGATAATTATCTTTTTTTTTTAATGTATATCTATTAAAATTTTAAATCACTTAATGGGACAAATTAATCAATTTTCAAGGCTTATTTAAAGACTAATCTGATTAGTCATCCCAACTCCTAAACTTCACAGGCACTGTTGGAGGAGCTGACGGATTAGGCGAGACGATGTTTAAGTTGTTGGGGGTAATATCTTATCACTCCATAAATTTATTTGTTTTTTAATTTTATTTTTTTCCCTATAGGATTCTCTTTCTCTGTTGTTGGTTTGGTTTTGATTTCGATTTTAGTGAGATTTATGTGTTTGTTTACAGGTTTACATGATAGAGAATAATTATTGGTGATGATGATTGCAATTGAAGTATCTATGCCCATTATGTGCCAAAGATTTTGATCGAATTTTATTTTTTTCAATGAAAACCGTAAAATTGAAGTAAAAAAATGGATATCGATTATTTTATTTTTTATTGTCATTTTATTTTATAGAAAATGTGAAAATTTATTGAGAATTCAAGATTGTACTATAACATTAGATTTTTATATAACTAGGTAAATTTAAATTTTTAACTATCATTGTGTTTTTTTATTTTTATCCTCTTTATATCCTATTTTACCACTACTGCTATTTGTTAGTTTGTTAATCATAATTCAATTAATTGAAAATGAAAGTTTAATATAACTTTTCATAAATATTAATTAATTTAGTACTGCTATATTTGTATATAATAGCATAATATAGGGATAATCTCCAAATATAATTTCTATTTTTTATGTGATTAAAATAGTCCATCTTAAAATAGTATATAGAGGAGTTAGATGGCTTCTTTTATCTCCAAAAAAACCTAATCTATTTTTTTATATACTTTTTAATTTTTTAAATTGAAATATCAGTTGTTTATGTCCACAAAATAAAATTGATAAACAAATATCCAAAAGCTGCATATTTTTTCCTTTTTCTTTTTTTTAATAGATAGGATATTTACAATTGAAAAATATTTGACACCTCAAAAAAATTTTCATAATCCAACTTATAATGATGTGATCATAAGTGTCAATTTTTATACAAATATGAAAAGAGAATTAATCAAATTATACATTTCAATTAATCACATACTCAAACTTTCACTATTTCAATATGTTACTTCACTATGATTCCAATTAATAGAATATTCAACCCTTAATATTTTTTTTATCAAATTATAATTTGATAAAAATTTAAAAAGAAGAAACGTTGGAATTTTTTTTTTTCCATCAAAATTGATGAAAAGAAAAAAAAAAAAAAAGAGATAAGAATGAAGGTTCTTTTAAAAATTGATAAAAAGTTAATGAAAAAGTTAAAGTAATTCATATCAAATCAATTTTTTTATTCAAATTTAAAATCAAATTAGATAAAAAAAAATTAAAAGAAAATGATGAAAGGTTAAAAATATTCTAAAACCTTCTTATTCTTAAAAATTAGAAATCTGTAACTTAAATTATTAGATTAATAACATGAATATCATATCAAATATTATTAAATATCACTTCGCTTTATATTTAATAATAAAATTGTATGTTTGTCTTAATTATAACTTTTAAATTTGTATATTTTCATAACAAGAAGAGGTATATTATAACTAATGTAACCTCATTTAATTAGGTTTAACATCTTTTTCTTCTTTTTTTTATTACAAATTATCAAAATTGTACTAAATAGATATATATATATATATATTTAAATTTTTTAAACTAATAATTTAAAAAGTTATAAACATAAAAATTAACTTATAAATTTTATATATACTACAAGATAAAATATTAAATTACTTTAACATATTTATAATGATTTTTTTTTTTAAATTTATAAAGTCTCGTGTATAGCATGGGTCCCACTAGCAATAAGAAAAAGAAGAAGGGAATGGTGAGAGATTGATATGGTACGACATTGTAGAGAGGGTTGTCACTATGAATGGTAATGGGTCGGATTTTTTTAGGTTTTACGCTCGAATTCTTAGGCTAAGTTTGGGATATCCCAAATAATCTAAAAAGTCAAAAAGTTACTCAAAAAGTTAAAAAGTTAACACTATTCACCAAAAGTCAACAATTACGGCTGCACAACTCACAATTCAAATTTTCCTCTAAAAACCAATTTTTACAATTTTTTATTACACATTTTTTTATAAAAAGTCAAAAAGTTAACCCAAACATCCATATTTTCAACCTCACTTTTTTAGTCAAAAAAGACAAAAGTGCACTTATTTAGTCTTCCCAAACAAGGCCTTAATTTTAAACTCCACTATTTTAATGATACGATTTTATATTTTACCTTAACCTTGATGGTTTTAACCTATCTATCCTTATACTTTATCCTATTTTATCAATGATCTCCCAAACGTTTTAAATTAAAATCAAGTTGTAACCAATATAATCAGATCAAGTAATTTTACCAACCCTAGTTGTTGCTGGTGGAGTAGGGTTGAGGTTCCTGCCGGATAAGGTGACAGTGGTGCCGACGGTGATGGTTGGAAGTGAGGTCTAAGATTTGAGTTTGAGAAGATAAGATTAAGTTTGATATTATTGTCAGTATAATGAGAAGAAAATAAAATTTTAAATTTTTAAGAAAGGTGTAAAAAGAAAATAGATGTAAGAAATATATTTTGTGGAGTAAGGCCTCGTTTGGGAACAGGCTAATTTAGTAACTTTTTGGCTATTTGGCTAAAATGTGATGTAAAAAAAACTAATATGTTTGGGATGACTTTTTGACTTTTTACGAAAAGATGTGCAAAAAGTAGAGAGAAAAAGGAATCTTTGACTTTTTGATATGGGTTGTTGGCTTTTTGACTTTTTTAATAACTTTTTGACTTTTTGACTAAAATAGCCTCTTGCCAAACAAGGCCTAAGTAGAATTACTCGTAATTTTTACCTTAGAAATGATATCTTTTTGGCTTTTCGACCTAGCCCAAAAATTGAACATAAAAAATGTCCAAAAACAACATTTTGCCCAGCGGGATGACGAGGGAACTATCCATACAAGGGGAAAAAATTTCAAAGTAAATCCAAAGCATCACAAGGCTGTAAACAAATAAAGGTTTGTTTAGGCCGATTGGTGTTAGGATTATTAAAAGATAGTGCAACAATGAAAAAAAAAGAGAAGAAGAAGAAGAAGAAGAAGAAGAAGAAGAAGAAGAAGAAGAAGAAGAAGAAGAAGAAGAAGAAGAAGAGGAGATAATTCAGAGGATAAAAGCGAAATTAATCAAAAGACAATAAAATGAATACACACACAAAAAAAAAGAGTTCTTACCTAAGTAGATAAAAATATAGGCTGTTGCTTCTTCTCCAGTATCACATTTAACAATGAAAATTTAAATTGAAACAAAAAATTGCAGAAAGGAATTATGGAGACAGGGCCGGCCTTGAGTTTCCGGGGCCTAAAGCGAAATAATTTTTTGAGGCCTTTTTAGATATTTATAAAAAATATAAATAAAAATCACTCTGTTTAGTTTAGAGTTTTTAAAAATAATTGTCTGAGTTTGCAATTCGTATTTTTTTATATTTTTTGTATTTGGTGACTTTTTTTTAAAAATATATATAAATATTATAGTTTTTAAGCGTATCTAAATTAGATGTATCTACAAAATAAATAAATAAATATTGTGTAAAATATTTTTTAAAAAAAATACTAGAAAATACATAATTGGGCCATAAAGAGAGAAAAAAAATAGGCCACACAAAATTAGGTTAACGACTAATACATATATATATTTTATATATATATTTTTTTAATTGGACCAACAACTAAAACTTATAAATATTTTTTAATTGGGCCTTTTATGAATTGGGCCAAATAAATTTTTTGAGGCCCTCTTCAAAATGGTCTAAATTAATTAAACAGAATTGGGCCATTTTAACTTTTTAATATAATGCAAAACTAAATTTGGGGCCTTTTTTTAGGCTTAATTTTTTGGGCCCTAAGCACAGGCCTCACCAGCCTTAGCCCAGGGCTAGCCCTGTATGGAGAGAAAGGTAGTGTTCGATAAAGTTAAAAATTTAAGATCACAGGAATAATTTAAATTGTTTGGCAATGTAAAACCGTACATGCTTATCATAAATTTAGAAGGGAACAAATGATATTTTAAGGAAAGTAAATTTGTAAACACATGGCAACAAATAATTGGATAAATATAATTTGTTCGGTAACATAACACCAAAGTAATTCAAAAAGAATTGATGTAATGAGAAAAATCTACAGGGATTTTGAAAATGGTTTAATTTATGATTAGTTTTGGTAATTATAAAGAGTGTAACGAGAATTTTAATTTTTTCTTAATAGTGTAATGAGAAATTGGTGTAAAGAGATAAAATTGTGATGTAAGAATCATTTTCCAATAGAAAAGAAGGGCAAGATAAGGGTAAATTACATTGCTTAAAATATGAATTTCCTTATATGGTTTTGAAAATTATATCATGTCCACTGAATTTTTTAATTTCATAACAAGTAGTCTCTTTTATTAATAAATTATCAAGTCAATTAACAGTTTTTAATGATGTCATAAATATATTTTAATTAATAATTCAAGCAATTTTATTATTGTATAGAAGAGTAGTTAGAAATTTTATTTTTTTTTAATAATTTTGTTAAATAAAGATTTCAAACCACAAGAGACAATTTGTATTTTAAACAAATCTCATGAATATATTTATAATTTATACGTATATATTATAAAGAATGAAAATACATAGACAAAAATTTTAAAAAATAAAATAAAATTGACAAATATAGTACACGAAGAAATAACACTCGAAAAGAAAAACACATGAATTGTTACCCTAAAATTTAAGAATAAAAAACAACATTCATTTCCCTTCTGTACCCTTGTATATATAGAGGTTAATGTATATATAGAGGTTAATTGAGGTTGATTTGGAAATTAGAAATTTAATTGAGGTTGATTTTGGATTTTCACATTTTCTCGCACTAAAACATGGTATTGTTTTACAAATTGGTTAGCAAGGATATGAGCATATTGCACAACAATAATACTTTGTAGCTCGAGAAATTTGGCCCGAATGTGGCTCAAATATCCAAAACGACATTGTTTTGGGTATTCTGTTTTTTTTTTTCTTTCTTTCTTTTTCTTTTTCTTGCTTTCAAATACAAAAGAGAGAAGAGGGGAGAGAAGAAAGGAGGAAGAGAAGGAAAAGAAGAGGAAGAGAAGGCGATGTCTCTCTCTCTCTCTATCTCTCTGTTGGTGGGTATCACTGATCGCCTCTTTTAGACTCTAGTTCTTTTCTTTCTTTCTTTTTCTACTTGATCTGGATATGAATTTGAAGATGATGATGTTGATCTGGAGATGATGATGTTGATCTGGAGATAATGATGATGTTGATCTGGATCTAGATCTGAAGATGATGATGTGTTAATGAAGATATTGATTTCAAACTTTGTTTTCTCTATATATATATATTTTTTAGTTGATCTAGATCTGAAAAACATAAAATAAAAAATTAAAATTAAAATTAAAATTAAAATTGATGATGATGATGATGATGGTGATGATGTTGATGAAGATGTTGTTGATGTTGATGAAATCCAGCTCCTTTTGATGATGATGATGTGTTGATGAAACCCGAAACCCAGCTCCTTCTTCTTCTTCTTCTTCTTCATCTTCAGAAAAACGCAAAAAAAAAAAAAAAAACGACATCGTTTTGGTGTCGGGTCATTCGAGCCATACTAATTTCGAGCTACCAACCGGAATTAATTTCACAATTAGGCTAATTATGTTGGGATGTATATCCGAAAAAACCAACAAAAATCATCATGAATAATTGAGAAGATGAAAGAATTCGGAACAAAATTATGACTTGTAGATATTAGAGGCAATTATCAACATCACACATGGATGTTGAAACCTAAATTAAAATTTGATAGTTTAGCAGAGAGCACCAATAGTGTGTTTGGTTTAAGTTTTTTAGATTAAATTTTTTAAAAATTGAGTTTTTTGATTTTCATAATTTTGTTGTTTTTAGTGAATATTTGTAAATTTTTAAACATTTTTTTTTACTTTTTTAGATGCACCTTACTTAGATGTATCTAAAAAGTAAAAAATTTGTGAAAAAATATTTTACAAAATTAATAAATATATAAAAATATAAAAAATGTACTGAATTTTCATATTTTTTTATATTTTTAGTATTTAGTGAATTTTTAAAAGGTTTTTTTTTCACAATTTTTTTACTTTTTGGGTATATTTATGTTAGATATGTCTAAAAAGTAAAAAAAAATGCTTAAAGTATTAAAAAAAATTCAATAAAAACAAAAAAAACGAAAAATAAGAAAGTAGAATTTTTTGAAAAGTGTTTTTGCAAAAGAGGAACCAAGCAAAATAAATTTGTTTTTTTCAACATTAAAATTTATGGAAGAATGATTAAATTCTGAGTTGCACTCTTTTGTTAAATTCTTTTTGTCAGTGAATGACAAAGTTAAATGATGTGTACTATAAAAATGCTACAATGTGTGCTACTCAAAATGGGCATCAATATAAAAATTTAAAATTATAATTTTTGTGATGAAAGTTGTAAATTTTTATTAAAAGAGTTCTGATTTGTTTTGTACCAGTTATGAATGACAAAGTTATAGCACTCTTAATGAATAGAAGTTTGTTAACTATTATAGTTAGTTCTGTCTTATTTTTACTCCATTTGACGGGTTAGTTAATACAATTGTTATTTTCACAAAATTATTTCAAACTAGTCACATTTGAAAAATTTTGAAAGACTTTTTAAATATTTTGTGTGAATATATAAGTAAAACAAATGGTAGAGTTTGGAATATATGGACAAAAAAATAATTAAGAAAAATGAAAAATATTATATATACATATATTAGCTAATAAAAAATGAAGCCTATAATTGAAATTACTCTCAAGTGTTTATTCTTTAATTATGAATGACATAATTATATTTTTTTGTAATAAATAAAAAAATTATACATTGTTACAAGACAACCCTTCTTGGTTTGTCGGAAGACGGTTGAAGGATCAGGAGCAATTTGGAAATTTGATTAAAAAAACCAACTTTTTATCAAGTTCTCTAAAAAAAATCACTAAAAAAGTCAAAAAGTCAATTTTTTATCAATTTTTTAATATATACAATAATACACAAAATTTACTTAGATAGACCTAAAAGTAAAAATAAAAAAATTAAATAGCTTTGAAAAAAGTCCATTAAAACTAAAAAAAAAGTTTTTTTTTATGAATTTCCTCCCCACCTATTACCCTTTAAAATTTACAAATTTGACCCAAAAAAATGCAACCAATCATTCTGTCCGTATACAAATTTTGTTGGAACACCGTTAAATCTTTCAAATCAAAAAACAAGTAACACTTGTCTTAATCATTGTCAGTCGTTTTGTAAAATATATAGAAAATATATTATATCCATAATGGATTTTTATCAAATTTTCTTACTATCAAAATAAAATAATAAGCTATGCAAATTAGCATTTCCACGTTGCTGATAGAAACAATACAGTAAAATACTTCTCATAGAAGCATATAAGCATTCTACAATCACCCATTTTGCCAAAATTTAACTACGAAATAATAGAATAAAAATTTCATTGATGTTTCCTGCTTCCCATTAAAAAGATTATCAATCAAAAACTCTGCAACAAAATTTTAAAGACTTTCCAACAAAATGAGATTATGCAAGTCTTACACCAGAAAAAGAAAGCTCAGGTAACAACAGATCAAGCCTCCGTTACTGGATATTCGAAGACAACATCTTTACCAGAAAGCTTCCGGTACACTCCAGTAAATGTCTCAAGCTTGTACTCGGTGTCATTGCGTGCCTTGGGATCCAAAAATATCTGTCAAAAAGTATGGGAAATTGTCGTCACGAAAGTATGCACATAATTGTAGGGGACACCCAAATAACAAACAGAAAAGAACAATTTTCTTGCCATCCTTCACCCTATAAAGCTTGCAATTAATTTGATTGTCTTCTTCTTCTTTTTACATTGAAAAATTACCTTGATTATCTTTGACCCGTCGATCCTGTATCTGATGCGCTTTCCAACAATCTCAGCAGGATACACAACATCCTCGAGCATGGCATCATGCACAGATGTAAGTGTGCGGGACCGTGGTCTCTGAACAGCAGAGCCTTTCTTTGGCGGCCGCATTATTCTTCGGGTGGCAATGAGAACGACATCCTGACAACATCCAATAATGACTGTATGATTAAATAACATTCAGAATAGCTTGGAAGAAATGGTCTGCCAATAAGCAAAACATTGATGATGTAGGCTTCTAGCTGGTAATTACATGTCAGTGAATGAATCTTGATTGGCCGTTTCAACAACAAACTAGTTTAAAACAAGGACAAAACAGAGAAAACAAATACTTGAATCAAACAAAAAAACTCAAATTCATTCATCCGAAGTCTCACTACATGAATACTAGAGATGGACTACTTAAAGCCTGATAAGTTCTAACTGAATTGATTGAACAATGCTTTTTTGTAAGTTAAATTGATAAAACATACAAAGATCATCTTGATTTGTTGATTTTAAAATTCCATTTCAGATTCGAAGAAAATGGAAAAAAACAGCTTCTTTTAGAAAAAAACATCCTGACACTGTTGGAAAAAAATTCTCAAACCAAAGATTAGAAAAATCAGATTTTATAATAATCTTCTTTAAATGCTTTCAGCAAAGCAATTAAAGTAGGACCCATAAAGGACCTGATATATCCAGATGATGCTTGGGAACAATTTTCTAGGAAGTTGAAATTGTTGAGTAGATAAGAAAAGAAGATAAGTAAAAGCATAACATGAGGTAAATACAGAAGTAACATTCCAACTGGTCAAGACAACCAAATCATTTCCAAGTACAGGAATAAATCAGGTATTCTCTTCATAAATAAGTTTTTGTATATGATATACTATTATGCTTGGGAATGATGGGTCTTCTAAACCTCCATTTGTATATCAACCATAAGCAAAAACAAAATTGGCAATCATTTGGTCATAATCATAACAAATAAGATTTACAGTTAGAAACACAATTTTATACATATGAAGCTTACCTTCCCACTGAACTTCTTCTCAAGTTCTCTGACTAGCCTAAGATGAATCTTGCGAAATGCTTTCCGCAATCTATAGGGAACATGAATAACAACAGCTTTGCGATTTCCAGACACATCAATTTGACTGCAAAGAGAGAACAGTTTATCATTATAACGAGCCCATATCATTAAAAATTGTCGAACATATTAACCATACAGTAAAATCCTTACACTGCTGAGTTAATGTAAAGGTCTTTCAAATCACTTTTAAGCTCCAGGTTCGTATTTTCCAAATCAAATAGCGCCTGCAAAGAGAACAAGGCTTGGAAAGTTCATCATATGCTCTTTCACACTGCTAGATACTTATGGACAAAGGCCGTAAAGATATCTTCAACAACAGAGAAAATGACCTGTGCAACTGTCTCCTCGAATTCAGTGGGTTCAGCATCCTTATCTTTGTGGATCTTCTTCCTTGAAGTGTACATTTTGACAGATCTAGTATTAACAATTGGGATAAATCAAACGTATCATTGGAGTAGAATCAGAGATCAACCTAAGAGCAAGATACTTATGCTGTGGAACGTAAATCAAATATAACTACAATTCACACACCTAACCACGGGCTGTGACGACGAAACTAAGTGATAATTCATTTGACATTACCAGAAATAAAATGAGAGAAACTAACCAAGGGCTGTGACGATGAAGCTAATGAGCTCACCCATATACATATGCATATCCTAGAGGTGTGGGCACACACTGAGCATGTGCAATTTAAAACAACCATGGAATTTATTTAAGTTTGAATCAGTTAAATCTGAAAAACTTACAGAGGTTTAAAACAGAAGAGCTATTGGATTAGAAGTATATTAGGTATCCAAAAAACTGAGACAAAACTTCAAAAAGTTGTGTGCTTTATATTTTATAGTATAGATATTATTGATACACACAAACATATATATAACTGCAATGATTTCAATTCTAAATTCCTGACAAATTGTATATTAATTACTCGCATGGCTTGACTAAACCTATCAGTTAAAATTCTTCAAACAGACAGTTACTACATCAAATAAAAACGATAAGTTATACTACATCAAATTTCTACAAATTAAAAGTTAAATCTTTTTTTTTTTTTTTCAAAGAAAAATTTCAATTTTTTTTCAAATGACATAAGAAGAAGAAGAAGCTATCAGAAATGATCAGACATACCGATCTAATCGAAGGCGAGGATGGAGCTACAGGCTGCTGCTGAGGAGGCGCGCAGAGAGAGACGAGAAAGATGGAAAGGATGGAACCCTAGAAGATTTTATACTCCTATAGTATTTTTCTCCAGAACATTTTTTTTTTTTTTTTTTTGAACGATCTTCAGTATATTGTATAAATAAAAAATAAAATAAATATATTGTTGCTGGGCTGGACTAGACACATATCTAAATTCCAAACTCGGCCCGTTAATTAAATGGGACTTAGAAATTGGCCCAACTTTGTGTTACGGCATCTCTTTTTCAAACTCAAAAAATAAAATTGGAAAAAATAAAAATAAAGATAAATTACGGGTCAGTTTTATGTTTTATGTGATGGATTTAAATATTTATAAGTCATTTAGACTATGAATCAAAATATTTTAAATTGTTTATTTTGCCTCATCACTTTTAAGAATATTGAAAAGTAAAAAATGAATAAGACTTGTAGGTAAATAAATTTGGTTAATAAGACCTGTAATAAGCTTCCCTTGAAATGAGCCAACAAGCCAATACCCTGGCTAGGATTAGAATTTAGAGAACAAAGATAGAATTAGAAATAGTGTAAAAATCTAAAAAGGAATTATCAAAAAATTATCAAAAAAAAAAAGCTTAACTTTATTTAAATAACAAAAATCGCTCATTACATCCCTAATTTTTTTAATTATATTTTTATTTCTATTTAAAACTACCAAACTGCACTAGAAATTTGAGCCTGAACTCTCTTGAAAATAAGTTTCAATATTAAAAGCACATAAAAAGATAGATTATGTCTCTAGCTCAATGGCATTATTCTACGAAAATGATCCAGAGCACGAAACTCTACGGCTCGAAATTTTTTTGCCCTTTTCAAGCAAAAGAGCTCTACACAAACAGAGGGAAGAGGAGAGGAGAAAAAGGGAGAGAAGAGAGGAGAAGAGAAAGAGGAGAAGGCTACTGTCATTGCTCTGCCGCTGTCAGAAGACCACCTCCTCGCCGATCGTCGCGATCATGATCCAGCCCCCCTCTGTCCGATTAAATCCTGACTGCCAGCGCTCAAGACCCCCACCTCCTCCTCCAGCCCATTTTTATGGCCCCCTCCCCTCCTTCCTTCCTCCTCCTCCCGATCTTCTTCTCCACCCTTTTTCTTCTTCTCCCTTCTTTTTCTTCTTCCTTTTCTTCTTCTTCTCCGTTCTCCTTCTACCGATCTGTAACAACACAGGAAAAAAGAGAAAGAAAAAAAAAAAAAAAAAAGACACCAAAATGACGTCGTTTTGGTGTCGAACCAAATTCGTGCCAAAGAATTTCGAGCTACGTAGCGGGGCCGATTATTCTAACATGGGCGAATCATACTAATGGCAGATTTGTGTCACTTTAATTCTTAATTTTTTAATTGTGACACATTTGAACTTGAATTTTAAATTTTATTTAAAATAAGGACAATTGAAAATAATATTGCTCAATTTCAACAGCAAAATCCTTAATTTGATAAAAATATATACTTTGAAAAAAAATAAATGTCAAAAAAACTATTTTTAAATTTTAAAAATTTATTTCTACTCACTAAAAATACAATTATGTAAAATTAATAAATCTTTTACACATTTATTTATTTATTTTTTTACCAAATTAATTTTTGTTATGTGTTTGGATGATAATCATGTAATGGGATAGTTGTTTTTATTTTCATCAAATTAGTTTTTATTTTTCTAAAAATCAAATATGACGATAGCTTTAATATCATTATAAAACCAATTCATTAAATAAAAAAATCCAAAAATAAAAATATTTCATGTATTAAATGTATCGATTATACATTAATAACCACCTATTACGTGATCATCATCCAAATACAGAATAAAAATTAATTTGGTAAAATAAATAAATAATGTAAAAGATTTATCAATTTTACATAATTTTATCTTTGGTGGGCAAAAATAAATTTTTTAAATTCGAAAATATTTTTTTGACATTTATTTTTGTCAAATTAGTTTATATTTTATCAAATTAACGACTTTACCCTTAAAATTGAGCAATGATATTTTTAATTGTCCTTATTTAAAACAAGATTCAAAATTTATAATCAAATATATTACAATTGAAAAGTCGGAACTAAAGTGATACAAGTCACAAACTATATGGACTAGTAGTGTAATTTGCCATTCCAACATTATCATTTGAGAAGTAGAGTGTTTAAACTTCACTAAAGATAAGGTTAGGTTGTATAATTAATGTTTGGATGAGTTAGGGCTAGTTTGGCATAACCTAAATAAGCCAAAAAGTCAAAAAGTCACTATCTTATTTAAGTCACATCATCTTATTTAAATCACATCACCTCTCTAACACATCACATCAAACCCAACCCAAACCCAACCCAAATCCATCAATAAGTCAAAAAGTGCACTTTTTTAGGACATCCCAAACCAACCCTAATACTAATGGTTTTTATAATTTGAAACTTGTATTATTTTGATTCAAGAGCTTTTAATTGTAATATATTTGATTTTAAATTTTAAATTTCGTTCTAAATAATAACAATTGAAAATATTGTTACTTCATTTTAAGAGCAGAATCGTCAATTTGATAAAATATAAACTAGTTTGACAAAAATAAATATCAAAATTTTATTTTTAAATTTTTAAAAATTATTTCTACTCACCAAAGATAAAATTAGATGAAAATGATAAATCTTTTACATTTTTATTTTTTTAGTTTTTAATATGTGATTAGATGATAATCATGTAATGAGTGATTGTTTTTGTTAATATTTTTGAATGGTTATCATACAATAGATAGTTGTATTTGCTGTTAACTGATATTTTTAAATGGCTATCACGTAATAGATGGTTATTAAACTTTTAATATATAATCGATATGTTTCATATATAAAATGTTTTTAGTTCTGAATTTTTTGATTGAATAAATTTGTTTAATAATGACATCAAAATTATCGCCATATTTGACTTTTGAAAAAATAAAAATTAATTTAACAAAAATAAATATAAAAATTTCTTATTTATAACCTCTCAAAAGATAAAATTATATAAAAATAATACATTTTTGATTTTTTTTCAACAATTTAAATTTTAGTTTCTTAGAAAATTTTTTGAAAATAGATTCGGAAAATCAAACCAAACAGAACTTTATAACCAAAAAAATTCCAACATTATTCATTAAAAAAAAAAACTATATATTTCAAACAATATACAAGTTAATCAATACAAAGTAAATTGTATTATAAATAATAACAATTAGAAAAAATATAATAAATCCTATCGTTTTAACATAGTTATATTCTTTTCTTTTTCAGTAAAAGTAAGTATGAAGACATAAAGATAAACAAAATAAAATATACATTTTAGTATAAAAGAGACAAGATAATCCTGCATCTAAAAAAAAAAATTAAACTAATAAAGAAACAGAAGAGAATACATATATACAAATGACATATTTTATTAATAAATAAATCATACTTGCATAATAAATGATCAATTTTTTTAATAAATAAATATTTAAATCAATTAATAATTTTTAATAATATGAAAAATATTGTTTAGTTAACCATTTTGTTAATAAATAAAATATTAAGTCAATTAATAAATTTTAACGATATGAGAAATATTTTTCAATGAACAATTTTGATAATTTATTATTGCGTAGGAGAGTAGTTATTATTTTTTTTTTTCTGATTATTGGGTTAAATTAAAATTTATAACAAACAACAGTTGTAATTTGTATTATTATAGGACTAATTCATATTTTAAACAAACATTATGGGTGTATTTGTAATTTGTTAAAATTGACCAGAATGTTTGTATATTTATGAGAAAACCTTCATTCAAATTGTTATACTATTAATAAATTATACAAAATAAAAGGGCAAAATATGAAATTCCCAAACAAGTTAAGGGCAAAATAGGCAAATCAAAACAAACCTTCTCAACCAAAGCAGCCAAAATGTCTTACATAATTTCCAAAATGCCACCACTCAAATTGTTTCACCAACTAACTAAAGGGCAAAATAGCAATTTCAAAATAAGCTAAGGGCAAAATAGGAAAATAAATGACAAGCCATAAGAAAAAAGAGCTTCTTATATAGATATATATATATATATATATATTCGAATTTTGTATACCACCAACTAGTGTTATTAGAGTGACTAAACGCTCACCTAAACGTGAAGCGAGGCGAGGTAACCCTTTAACGCTTTATACTTACTGAGATGAGGCGAAATGGTGAAATAAAGTCAATGTGCATGAAGTGAGGCTTAGGTGTCAAAACGAGAGGCAATGCGAAGCATCGCTTCACCATTTTTTGTCTGCTTTCAGTTCAAAAAATCTGGGCTCTTGATTTGAATGACTTTTGTACTATTTGTAGACATGCGTTGCACTTTATAATTGCTTTCTATTAAATAAGAAGTCAAAACCTTAGTCGACATCGTTCCAGTCGACAATTGCTTTCAAAAACCTTGCTGATTACCTACTTCCTACATTGTTTCAATCGAAAGAGGAAATGAGTACCTGCTTCTTCTTCTTCCTTTCCTCTCTTCGTCTTTTTCTACTGCTTCTTCTTCATTTCATCTTCTTTTCTACTTTGAACTCCCTTTTTTTTTTCTCCTCTTCTTCTTTTTTGACAGACCTTTTTTTTCTTCCATGGTTATTATTTTGTTTCTCTTCTTATTTATTTTGCTAAAAAAAATTTCAATTAATTTTACTAAATTGATTTTACAATTGTTTAATTATTTTATTGTGTTGTTTTACAATTATTTTGCTGTGTTAATTGTATAACTATTTTACTAAAAAATTCCAATTAATTTTGCTAAAACACTATTTTTCCATGGTTACCTCTGCTAAAAATATATTGTTCTTTAATTTCTTTGTTGGATATTTTCTGTTGTTCATGGATATTTAATATTTGGAATGATAAATACATGATGGTTCTTGAAATATTTATATTTTTGTTTATACTATTTATTTAAAAAAATTATCCTTTGTGGTTGCCTCGATTCGATAAAGCCCTCACCTCGCCTCATCGCCTTGCGCTTAAGTGTTAGGAGACCTTGTCACCTCAAGTTCGTTTTTCACCATAAAAAACACTGCCACCAACTCAATTGACAAAAACTTGTACTGATATAAATTAGCAGCAGTACTATTCTGGTTTATAGGAACCACTTCAACAAATGATTGGGATGATCTCACTTTTGTCCTACCCTTGAACTGACCAACTTCAGGAAGCAAGTGATACAATTGAGCCTTTTGAGGAATATTATGATGTCTATAAGCTGTCTGGGCAATGTTTCTTTCTTCTCCACAGTTAGTCATATCCCCTACTGTCTATCCAAACCACTCAGCCAAGACAAGATCACTCTTGCACCCTTCTCCCATGAACAATCCAGCATCAGGTCGTGGCCGACATTCCCTTCAACGCAGACAGGTGACACACCATAAAACTTGCCCGTTTCGATGAGCCCTTCGGCATCCTACAAACATCACTTATTGTGTTACTTCATTACTATTTATCAACTAATGTACTACAAATTAGCAGACGACGGGCTATAAAAATAACTACTTACAGGCAATAGAAGAGTTCAAAAAACTGAAGCAATTATAAGCTGGCTGCAATGGCGAATTATTTTAAAAAAATATTTCACAAAATCTATATAAAAAATAAAATAAATAAACTCCTCATTTTGTATGAAACACTAGAAAACTGTTTTCAAACTAAAATGAAAACTATAGGTGTTCTCAAACGCTTCGTAGTTTGTTATTTCCAAAGACACAAAATGAAAAGGTACCAAACAAATTCATATTTTCTTTCTAATATATAAAGATAAATATTGGTAAATACCAGACTTTGTTACAGCAGCACAGAGAACTATACTGTGGTTCACTGTGCGCACAAGTGTATATCTATCTAGCATAATGTTTGTTTACCACTATGAAGTCCTGATTTGCTCCAAGCACAAGAACTTCAATGGAAGCGTTTGGTACTGAAGGAACAGGAAGAGATGCATTAAGCTTCCTTAGATCGAACAATGGCATCCTTGAACTTTCTGTCATTAGCTTTTGGTAACTGAGGAAAATAAAAGAAAAATCAATACTCAATTCTGATAAGACAACAGATAACCTAGGAGATAAAATATTAACTGAACTAGTACATTTTTACAATATGACAATAATGAAGGTCATAATCGTCCAACGGATTCAACATGGTCGATAGGGGGAAAAAGACCCGGAATTATGTTGATTACAACCCAAATAAAATCCTTGAGCAATGTTGAGAACTCCTAATGCACAATGAGGCTTTCATTAATTTATTTCACATATTAGCATCCTTTTTAGGCAACAAAAATTACAATTTTATAGTGGAATTATTGAGACATGGCAAACAAAATACTTGTGAAATGTAAATATTGTTAAACAATTGGGTATATAACAACTATAATTTTTGTCCAGTAACAGACCCCAAAACTCTAGAAACAATGACTAGGTTCCTTGTAGATAGAAGCGTTAAAAAAATATGTACCGATTGACTCGACTAAAACCTACTGAATTTTTCTAGCTTAAAATTCAGATAAGATTTTAGTTTTCTAAAAAATCGGTTTTCAGTTCGGTTTTATTGTGAACACTAAAACCGACCAATTCCTTTTTGTACCTTTAAGAAGTATTGGCAGGGAGAGGAATATCACATCACACTGTAAGAGAGGTAAGTAGGAACTAGGTATTGGGCAGATTGCCTTAACTTTTTGTATTCGAAATCAGAATGCCAAAATGGCCCAAGGGCATGAGTACAATTTACACCACATACCCTTCAATATGCATAACTAGGACAACCCAAGCAGTAGCCTGTTTGGGTAAAAAATAGTCTAAAGGTGTCTGCAAAATAATGCAAGTACTAATTTCTCTCTTCATTAAGTGCTCTCAATTTGCATTCTATCTTCACAGCTCTTCTCTCTCTCAAACTCATCAGCTCTTCTCTCTGTGTATGTTTCGAGGACCATGGAGAGGCTCTGTGTCACCACTCTAATCTTGCTGTCATCTCTCCAGCAATGTCGATGACATCAACATCACTGGGTTGAGGATGTCTAAGAATATGAGTGGATCATCTTAAATTGGGTGCACATTTTTGACTCACTGAATTCCATGGTACAATTTTTCTGTGTGGATAGATCTCATTAAACCAATATGCATGATCTATATTTATAAAGTTTAGCATTTTGAAAAAACAAAAGGAATAAAATTCTCATGGACAAACCGTAGAACCAGATGATCCTCCATTTCTGCAGAGAAAAATGTTTCCTTACAAAGAGGCAGTGAAGTTTGGAAACCTTTGGCTGCCAAGCTACGTGTCACCTGATCAATGTTTCAAATCAATCAGTGTCTCGGTCATTAGAAAGACTGAATAAGCGATGTTCTGCATTTATTGTAAATGCAACAGAATATTAAAGAGGGAAGGAAAGCTCATCATGTTTTATCAAGCAAACACTCAAAATTGAGAGTGAAAAACTGCAACCTAGTCTAGACCCTGTTTTTACGCTTTGTTTGGATTATGAATTTGGGTAGGGACTACTTAGAAAGGGAAAGAAAAAGACAGCGGATATTTGCATGAAATATAAGCTAAATTTTTTATCCATTTCCCTTGCCTTTTCCTTTGTCTTTCCAAATTCCTACCAAAATCCATGATCCAAACATAGCCTTAGGATCTAAAAACATGATCAGTTTACGCCTACATCTATGTCCTGAGGAATTGAAGAGGAGGAAGTACATGCAAATTACATTAATCAACAGTGTGAGAAAAGACAGACCTTAAAAGCAGCAATAGGCTTGGAAAAGAGATACCGCCACACTAATCCACTACAAAGAGTAAAGGATATTTTAGTCTCAGTTTCATCACATTCATGGAAATAGAAGAGCTCATCTCGTGTAGGGAGTCACCTATTACCCGAAGGGGGCACAGAACAAATAAGCACAGCTCCAGCAAGATCTGGGTGCAAGCTTTTTGTTTCTAGAATCAAGCTCAATTAGTCAGGAGACTGTATAATTTAGGAAGTACCACTTAATTATGAGAAATCAAAAACGAAATCAAAAATCTTCTGATTAGAAAGAATATCATGGACGTGACTGTACTTTTACCATTCAATTTATTAATTGTCTCTTAAAAGTTTATGCTTCTAATATGATATTGAATAATGTACATTGTGCAAATGGAAGTTTATTATCTTTACATGTATTTTTTAATTAATCTATCTACAATAAGAGAGCCTGCAAATCTTGTACTTCATTCGAAAGGCTTATGCCTGACTTATCTACATTTCTTACTTTGGATTCTTAAACATGTATATGAACCAACTAGAGTGGAAGTTTTACCTAAAATTTGTTCACTCCTTATATTGGCGATGTAATACTGAACAATAAGACCTCCAAATGAATGTCCAAGCAACACTGGTGGCAACGTTACTTCTTTCCTGATGAAGTCAGCAACATCTGCTGCGTGTGTCTACTGCAGTAAAGAGTACATAAGAAGTGGATTCCATCAAAAATGAAATAAGGCAAGAAGATCCTAAAATGAGGTAATAGAAGGAGTGGAGAGCTAAATACCTGAAGTGAACCTGCAACTGGACCAGCAGGTGCATCACTTTCACCCTGATTATGTAGAGAAGTATGCCAAACAAGGATTAAAATTTAAGTTCAATGGATAAGTATACTTCAAAAACCAGGAAAAGTATCAAAACTGTTACGTAACCAAAATATTAGCTATGTAGGATCAATAATCAAAATACATATATGAATCTGTAACTTTGATTTTCAGCACACACAATATAAAACTGTCAAAATCATATTTACAGACCTTCCTCCCAAAGGTGTCCTTTTTTTTGGCTTGGAAAGTCCTAAGTTTTAAATCACAAAAAAAAACATCAAATATTACAGTGAAGCTCATTACATGCCTAAAAGCAACACACGTTTAGAAAAGGGAAAGCACTCCTAGCAACTAACACAAAATATAATCTACTAAGTAGATCTAATTAAGACCATAGATAGGCTAACAAAAAACACAAACTGACCAAATGGAACACTGCTAAGGCTATCTCTTATTCATTCCTCCTGTTAAAAAACACTTCTTTCTAGTTCACCTTCACTTGCCCATAAAATATGAAAAAGAAAAGAAAATCATCTTCACATAATTGCATTAATTGTTACTTCAATGGATGTTCAATTCAGAAAGAAAATGGCATCAAGATCTTATGTGACTTTAGTTTAATCTCATCTTTGTGTGTGTGTGTGTCTGAGAGAGAGAGAGAGAGAGAGAGAGAGAGAGAGAGAGAGAGAGAGAGAGAGAGTGAAGGCATGACAGTGGCCTAATGGTAGTTAACCCTAAAATCAATTGAGATAGGCTTCGGATTCAACCCTCCTAAACAAAGCAAATAGTACTAATTTTCCAACCATTGAAATGAACTTTTATCAATTGGAAGTTTGTTATTAACAAGCAAGAATTGTTATAAAATGAATTCACAGACAAATCCCCAAACAATAATTTTCTTTTTTGGATCCGTTATTTATCCAAGAATATGTAGATTGGAACTTCAAACTAGTAATAGTATTTCCATAAGACTATCTCCAACCGTTCACCAAATCCAATATCAAATTCAAATTTGATGAAAAAAAGCTACCTTTTGTGCTCCAACGGTTGCACCAAAACAATATCAAAGTGAGAATGAATCAAAACTTTCACCAAACTGAGAATGGGCTGGGTCTTTCACTAAAACACTGTTCATTACCGTTGTATTTTCATTACCGGATGACACACCAGATGACCCACCGGTTGACCAATTTTTGCAAAATTTTGGTCTACCCCGGGGTCGACCACCCGGATGACCCTCAAGCTTCTCAAGCTTTGTACAGAATTTACTCTTACCGGTCGACCGGCCAGTCATCCGGTGCGTTTTGATGAACACCATTGGAGTGATTGATATCAGATTAAGCCAAACGTCTTTTTTTTACTCAAATTTGGTGAAAAATTTGTTCAACCGTTGGAGATGCTCTAAGAATTAAATCTAAACGCCTCACTTATTGTTGCGTGAAGTTCCAAATTTGGCAAGAAAAACTTCCCTTGCTCCACATTTTCTTTGCAACCAAACAAAGCATTAAAAAGTATTCCACAATTTATATATATATATATATATATACCTGTTTCCAAATCTTTTATCAAATTTAAGTTTGATGAATATTTTGGTGTAAATGACCTCCAATAATTTCATCAAATTTGTATCAAATCAAATTTTCACCAAATATTTCATCAAATCAAAGGCAAAAACAAGTTTTTCACCAAATTTGATGAAAGAAGCTTTTGGTAATAAGCTTGCAATTTTTTAAAAAATATTTGATGAAAGATAGGAGCTTTCAATTTTTTCACCAGATTAAGCTTTTGGTTAAATTTAGAGCATCTCATATCAAATCAACCTTTTTAACTAATTTTTTACCTAGATTTAATGGGGAAAAATGAAAAAATGGAGATGCAATTGCAACACAATCCAAGTGAATTGAGCTTCAAAAATGAAAAGATAGTATCAGGGAAGAAGGAGAGAGAGGACCTGAGCCAGCAAGCTGAGAGCATAGCAATCATACCCATTCTGTGAAAAGAAGGGCAACCAGTATTCAGCCCAACACCACGCTGCGTGAAAGCTTCCATGGATGAAAACTAAAGGTGGGTTTTCAGATCTGTCTCTTCTCTCATTTGGGTTTCTTCTGTAGTAGCGGAGACCCTTCTGGAAGATAACCTCCATGTCCAAACCAGAAGGGAGCTTGTGGAAAAGACGAGACTGCCCTTCCTTCAGCTCGTACGGGACCCGCATTCTGTGCTCCCTGGTGATAACAGAGCGGGGCATTATGGTCATTCTACTGAAGTGAAAGTTTGCAGGAAATGTGCAAAGAACGGCCATTGGCATGACTGAGCAACATCACCTACCCTGTTACCTTCCTTCGTTTTATCCCTGAATTTTAAGACCCCTACTTTTTCCGCACACCTATATTCATTTTTGGGACCATTGCACCTTACCATAAAAAATATAAAAAAAAAATAGCGTAATTTTAATTTTTAAAATCATAATTAAATATAACATGATATATAAATTGAAAATTCCATTAATCATAACTAAAATAATATATCATAATTAAATAAACAAAAAAATAACATAATTTCTTATGCATATAGTACATTCTTTTATAAATGCATATATTAGAATTTCCCTTTATTTTATGCAAATCTTTATTCAAATTTTTGTTTTCACAATTTAGTAGGTTAGTAGTTAAATTATAACGCATATCAACGTCTTTACATAAATTTTAATTTGAAATATCATTCATTTTGACACTTAATTATCATTTCTATGATCACTTGAAACGATTACTCAGAGTCATCCTTACTCAATTCATACACTGTGTGAGTGAATTTCCGATCACACTGCCCTCCTTAGTGATTCAGCGGAAGAACACAGGCAAAGTAGACGGCTCCTGAATCGCAGACAGAAGAAAAGACTCCGGCGGTGGTTCTTCCACCCGGGGGCACTCCGACGATCAAGTCAGTATATCTCTCAAAGATAATCAAGTGCTAAACTCACAAGCTTGAGTATAAACAACGTACCTTAGACCCATGGGGGTGCCTCTCTTTTATAGCCAATACAATCCTAGTCCCAATAGGGGCCCGGTCCTAATGGACTTAGGACTCCTGCTAATCTAGGACTCTCAGTGGAATTAAGACATACTCCCTGAGAGTTTATCTTTACCCCAAACTGAAGTCTTCCCCCAATCTAGTACTCTTGTCCACATCCAGGTTGAGTTCCCTCTTCATTCTAGGACTCTTGTCCCATATCCGCTTATCTCGGATTCCGATATCTTCGGAGATAACCTCGGCTTAACCGTGATTACCTCGGCATAACAATCAGAACACGTGGCACCTAAGCTGACACATCGGCGCCATCTTGGCCACGTGCTGGGGCTCAGAAAATATATCCCCACAACTGCCCCCTAGGTTCTATTACCTCGGCATTCTGAGGTGATGGAACCTATCTCTGAACTTTTTCTCGTACATCGGCCTAAGAACTTACTGGCCGAGATCATTCGTTCCAGGATGGCATGTCCTCTTCAGATTTAAATCAATTCCCTTATTGTGTGTATGGTACGCACCATCTTTCAACCGCTCGGGGACGCGTTTCATTCTTCTGGTCCATCGACGCCCAGCAAAAGCGTCTTTCCTCGCTTCTTGGCCGTCGACGCTGCGTTACCCTAGGCACAATTATTGCTTTGTTTTGTCAGCCGCTTCACCTCGACAAAAACGTTTGTCTCTCCTTCGCTTCACTTCAGATTTGAAATTTTTGTTCTCTTTCTCTCTGAAGCTCTTTCTCTTCGAATTTCTTCCATTGTCCCAAACTCAAGCTCGAAGCTTCGCTTTGTCATTTCTGTGAAGCTCTGTCATTGCCGTTTACGCCACCGACCTCGGCAGAACTCATCTCGGCCTCATCCTTTCTGGTAAGCCCATGTTCCCTTCTTTTCCAGTTCTCTGATCGTTACTGGTTTTTCTCGCCTCTACTGTTCTTGTTTATCATGTAATTTTTGAATCATTTCGTAATTTGGCATCTGAACACTTGTACCATCTCACTTCTGTTTTTAGCCTTCCATTTTCTTGTGTTCTTGAATCTGAAACTTCTTTTTGCTTTCCTGTTTTCCAGATTTTCTGCCTTCCATTCTCATTTATTCGTAGATTTAGGTTTGGGATTTGTTGTAGAACCATCAATCTCTAGAAAAAAACTGAAACAATCAGTACCTAGGTTTTAGCCGAGGTCTTTAAAACCTTTTAGGAATCCTCAGTTTCTGTAGCCAAACGCTTATTTTTATCAGGACCATGGGTGTGTGGAGAGACAGAGTGAACACCCCAACCAAGCTTCAAAACTTTAGGCAAGAGTTCTCTATCCCAAACGATGTTCACCTCAGGCTAGCTGGGGAGGACGACTCCATTATGCCCGATGGTGACAAGATGCCTTTCCCCATAGTAGCCTTCGTCCAGTGTGGACTTAGGTTCCCTTGATCCTCTTCCGCGAGGTCCTTCACTACTACACTCAACCCCATGCAACTTTCTATTAACGCCTTTAGGACACTCGTCGGATAATAGCCTTAGCTAGGCAGGAGGGTGTTAGAATCACTCTTGCCGATATCCAATATTGCTACACCATGTGTGGCCTTGACCATAAGGAAAAAGGTTTTGTATACTATCTTAAGCCGAGGTCCACCGCCTACAAAATAGTAGCCGACCTTCCTGACTCAACAAAGGGGCAGACGATTACTGATCGCTTCGAACCGGGAATTCGGCCCAGATGAAGAAGTCCATCTCTTTCCCTTCCACGCTTGCGGTCGAGAGGGCAAGGGTAAGAGCCCAACCTCAACTCCTTAGCTATTGCTTTCTTCAAAAATTTTGCATGTCTTTCAAAAATTTTATCTGTTTCTCATGTTTTGTTCTGTTTTGTAGACGTTCGCCAACCACCCAAGGACTTCCGTCAGTCCTTTTATCTCGGGAAAGATCTGAAGAAGCTCTTGGATCTCCCGCTTGCAAAGCGCAAGGCCTCATTGCTCCTAAACTTCATACCCACATACACATCAAAGTTGCGACGCTCCAAGAGAGAGAAGATGAGCGCCTCATCAATCGCCTCCACGTAACAAGTTGCTTCCACGTCTGAACCGATCCAAGAAAAGAAGCGCCGCAGACTGGTCAAAACAAATTAAATGGAACGCCCAAAAAAGGTGCTAGACCTTTCCGCCGATCTTCCTGACGATATGGATGAGGTACCAGCCCAAACTTTGCCCCCACCAAAACCGAAGAGAACCAAGAAGACCCAACCAAAGGCCAAGGCGAATGAAGCCGAGGTCAAGATGCCCCGCCAATCTCCCTAGCGGAGAGCGGAAGACCACTTCGCTCTGTGAAGAGGTCGGCCGAGACGCACCCTCGGATCTGGTCCATCGAAGAAGCAAAAGCCTTCAACCTCGGGATCCGTGGTTTCCAAAGTTCCTCGAGCCCAAAATTACACTTGAGGACGGGCGGTTTATGCCAATGAAAGCGCTCGATGTTAACGTCGGCGTGGCACTCAACATGGTCGTTCATCGAAGGTGATCTTGAAAAAAAAAAACTCCAAGATCGGTGAATACGAGAACTATGCCCTCATGTTGCAACGTTCATCCAAGCACGCCTTGAACTTTGATAATCTTGCCTTATCTTCATACTTGTAAAATGTCATTTTCACTCTGTAATAACCTTTGTCTTTATGAACTATCGTGCCGTTCAACGCCCCACGCCTTCTCTGTGAAGGCATTTGAAACAAGGAGGAGCTTCTTTGAGTTAAAGAAGGAGTTTGTCGCCTTCAAAAGACCCAAAAAGAGATCAACCGAGGATGAAAAATCGGAAGAAGCGGTAGGCGCCACAAAGGCCCAATCAATTGCTCTTCAAAAGGTTGAGGTCAGAGAACGTCAAGAAAGTAACCGAAGCCGAGAAAAAGGAAGCCGAGGCTAAGAAGGCTGAAGCCGAGAAAGAGCTCAGGGATGCTCTTGCCATGAAAAAGGCTGAAATTGAAGCTGCCTACAACCAAGGCATGGCAGATGTCGCTGAAGACTACAAGCTTCAGGTCAAGCAAGCTTGCAACAAAGGATACGTCCTGGGTTGGAATGCTTTGGCCAAGAAGCTTGATCTTCCAACCGACTCGCCATGGCGCAAGACCGAGGCCCTGCGTCTTCCTTGCCCTCTTTCTCCATCTCCGAACCAAACTGAAGATGAATCTGAAGCCGACGCTGAAGATGAAGATGAAGCTTTGGTGAGGAAGACCAAATCTCCTCCCCAGGTCGACTTGACTAGAGATGAAGAGGTTGAAGCTGCTCCCAAAAAGGCAGACTTTGGCACCTTAACTTCTGACCTTCTTTTGGTGGGGAGAAGTGTTGATGAGACCTTGGCCGAGCTTGATGCTGAAGTCGCCGCAGACAAACAAGCCAAGGTTTCAGAAAACAAAGAAGCTGAGGTTGTGGTGGAAGGGCAGACTGAGGTTGTGGCAGAAATAAGTGCTGAAGTTGTTCCTCGAGGTCTCAAATCTCAACCAACTCTGTCAAACAACTTGAATGTCATTTGTTTTTCTTTTGTACTTTGTTTCTTTTCTTTGTAAGCTGTTCTTTTTTGGGGCCGATGTGCCTCTCTTGTAAACAAGTTATTTATGCAGCTGTTTATTCTTGAGTGCTGCAGGCTCGTAGTTCTTCTTTCGGCTTCTGAATGATGCTATACTTAGAATATTGTGCATGATTTGCAGATTCTTCCTTGTTTGCACAATCTTCTCGGGTAACCTACCCCGGGCATTGCACCTGCAAATTTCACTTGAGAAGAGATCGTCTGCATTCTTTCATAAATTTCAACAAGTATAGAGATACTATTCAGGTTAACTTTTCTCAAGTTCCAAAGGCCATAAATAACAATTTCAGTTTGCCTTTCTTGTAAATTGATACAAATTTCAAAAATAATCAGTAAATTTTACTCAAGTCTTAACAAGTGTTTAGGCAATAATCTTTACTCAACTTGTAAATTGCTACAAATTTCAACAAGCGAGGTCAAGGAATCTTCTCGCTTAACTTTAACTTGTAAATTGCTACAAATTTCAACAAGTAAAGATATGAATTTATCTCGCTTAACTTTGACTTGTAAATTGCTACAAATTTCAACAAGTAAAGATAAGGAATTTATCTCACTTAGCTTTAACTTGTAAATTGCTACAAATTTCAACAAGTAAAGATAAGAATTTATCTCACTTAACTTTAACTTGTAAATTGCTACAAATTTCAACAAGTAAAGATATGAATTTATCTCACTTAACTTTAACTTGTAAATTGTCGCAAATTTCAACAAGTAAAGATAAGGAATTTATCACGGCTTAACTTCGCTAAGCATTACTAATGTCTTCTTCTGCCTCAATGTGAACCTAAGTTCCTCTTGGTTCTCATTATTCAAAAACAACATCGTGCCAAGTTGTATAAGTTCAGAGAAATTCAGCTAAGATTTTATAGATGATGTCGACAAGAAAAATCAAAGAACATCTAATGATAGAAAAACTTTAAATTACAAGTGTTCCATGGTCTAGGCAATGCTTTGCCCTTGTTATCTTCGAGCCGATATGCCACATTCCCTAACACCGAGGTGATTCTCAGAGGGCCTTCCCGTTTGGGGCCAAGCTTGCCCTCTCTCGGGATCCTTCTTATTGCCGACGATTTACTTTTCTCAAGACTAGGTCGTTGACTTGAAAATCCTTGATTGACCTTCTTGTTGTAAGTTTTGGCAAGTCGTTGTCGGTATCTCGCCACCGATTGCGACTTTCTTCTTTCTTTCTTCTAGTAGGTCCAGATCTCGCTAAGAGCACATCATTAGACCCGTTCTCAACTCCTCGCTCGATCCCCGGGATGCCGATCTCCATGGAATGATCGCTTCGTGCTATAAGCCATGGCAAAAGGATTCCTGTTGATCTTCTCCAGAGGCGATATGCCCAGAGCACGTTGGGCAATCGTCTACCCACTTCCCTTTTGTCGCTGCCTCTTCTTTATTCCATCTAAAATGACTTTGTTTGATGCTTCGGCTTGCCCATTGCTTTGGGGAAAGCTTGGTGTTGAAAAATAGTTCTTTATCTTGAACTTGGCGCAAAAAATTTTGATGAGCTTGCTGTCAAACTGTGTTCCGTTATCAAGAACGATTGCTCTTGGAATCCCAACCGTGATGATGTTTTTCCAGATGAAACTCTTCACATCCACATCTCGGATTTTGGCAAGAGGCTCTGCTTCTATCCATTTTGTAAAGTAGTCTGTAGCTACCAGTAGGTACTTCCGTTGCCCAGTTGCTTGGGCCAATTTTCCAACAAGATCCATGCCCCATTGGGCAAATGGCCAAATTCGAAACAGGTTCAGTCAAGATGGTGATGTATCAATGGTGCAAACCTCCGCATTGTTCACACTTCTTCACATAGGCTTCGTGATCTTTGCATATAGGCCACCAATACCCCGGTAATGGCCTGCGGAGCTAACGATCTGCCCCGTGGCTTCCACAAACTCCTTCATGAATTTCATACAGAAGTCTTCGACCAAGAGGGTGTACACACCTTAAAAGAGGTCCATGAAGGATCTTCAGACAGATGTCATGCTGTCCGATCGAATCTTGCCGACTTGACCGACCTTGTGTGCTTCCTTTCGATCTTCTCGCGGTTACCCTCTTTCAGAATGCAACAATTGCATCCATCCAAATTAGTCCCAAGTCCACACATAATGCTTCTTGCATTGTGTGTGGTGACTCTATTTCGGGCTTGATAGGTAATCCACCATGATTGTCCTCGTCTTCCGGTTTGCATTGAGCTTGCTAAATTGGCCAACGTCGGCGTGGTTGTTATCATCTCGCTAACTTGAAGAAGTCGGCTTTTGAAACATGTCCGCCACCGATGACTTCCTTTGCATATGCCGACATCCTTTCATCTCGGGCAACAAACTCTCCTCGTAGTTTGATTCACTATGAGTTGTGAGTCACAAAAACTATTACCTCGTCTCTCTGCCATCACAAATGACCCAAAGAATTAATGCTTCAGACTCGCCTCATTGTTCGAGGCTTTGAACCCTAGTCGAATAGATTTCGAGATCTCCCCATCGGGAAATTAACACTACTCGCCTTCCCGCACTGCTGGTTTGAGCTCCCATCAACAAAAGTTGAAAGGAGTCGCCTATGTAGATGCCGCAGGTGCGAGTTTTTCCTTCCTGTTCCTTACCCTTTGACTGGCTTCTCCTTCCTTGTTTGGACATCGTTCATCTCGGCCAACGGAGCCGATGTTCGATGTATTCAGCGAGAACTCACCACGAAGTCGGCCAAGACTTGGCCCTTAATTGCCGTTCTTGGCACGAACTCCAGTCATCTCGCCCAAAATTATCGCCCATCTTGCAATTCTTCGGTCAAGTCTCCTTGTTGTAACAAGGATTTTAATGGGTGCTCTGTAACCACTATCTTGTGAGCACGAAAATAATGGTTTAGCTTCTTTGAGGCCATTATCAAGGCCAAGATTAATTTCTCGAAAGGTACGAGGTAAGAATTGGCCAACCAGCGCCTCACATTCCTCTGTCCCAAAAATCCGTGGCCTTTTTTCACCAGATTGAAAAAGGGTTTACACTTGTCCGAACTTCGCTATAATCTGTTTAGGGTCATGCCCTTCCAAGAAGCATCTGAACTGTTTAGCCGATGTCGGACTTTGTAATTCCGAATGGCCTTGATCCGATCCGGTGGCTTCAATGCCCCTTCTTGTCACCAGTACCCCAAGAACTTATCGGATCCGACTCAAACGCGATTTCGATGCGTTTAGTCGAGCCGATATGTTTTGAGTATGTTGAAGACCTCTTCTAAGTCGTGAGATGATCCTTCGTTTCTTGGTCTTCACGACCATATCATCGATGTAGACTTCCCCCCTTCGCCAATCAAGTGTCCCGAACATCTTGGTCACCACCTTTGTAAGTTGCTCTGCGTTCTTCAACCCAAAAGGCATGACTCAGAATAAGACCTTTGGGAGTGATAAACGCCTTTCTCCTCATCCGGGGGTACATGGCTATCTGGTGATACCCCTATATCGTCCAAGAAGCACATCCTCCCATGTCCAGATGTGGCGCCCACCAACCGTCGATCTTTAGAGGGAAGTCGCTTGGGGATGAGCTTTGTTCAAATTTGTGAAGTCTACGCACCCTCCACTTGCCATTCTTCTTTTTTACTACCACGGTATTTGATAACCACGTCGGATAATTGGCTTCTGATGGCTCCGGCCTCTAGAAGTCTAGCTACTTCTTCTTCCACTGCTTCGACGTGCATCAACGTCGGTCTCCTGGCTCGTTGTATTACAGGCTTGGCCGACCTGTCAACGTTGAGTCTGTGGCATGTGACCTCGGGTCAATGCCGCATTTCATAAAGTGTCCAGCGAACACCTCAATATTTTTTTCTCGTAAAGGCTTCCAACTCCTTTCTTCTTCTTGGCTAATCTGTGCGAGAAGAAAGAAGCGTTCCTCATCGCCTCTTGGGCGAAGACTTTCTTCAATGCTTCTTCACTCTTCTCTCGGCTCCTTGCCGACATCATCTAGGACTTTCATGTCCTCTTCTTCAACCTCTGCTTCTTACGGTTCTCGAATCTCGGAGTTAGCTTCATTCTTTGCCATGGAGCAATTTTTTTCGCCGAATCGATCTCCTCCGATTTCCTCAATCCCATGTTCACGGAATCGAGTAGCTGATGCAAGGTTGAGGAGCGCCCCCATTGCATGCAACCACGGCCTCCCAGATGATGTTGTAAAGCGAAGGTGTATCAATCACAACAAATTTCGCCTCATCTTCGTTCGTGCGGCAGCTTGTACCTCTAAGCTTGTTTAAAGGCCATGTCGGCGTTCCATTGAAGCCGACCATCGGGCCGCTTGATCGCTCCATGTCATCGGGTGAAGGCCTAACTCCTTATAGCATCTCGACATACATGATGTTGCAGAGCCGCTTGATCAATCAAGATCGTTTCACAGCACTCCCCAACCCGGAGGGATACTACGGGGCATCATCAGACGGCAGTCTTGAACCATGTCAAGGTCGGCCTCGCGTGAAGGTTATCATTGGTCCTTGCAATCTTCAGCCGAGGTCTTTTCAGTCGACCTGGTTGACATGTCTGCAGATGTTTCACCCTGCGCCTCCTCAGATGTCGTTTTCATTCACCTTTGAGTGGATCACGTTAACCACCCGAGGTCCACCCGCGGGTGGCTTTGTCAGGTGGGTCTTTGCTGAGGCAATCGTCGCCCTCCTCCTGGTTCGGCCCTCATCCACAAGATCTCTTAAATGGCCTTGTCTCACCAGATCTTCTAAGTGTGCTTTAAGGGCCCTCAGACCTCCGAGTGGGTGGCCTCGCTCATTATGGTAGACAACGCCTACCAAGGTTTCTCCCATGAATTCTCCTTGTGCGCTACTCAAGTAGGGTCGATTAATTTGGTCAAGGACCTTTTGGATTGGAATTGAACACCGCTGCCATCGCTTGTTTAGTCCTCAACTCCGTCTCGCTTGTTCTGCCCATTGTTACCTCCGCTTCGCCGAGCCGCTGTTTTTTCGTCTTTCAGATCCTTGTTCCCGAGGTGTCTTCCTCGCCACAGATTTCTCAATTCTCGCCATGAGCTCTTCCATGCTCTTTAAGCGGGGTTTTTCGCCAAAGACTTCAAATGGATACCATCCTTAGGCCGTTCTTGAAAGATACGACCGCCACCTCTGGTTGCATTCAGTATTCGATTGAACACCTCATAGTACCTCTTTGCATAAGCTCTAAGGCTTTCGTCTTTTGCCGATTTTAGGGCCATCAATGCATCCACCCTCGTGGTCGCAGTTTGTTTGTTATGAACACGCAACAAACATCTCGGCCACCTTCCACTTTCTTCACGCTCCCTTTGGTAGTTTGTGGAACCATCGATGCAATCTCCCAAAGGATGAAAGGAACACTTTGCGAGCAACGCTCGCTCCTAATCGCAAAAGCCATGGAATTCAAAAATAATCCAACATGGAAGTTAGGGTCCGACTTACCATCATATATCCGAGCCTCGATATCTTGAATCTTTTCTTGCTGACGAATCTATCCAGTCACGAGAATGGAGTCCTCGGCTTAACCGGAAGATTACTTCGACATTCTCCTTGCTTCCTCTTGAGGTAATCTCTTAAGTCCTCTTTTCTTTCCCGCACTTTCTTTGTCATTGGGCTCAAATTTTTTATGACTACTCGGCCTCATGGTGGCCCTTTTGATCCTTCTCCGCAGACGATCGAAACATAATATCCGCCGGAACATGCCGATGTTCTTTGGGTCCGCTTCTTTCGCAGTATGTCCTTCGACTCTTCTCGCCCTCTTCTCGCCGACTTCCTGGAAGGTCGGTGAGTACCTTCCGCCTCTGGTTTGTTGTGGGGCTTCGGATTTCTTTCCGTCCCTTCTTCGCCGCTTTCCGGCATTGGTGTGTCTGCGCAATGATATGGCGGTACATGACATTATTGCATCATGAAGTTGACGATGACCGAAGGTCCGCCAACTTATTTGCCATCTCCTTTACTTCTTCATCCCCTCGGACATCTGTCTTTCCATGTCTGGAGGTCGTCTTCGTTATAGTATTTGCCCTATCCGCTTTCTTTGATGTATCACCGCTTTTGGACGGCGTTCTCTGCGTGATTCGATCACGAACTTGCTCATTGTGGTCTCCTTCTTCCGCGTTAAGGTCGGGGGGTCTTTCACTCCCAACCGGGCGTCATCCCCAACCTTTTCCTCTGCGAGTTCTTCGCCATCTACTCTTCTCTCGTTCCCACAGACGGCGCCAAATTGTGTGAGTGAATTTCGATCACACCGCCTCCTTAGTGATTCATTGAAAACACAGCAGTAGGCGGCTCCTCAGAAACTGCCTGAAAGAAAAGACTCCGGCGGTGGTTCTTCCACCCGGGGGCACTCCGACGATCAAGTCAGTATATCTCTCAAAGATAATCAAGTGCTAAACTCACAAGCTTGAGTATAAACAACGCATTTAGACCCATGGGGGTGCCTCTCTTTTATAGCCAATACAATCCTAGTCCCAATAGGGGCCCGGTCCTAATGGACTTAGGACTCCTGCTAATCTAGGACTCTCAGTGGAATTAAGACATACTCCCTGAGAGTTTATCTTTACCCCAAACTGAAGTCTTCCCCCAATCTAGGACTCTTGTCCACATCCAGGTTGAGTTCCCTCTTCATTCTAAGACTCTTGTCCCATATCCGCTTATCTCGGATTCCGATATCTTCGGAGATAACCTCGGCTTAACCGTGATTACCTCGGCATAACAATCAGGACACGTGGCACCTAAGCTGACACATCGGCGCCATCTTAGCCACGTGCTGGGGCTCAGAAAATAATATATCATAATTAAATAAACAAAAAAATAACATAATTTCTTGTGCATATAGTACATTCTTTTATAAATGCATATATTAGAATTTCCCTTTATTTTATGCAAATCTTTATTCAAATTTTTGTTTTCACAATTTAGTAGGTTAGTAGTTAAATTATAACGCATATCAACGTCTTTACATAAATTTTAATTTGAAATATCATTCATTTTGACACTTAATTATCATTTTTATGATTACTTGAAACGATTACTCAGAGTCATCCTTACTCAATTCATACACTATATAATTTCAATTTTTTTTTTATTTTCATTCCGTGCACACATTTTTATTTTCAAAGTGCCCTCATCTTTCATTCTAAACCCTGACTACCAAGCTACCTTAATCGAGAGGATCTCTCATAGCTTGCAAGAATCCTTAGGCCTTGGTCTACTTTTAGGCAATTTTGATATCTGAACCGTTCATATTTTATGATTTATTCAGTATATCATACTGTAAAAAATCAAGTTGATCGGATATCGAAGTATGTGTTCAAAAATTGAACTAAAAATTATTTTTAAATAATTTAATAAACAGTTTTCTGAACATATGCTTCCCGATATCCGATCAATTTGATTTTTTACAGGTATAATATACTGAATAAATCATAAAATATGAACGGTTCGGATTATCAAAATTGAACCTAAAAATAGACCCGAAGACCTACAAGGACGGTTACAAACACAAGCCTGCAAGGAGAGGCTCTTGACTCACCTTAATCACTGGTTGTCAGTCGTCGACACCAACATCTTTTTCAACAACTCTAAACCTTAATCCTTAACCTTAGCATCCAAGTCACCACAGTTGCCGCCACTACTCACTATTGCCGTCAACATCGATGCTAACATAACCTCTTCCTGATTCCACCTTACGCTACAACCAGTCCTATCTCTCCGCAGTGCCACTCATTCTCTCTATTGCACCAATAGCGAGCAATGTAATCACAATAATGGCAATTACGATGGTAAAAGCTACGAACAATGGGCATGACAGGAAAAAATTATGGTGGAACATAATTATTATGATGGTAACAGCTACGAATAATAGGCATGACAGGAAAAAGTAATGGTGGAACATAATTATAAAGAAAATATTAAAAAAAAATTATAGTGTTTGATAGAGTTTTCTAAATATAATTTAAAAATAAAGTTGCATTTTGAATTTATGAGTTTTGAAATTATGATTTGAGTATAGAAAATTTGTTTGGTTATAAGTTTTAAAAAGAGTTTTGAATTGAATATTTGAGGGAGTGTTGAGTTTTTGAAATTAGAAAAACGACAATTCTACGTAACTCAAATTCTATGGCTCAAAAGTGGCTCAAATGACCAAAACGATGTTATTTTGAGTACAGAACAACATAAAAATGGCCAAAACGACGTAGTTTTAACCATTTGAACCACTTTTGAGCCACAAAATTTGAGCTACGAGACATTTTTCTTATTTGATTAAAAAATTTACAACTCATAACCAAACACACAATCCAAAATTCTATTCAAATCTCATATAAAAAAATTTTTAAAAAAATTGAAAATATTTTTTAGGGCAAATTACACTAACCGTTCCTATAGTTTGGGACTCGTGTCACTTTGATCCCTGACTTTTCAATTGTGACATGTTTAACCTTGAATTTTAAATATTGTTTCAAATAAGAACAATTGAAGATTCCATTGTTTAATTTCAAGGACAAAATCGTCAATTTAATAAAATAGAAACTAATTTGACAAAAATAAATGTCAAAAAAATATTTTTAATTTTTTAAAAATTATTTTTATCTACCAATGATAAAATTATATAAAGTTGAAAAAAATTAATAAAAAGTACATGATTAATTTTTAAAAATTAATTTTACATGATCATCATCTAAACACATAATAAAAATTAACTTGAAAAAAAAAATTTCTAAAAATTTATCAATTTTACATAATTTTATTTTTAGTGGGTAGAAATTATTTTTAAAAATTTAAAAATATCTGTTTGGCATTTATTTTTGTCAAATTAGTTTATATTTTATCAAATTGACAATTTTACCCTTGAAAAATCTAATCATATCTTCAATTGTCTTTATTTGGAACAAAATTCAAAATTCAGGGTCAAATGTGTCACAATTGAAAAGTCAGGAACCAAAGTGATACAAGTTCCAAACTATAGGGACTATTAATATAATTAACCCTATTTTTTATTTACAATATAAAAATAACATATGCCAAAAAAAAAATAATAATAATTCCGGTCAACCGGCCGGACGTCTAGGGAGACGTCCGGAAAAATGACCGAGTTAGTCAAATTTTCTCGCTTGGAAAAGAGTTTTCAAAAATAAATGTGAAATTATAATTTAAAAATTTAAAACAAACACCATACTCAAATGTGCAAATAAAATATTTTTGAAACACATAACCAAACACAGCCTATCGTTTTTTCCTTTTGTAATTATGTTTCACGTCTCCTGTTGTGGAGTAATTCTTCTATCGTTTTTGAAACACATAAAGGCCTATGGCCTCATTTGACAAGTGACTTTTTTAGTTAAAAAGTCACTAAAAAAATTAAAAAGTCAACAACCTATACCAAAAAGTTAAAGATTATATTTCTCTCTACTTTTTGCACACCTTTTTGTAAAAAGCCAAAAAATCATCTAAAACATATTAATTTTTTTTACATCACATTTTAGTCAAAAAGTCACAAAGTTACTAAAAAAACCTATTCTCAAACGAGGCCTAAGCTACTGATAAGCACAGAATAATAGAAAGGGTGCTTAAAAAAATAAAAAATAAAACCGTCTTCAAATTTGTTTATATGATTAAGATTTGTTTTAGAAAGATGATTAAAAATTAATTTTTTGACTTTTTTTTAAAAAAAATATGTAAAAAAATATAAGAAATAATACGACTTAAAATTAATTAAAAGTTGACTTTTGACTACTAACTCACTTCTCAAAAAAATCCTAAATGGTTATTGCAAGCTAGGGGTTTAAAATTGTATGACTTCTTTATTTTTCGAATTTTTGGTTTTCATATCTAAATGTATCTCTGTTAGCTTATTTTTCCTACAAAGGAAAATATCATAAATGTGAGTGTGCCAGTAAAAATTGAAAATCCTTACAGATTAAATTCAAACTAATTATCAAGTAATTACATTGACGATTCTTTTGCTTCAATGAAGAGGACTTCACAATTGCCAAGTGGAGAGAAAAGAAAAATTAAAAAAAGGAAGAGGAAGACGGAAAAAGATAATTGAGTGAACAATTAAGTGTGATTTAGTGAACAATCAAACTAACCATTAATTTACCTCTACTCTTATGTTTCGAAAATGAAGTTCATAAAATAAAGTGCAGAGAACTTACCTCTATTCCTATGTTTCGAAAAAGAAGTGCATTAAATAAAGTATAGAAAATATAAATGACCAGAAAAATAGAAATCAATTGTCTTTGATTTGAATTCTGGATCTTTTACAATGTAGCCATAAATGGCTATTTATAGGCAAACATTTGAAGGGAAAAACTACTTAAAACTATCCACTCTTCCATTTTCTTCATTTCATACTTCATGATCTTCCATAATTTTCTTCAAACTCCACTTCATATTCCATGTTCTCCACTCTATTCTCCATCATCTTTCTACATTTTATAACTTCTCATAACCTCAAAATGAGTAGGAGTGTGCTATATATCCTGAAATTTTATAAATAATAAATAATAAAATTACAAATTTATGATGCTAACAATCTCGTAATCATTAAATTATGCACAAGCTTTAGATAATTTAATAGTTAAAGATAATTAATAATGTATTAAAACAATGGCAGAAAATTTTTAAAACTCTGAAAGTGTTTCATTTGACTACTTGTTAACTATTTTTTTTATTGGCTTTTATGCACAACAAAAAAAAACTTATATCAGTGCGATACACAACTATACGGGTAGAAACAAATCTCAATGAGATTGGGAAGACGAACGGTCCTAAAATAAGTTCATTTCACATTCCGTCAAATATATTTATTAACATGACATCAACATTTAACATGATTTATTTACAAATGTATCATAAATGTGATAAACATAACATGATTAATGAATGAGTTAGGTCTATGCGACACATTTTCAATCTATTTAATCAGTTAACAAATAAATAAATTTATGTTGATCTCACTTTCATGTATGATTAGTATCAAGGACGTAAACGGATAAAGCCAAGTCAAATTTTACAGGACTCGAATTCAGTTGTTCAACTCGAGTTAAGCTCAATAACTTTGGCTCATTTATATTAGCAATAAAACTCGAGCTCGGTTTAAAGTTAAATAAATTTTTTTCTTACTATTGTTTACACTATTTAAATAAAAATAAACGAGCTAATCTTATTTGAGCTTGGAGTTAATAAGTTTACAAAATACACTTAAGGCCCATTTTGAAAAATAGGGTAAAACTGTTTTTTTGTTTTTGGCTTTTTTTTTTTTTTTTTAAATGTGAAAAAAAAATGTTACCCAAAAAAATCAAGAAACTAATAAGCTGACTTTTAACTTTATTCTCAAAACTAGTATATTACACATGCTATGCACGGGATTTTGTGATTTAAAATGAGTTATTGTGAAAAAAAAATGTATATGGTTCTTCCTTATCAAATGATTATATATACGACTATCTTATACGTTGATTTATGAATTTGTTAGCTATCCATTTCTAAGAGTAGCATGATATTACTTCCCTTGAAAATACTTCTCAAGTCTCCACCATTCACCGATAATTATCTCTCTAATTTTCATCTCATCTTTATTGACCATTTATCGACTCTTATTTAAAACAATTTTACTATGTGATCACCCTTACTTTTAATTTCATTTTCTTACCTTCCCCCAAGTCGACATTTACCCCTACCTACAACCTCTCTTATCTAATCTTAAGTTGCCTTCACCCTCACCCCATTATTTGGCCATTAAAATTATGGTTAATCATGTAAATTAGTTAAGCTAGCATAAATTATCAAATAAACTCAAATTCAACTCGTATAAAATAATGAATAATTTTGTATGTGTTGTATATACAAATACTAATAAATAAATAAAATGAACAAAAAAAGGCTTTTAATTTTAGGAATTTTTGTAGTGCTTTTATGGTTATTGTTTTTTTTTAATTATTATTTATCTATAAGATCACAATGATAAAATTAGTTGATGAGCTTTATTAGATTAAAATCGTACATATGAGAACAACAAAGATAGCCAAATACATGTGTATGCATATATACTAGCGTTCACCCCGTGCTATGCACGAGGTAAAATATGTATTTTTTCATATATATTTATACTCATTTTTTTTTTTTAATCATTTTTGTTTCTCATAAATACAACTTTTGATTTAACTCACTTTTTAAAAAATTGATTTTTTATTTTTTTATTTTTTTACATTTTTTTTTAGATACACCTAATCTATATACACTTAAAAAGTATAATATTTGAAAAAAAAAAATTTTAAAATTCACCAAATACAAAAAATAAGAAAAATAAGAAAATTTAGTATATTTTCATATTTTGTTGCATTCAATGATTTTTTTAAAGATTTTTGTACAAATGTTATATCTTTTAAGTATATCATAATTAAGTCGATCTAAAAAATAAAAATAAAAATTTTTAAAATATTTTTAAAAAATCACTAGAAATATAAAAATAAAATTGAAAACTCATAAATTTTTTTTTGAAAACTCCAAACCAAACAAAGTATTATTTGTAAATTTAAAAGTTGTGTAAAATTATAAATTAAAAAAAAAAAAAAACTATGAGTTTAATGCACAATACCTATTATGATTTTATAGTATACATAAAATTAATTAATTTCTCTTACTCCACCCAAAATAAATTTAGTTGTAGTATGTTTAAAATGATTGATTTTATTTTTCATAACATAAAACACTACAACATTTTCTTAGTTTAGTGACATTTGAAAGTGCCACAAAACTATTATTCTAATGACATTTTTTGGTCTTGTGGCATTTTGAACAAGTGCCACTTCTATCGGTGCCACAGAGATGTGAAAGTGCCACGGTAGATACTTGCAAGTGTCACTGCACCATCATGGCTAAAAACTTTCAATGACATTTTAATGTCATGGTAGATATTATTTGTGGCACTATCAAGTGCCATTAAAAAAAGAGTTAGTGACACTTATAAGTGTCATTACACCATCAAGACTAAAACCTTTTAGTGACACTTTAATGTCATGGTAGGCACTATTCGTGACGCTATCAAGTGCCATTCGTGACGATAATTCGTTGTAGAACAATTTGATTCGCTCTTGCGGAGACTCGAACCGCTAACCTCCCGCACTATAAACCTTATACATCACACTCTTCCCACTATACCTCTATAGCACCACATGATTATATATGCAACATATATTATTTATATAGTACATACATCTATATTAATATGTATAAACATAATTATTTTATTGAACATAATTTATGTAAAATAAACTATTTACTACCAAAATAAAAAAAGGATCATTTTTGGCAACTAAAAATATTTTTTAGTCGCCAATTCTATACTTTTGGCTACTAATTATTTTTTAGTTACTAAAAAACTTAACTTTTGTCGACCAAAATCGGATTTGGTCGCCGAAGATGCACTTTCAGCTACCAAAATTTTGGTCACCAAAAAATTTTATTCCCACCTTAGGATTTTAGTTCTCCCGCGCTAAAAATGACCAGTTTTGGCGACTAAACTTATTTTTTAGTCGCCAATTGTAGACTTTTGGCTACGAAAATTTTTTTTGGCACCAAAAAGCTTTACTTTTGGCTACTAAAATTTTTTTAGTCGGTAAAACCCATATAATCATCAACCAAACTTATTTTTAGTCGTCAATTGTAGACTTTTGGCTACTAAATTTTTTTAGTCGCCAAAAAACTTTACTTTGGGCTACTAAAAGTTTTTTAGTCACTAAAACTCATATAATCAGCGACCAAACTTAGTTTTAATCGCCAATTGTAGACTTTTGGCTACTAAAATTGTTTAGTCGCCAAAAAGCTTTACTTTTGGCAACTAATGCTGTTTTGGTCGCTGAAAGCTATACTTTCAACGACCAAATTTTTTTGGTCTGGAAATTTAGTCGCCGAATATGCTTTTTCCTGTAGTGTATATTGAGTTTAATTCATTTATTTTTAATCATTTACTGCATTTTAAAATTTTAGAAAATATATTGGCATTTTTTGTTTTTTCAAAAATGTCATTATAAGCTTGGAAAGTTTTTGGCTTAGTGGCATTTCTCAAAATACTATAAAATATTTGTTTATGACACTTTTCACCTAAGTGCCATAAAAAGTAATTTGCACCTATCTAGTGTTCTGACATTTTTTAAAAAATGCCATTGCAACTAAAGTTTAGTGGCATCTATTGGTAAATGTCACGAATATAATTTTTTGTGTCATTATTTTATAAAATGCCATAAAATTGATGTGACATTTATTTATTGAAATACCACTAGAGCCTTATATGTTTTGTGGTTCTATGGCATTTTTCTAAAACATTTAATGCCAATTTTTATTTTTGTGGCATTTTCTAAAAACATGCTATTAGTGTAGTGTCACTAAAGTGTAAATTTGTTGTAGTGACATTTTTGTTGTAATGAAATGACACTTTTTTTTTAATTGAAATGCTACTAGAGCCGTGTACGTTTGTGGCTCTATGACATTTTTCTAAAAAATGCCACCAAATATTCTTTTTGTGACATTTTTTAAGAACATGCCACTAGTATGGTGTCACTAAAATATGTTTTTGTTGTAATGTTGTGACACTTGTTCATTGAAATGTCACTAGAGCCTTTTATGTTTGTCGTTTTGTGGCATTTTTCAAAAACGTGCCACTAAATATCATTTTTGTGGCATTTTCTAAAAATATGCCACTAGTGTAGTGCCACTAAAGTATGTTTTTGTTGTAGTGTTGTGACACTTGTTCATTAAAATGTCACTAGAGCCTTTTATGTTTGTCGTTTTGTGGCATTTTTCAAAAACGTGCCACTAAATATCATTTTTGTGGCATTTTTCTAAAAATATGCCACTAGTGTAGTGCCACTAAAGTATGTTTTTGTTGTAGTTTTGTGACACTTGTTCATTGAAATGTCACTAGAGCCTTTTATGTTTGTCGTTTTGTGGCATTTTTCAAAAACGTGCCACAAAATATCATTTTTTGTGGCATTTTCTAAAAATATGCCACTAGTGTAGTGCCACTAAAGTATGTTTTTGTTGTAGTGAAATAAAAATAAAACTAACATATATTGTCAATATAATGGCAAATTTGCATTGCCTTATTGGTGGGACACTACAAATATCTATCAAAATATACATTTAAATCTTAAATTTTATTCTTTATTGAATTATTTATCCATTAAAATCATAACAAAATATAGTGTTAAAATTTAATAGATTCTTACAATCTAAGAAATTAAAGAAGTAATGAAAATAATTAAATTTTCTAATCTTAAAATAAAAAACTATAAGAAAAACAAAAGAATTGAAATCATGTCTAGTATGGTAGAGTTTTCATTTCAAAACATAATTTCGATTTTCAAACCAAGTATGTAATTATATTTTGAATTTTGTAAAACAAAATATAACATGAGGGATTAGATTTTGATTGGAGCAATCATAGTAGCATCCACAGCAGTACCGTTTAAAAACATTTCCTATCATATCTGAAAATACGTGTCTAAAAAAATAAAAAAATAAAAACAGACTAATAAGAACAATGCTACAACCAAAAGAGAATTTATATGAACATTTGCAATCGGCCAAAAATTGAATGTATATGAACACTATTTAAATTCCTAATGCAAAAAAAAATCTATAATTTTCCTTATATATACAAAAAAATGTGTCTTTGTGCAAGTGTATTCAAGGTATTTCAATAATAAAAGTATACCATAAATGAAAAGAAACATAATGAAGAGATAGTAATATTCATTCAAAAAATTATCATATGAAATATAAATTATACTAAACATTCAATAAATAAATAAAAATGCTCCGTCCACATCATAATGAGAAAAAAAACTATTGGTTGTTTCTGCATTTCATTTCTAACCATTGTACTATTGAGGGATACCTCTTCTACTACGATTCCAGATAAGTTTCTCAGGCTTCTTGTCTCTAATTTGCTATACCATTTTCCTTTATGTCCAATCCAGGAGGGAAAAAAAAACATTTCTTTAGTATAGCATATATACACATACAAAATTAGTAATACAAACAAACACGCATGCAAATCAATTGAATGAGAAATGATATATTTATAGCATACATCGAAAACATAAAAATATTACAAATCCAAAAATCACGATAAAAAAGTAGCAATACTTGATCAACATGATCGCAAAAAGATAATATGTAACTTTCAATCGAATAGACTCAATAGTTTAAATTTGAAGATAAACTCTAAGAATTATGAAAGGAGAAAATCAAATAAAATCTTCTAAGAAAGGAAGAGGGAGGGAGGAGATTTTTAAAAAATAAGATAAATGGGGGGGGGGGGGAGGAAGAAAGCAAATCAATAAAATTCTGATAATAGAAGAATTGAGAGTAAAATATTTTGTTTATTTTTTAATAATTAGATTTGGAAGAAGAAAATAATTCAATTTCAAATTTAAAGATATATAAAAATTTGATGAATGTGGGGGGGAAAAAAAGAAGCAAATCAAATAAAACTCTAATAATATAATAATTTATAGTAAAATATTCCGTTATTTTTTAATAATTAGATTTGATCATATTTTCGAAGAATTGAGAGTGGAATATGTCATTTATTTTTTAATTTTTAGATTTGAAATATCTTAAATTAGGGTTGATCATATTTTGTGTTCTATATGCATATCCATATCTTTTTTATTTCAAATTTTACTGCTTTTACATATAAAAAATGGCTTTTTATTAGAAATTAGGAAAAATGAAAAAGAAAATTTCTAAGACCGCCAAATAGGAGAGATAGTCTAAACTTTAAATGAGAAGCCAGGTTTAAGAGTTTGGAAGCTTTAGAAACTACACTACATTTGTATATAGATATAGATAGATAGAAGATAGATAAATTTACATGGTTCAAAATAATTACATATTCATAACTCAATGCTACTTCTCAATTTTCCATTACTTCAAACATAGACTATTAGCATTAAGAAAGAGACTAACATTTTTTACACATAGATTTGTAGAGAGTTGGTTGGCCTCGGGGAAAGAGATTGAATATGGAGTTTGCTTACATTAGTGTTGGCTTTTGGCTTTCGAAGGGTATTTTTGTAAATCTGGCGTGCAAAGAAGGATCAATCGATCCTTCTAAATGTTAATTGCCAACCAATTATCAGACGATTGTGTTTTAGTTCTTTCAGCCTCAATGAAGAGGACTTTTACTGGTGGCTTGACTTAGGAGAAATTAAACAAAATAACAGTTAAATGAAGAGCAATTGAAGTATTTCATTAAAATAAAAACTTACAATGATCCGAACTCAGCCTCGTAGAGGTTTACAGCGACAATCTACTTGAAACTACTCCTATGAATGAAGTACAGTGCAGGAATTTAAAGTGCAGGAATGTAAAGAGCAAGAATTTAAAGAACAGAAAATATAAAACTGGAAAAGAAAATATGTAAAGTAAGACTGGTTTGTATAATCTGAGTCCGGGATTTTTTCTGGGGTCTTCCCCGCTATTTATACTTCTCAAGGATAACCATCGAACTGTACTTCAAACCGTCGAACTGCTCCTCCATGATTGTTGATCATGCTGCCTTATAAGTAGTTCCACTACGCCATCACTTGCAGTTAGACTTCCCTCCTATATTTGAATTTGAATCTGAGTAACCGTTGAAGCCACGTCACCTTGCACCTCTTTATTGATCCAATGCTACTCAGATCACGTGAGAACCAATACTAACTGCCATGTGTACGATCAGGATTGAAGACTTAAATAGTCTTCCTATATTACCCTTATTCTGCCACGTGTTGAATTGTGATTGGCTTGTACAAAATATGTAGCCAACATTACCCCCCGCACTAATGTACCCAATACTTGGTGATATTAGTGGATCAAAGTCCTTTTCCCCGTGTTTTTTAGAACGTGCATGAGGTCTATATTCTGGAAACACAACCATCATTTATTGATGATCATTTGCATTAATTCTCTTTCAATCTTTTGAACACCCCAATACCTTAGCACTCGCACAAACTAATACTTCTTCTATGGCCGAATCAAGTTTCTCCTCCGTTGATCGAGCACACGAAGAGTCATATGATGATGCTGTTCCTCCTCGAAAGAATTTTTATGCATTAATTAGCCACCTTTATCCACCTTTCTATATTCAGGTCATGGATGCCTTTGCAAATTATCAACCTTTGAATTACAAACACATTCCCTTAATCTTTCGATTCAGAAACTTGCGAATATAGATACAAGAAGTTCTTCCTCTGACTCACCCTTGTGCTTCAAACAAACTACTCCCAAATCTTTGATTCGGAAAGTTGCAAATATGGACTTGGGAAACTCTTCTTCACAAACCTCTGCATGGGATAAAGCTGCAACTTTTTCATCTTCTGGGATTTCTGACTAGACAAGCTGGTCAACACCTGAGACCTGTGATTTAAGGGAACGAATCAACCATCATTTTGTTGAGTTCACTAACCCTTTAGAGTTTCCTTCCTACGCTCGAAGTTCAATGGTCTACCCCTACGTGCCCATTGACTATCGACGTAGTTTGGAGGAGAATCTGCTTGTGGCATGGTATACATCTTCCATGCCTACACAGAAAGTGCATGTTGCTCAACGCCCAGAAGAGGCACAAGGATACAATCCGTCATTCTTAGCTCAAAAGGCAAAGATTTGCTCTTCTGACTGGCTTGATTATATAAATGCCCTTGTTCCTTCTGCCCTTGCTCTATCTTCTGAAAATAGACGCATCCACACCTTCTCTTCCGCTAAATCCTTGCTGGATAGAGAAACTGAGGCATGCCCTTTCTGCGGATAAGGTCTTTTCACCTTGCAAACCTCCACCTTCCCCTACTCTGGCCGAGCGAAAACAAGCTCAACTTCTGCTTGTGGCTTTTTCTCACTTGTCCTTCAATGTTCTTAAGGACGAAGTCATTCTTAAGAATTTTCGATGGGCTTGTGATATTTTAACTCGGGGTCACATTCTCAATCCCCTCGCCCAAGCAGAGCTTCACATGTTTTTGGACCAACTTCCATTGCTTCTTCATTGGCATCGGACCTCTATGAACACCACACAATCTTTAGACCAACTTTCGTCCCTTCGAATTCATGCCCAATACGAAGCAGAAAACTTTATTGAAGAATTTGATAATTTCAAGAATAAAGATTTTGCATACTGGGATGACTTGGATATAGACGAATTGGAACAAGGATTGAGAGAAACAGCTTTCGAAATAAAGGCTGAAGAGCTCTATTAGGAAGTGAGAGCACATCAACTCATGCAGCCAATGTTGGAAGAAATAGAGGACAGAATAAAGAAAGAACAAAAATTCATTGATCATTGTTGGACTAAATTTCATGATCTTGTTATTTATTCCATTCCCTATTTTTATGAGCTTGAGTTTGTACCCAAAAATGGCCACTCGATGTAACTGTTTTTGCTTTAATACCACTAAGACTTCTCTTTATGGTTTGATCTTGTCTCCATTTGTCTTCAAAAGCAATTTCAGAGCTTTGAACTGAACAATCTTTTCCTTCGAACCTGGATTCAATCATTTTAAATGAATATTAACCAAAACGACCATGAACTTTTCCAATTTATGGAATGCAGTTGATAGTTTTTTTGATGTTTTCCATTCAAGATCCATGCTTCGAATTTAACAACCTTACTCTTCAAAACTTGTTTCAATCACAACCAACATATGGTCAATGATTTATTATGATCAATTAGTTTTAAATTGATCTTTTTGTCTTGAACAACAGTCCATATTTTCAAAAATATGGAAGCTCCTTTTGAAGGCTATACTGTTTTAGTTCGAAAAGACAACTTTTCTGAATATATATATAAACCAACTATTGGTTTTGATGTTTCGAATGCCAATTTCCATTCCTAAGGGATTTCTAGTTTGACTTCGAAGAACATCACTTGGCAGGTCTTTAATCCCTTTGAAGTAAACGAACACTTGGCATTCTTGCATCCATTGGATAGGGAATATGCTTCGAAGCCGGCTTCTTGGTTTCAAAGTTGTTGTTATTGGACTTTCGGTGCCAAAAACTGGTGTGTTATGTTTTGAACACCAATTCCCATCCTCACAGAGTCTCAAGTTTCACTTCGAAGGACATTACTTTCACTAAGAAACCTAAGATAGGTCTTTTAATCCCCTTCGAAGTAAATCAAATACTTGAGTATTCTTACATTTTTAAGTACGAAAATGTGCTTCGAAGCCGACTTCTTTGTTTCGAAGCCGTTGTTTTTTGCCTTTTGGCGCCAAAACCTGGTTTCGAAGCCAAATATTTTACTTCGAAGCTAGCCTCAACATCTAGGCTGTGTTTTTCCCTCCAAATACTATCAATATTTGAAGGAAACTCTTCGTATTCGTACTTTTAGATCTTAACGAACCAAGCGTTTATATATTCCCCAAACACAAAGGCTTTTGAAACCCTTTTATTTCGTATTCTGAAATCATTTGCTCGCTCAACACCCAAACCTTTCTTTCCACTGATTTTCCACTGTCTCAACTCCCTTGCTGCCAATGGATCCTTCCTCTCTAAAAGTATTTGCGGGCGACCGTATCAGCCCAACTATGGCTTTGAAAAAATGTATCGACGAAGAAATCGCCAAGCTAACATCTGGTGAGTCAAGCACCATAAATGGACGTCTCTTCATTCCTCGTCACAGTAACAAACAGGAGTACGTCCTAGGTCTTATTTTTCGGGAAGCTCCTGCTCAACTTCCTGCTCTATACCCTCGTTTGGAGGGCCATTTTCTTCTTTATGAAGAAGGGCTTGATTGGGGGAATTGGAGGATGACCCGACCTCATCGTTGCTGGCCAACATTGAAGACTGAATGGGAAGAATGGTATGACAGAGTTGTGCCTGCGAGAGAATATGACCTGCAGGAACTCTGTATCCTCGATGCTCTTCGTCTTTCCAAGTTCCTCATTCCTGAGGACCCCTTTTTGATTCCTTCTGCTTTATGCTTTTGGAATATGACTTTTAATTTCTTCCAATTTTGATGTGGTATGATGGCCCCCACCGGTCTTGATATTTGTCATCTCTTAGGGTTTTCACCCCTTGGCTCTCTTTTTACTCCCAATTACCCAGACCTCCCTGTTAAATTTTCCCTTCCAACCCTAAACTCCTCTTGCAGCAACTTCGTAAAGACTGAAAATAAAAGGGAAGGCCCCGAGAGAGACAGAGAACTATTTTCCTTCATTTTGTATTGGTTGTGCAAATTTCTCTTTTGCACCTCATCTCAGAGGATTATGCCTGAGTTCACTCCTCTTGCGAAGGCACTTGTCTTAAGAAACGCATAGCTCTCGCTCCTTATCTTTTAGGTCATGTTTACAGAGCTTGCTCCCAATTTTACGAAAAACCTCTTGATGTTAACCAAGGAGGTCCCCTCTGGGTGCTCCAACTCTGGCTCTTCGCCTATTTCACTGACTTGTACCCCAAATGTCTAAGATTCCTTATTTAGGATCCTAATACTTATGGGAAAAAGTATGCCAGGATTGCTCTCTATCTTGCCTCCTTTGCTTATTACCTTACTTTCTTTCACCAACTCCCTATTTCTCCATCTGCCACCTTCTTTTGTCCTTTTGATGCCACTAAAGGTCCTGTTTGGCTGCAAACCTTTTTGGCTGATAAGGAGTGCTCTACCTCACCACACGAAGATATATGGGCTTCTATTTTGCTACCGAAAGAGTTGTTTATTGGCACTTTAAACCCTCGAGCTTATAAATGCATATCCGAGGTGTCTTTGTCCTTCTCGGTTTGCTAATTTGGACTCACTCAAGGGATACTGTTCCACTTTGCGATCTCTCGAATGTCCACCTCACGGCCAGAGACTTAAGAATATCCAAATTAAAACTAGAGGCGGCAACATTCAAACTTTGAAGGAATTAAGTGAATTCAAATTTGTCCCATTTCTTCCTTCGGCTTAGTCTTGCAAAGATTCGAGAACTAGTGGTCGATCAACATGGAAGTGCGTCTATCTCAGACACCCTCATGATTTACTTATAGGATTAGGAGTGCCTTCGAAGACTACATCAGCAACAGTTGAGAACATTCCTCCTCTTTCTGCAGCTACCACAACTTCTCCTGCAGCCTCACCTCCTCCAGCTAGAGTTACCAGAGCTGCTTTGAAGAAGGGTACGCATTAATAAGTTCCTCTTTCCTTCAACTCTTTTGTCTCCTCTATATTCACACATTTTGGTGCAGGGTCTTCACAAGAAAAATCTCTTAAAAGAGCTGAAACTCTAGTTGCTCTCAAGGCTAGACAACAGCAGAAAAAGAAAAGAAAACTGGTATTCACTCCTGAAGAATCTGAATCTCAAAATGAAGAGAGAGAGATTGAGCAATAGCAAGAAACACCATTACAAAGAAAAAAGAGAACAAGGGTAGCTGCCCCCTCTTCTGATTTGGTCAAAGATCCTAATTCCGAGACAGTTGACAAAGCAATGGAAAATGAGCTTACTTCTGAAGAACTTAATCCCCAAATTGAAAAGAGAGAGGTTGAGAAGGAGCCAGTAGTATCATTGCCAAGAAAAAAGAGAAAGAAAGTGACTGTTCCTGCTACTGACTTGGTTGAAGACCCTATCCATGAAGCTGCTGCCAAGGCAGTAGAACAAGAACATTCCAAAGCAATGATTGTCTTTGAGAGGGCTGAGAAGATACGGCAGCAACAATTTCTAAGAGATGAAGCTGCTACTACTGATGCACTATAAAGGGAAACTGCAAGAAGGCAACAAACTGCCGAGCATTACTCCCTTCGTAATTCTCCCATTACTGCCAACATCTCTTAAACAAGTAATTTCTGCCATGCTTCTATTGTTTTTCCTTATCAAATTTTGACACTGAAGCTTGACATTACATTTCTTCCCCTTTGCAGCAACAACTACTGAGGCTATACTTCCAATGAGGACTCTCTCAATTTCAGTTAAGGTTGATCAGATGCAAAATGTAAAAGCCATTCAAATAATGTTCCCATTTCCCAGGCCTACATTTGATATACCTTCTTTGAGTCCTAGCATTCCTGTAACTCTTTCTTTTGGTCTAACTCCATATCTTCTTTATCTGACCTTTAACCTGTCTCAACTTATTTCTCATTCGGGCCCTGCTCCTCCTTCTCTTTCTAAGGAAATTTCAACCATTTCCTCTTCTTTGAAGGTATCTGATTCTCCAATTGAGGGTGCTGGTAGTTCTCCAACTTATAGTTCATTACCTTTGCCTACTTCCAGCCCCTCTTCACTTGATTCGTTGGTGGCTAAGACCATAAAGACTGCCAAAGATGCTCCATCCATTTCTCCTATCCCTATGCAGTCCTCTATACCTTCCACCACAACTCTCTCTACACCCCTTATGTCTATGGATGAGGTAGACATCTTCGAAGCCAGGCTAGCCAGTCTCTTTGATGTGCCCTCTACCTCTCCAATAACCAATTTTGAAGCTGAGCCATTTGTGAAAACCCCACATTTAATTATTCTTAAAAGAAGATAAATAAATAAATTAATTAATTAATTTTGTCTACAGTCTATCTAAGTTGTATATTAGTGTAAAAGTTAGTTTTAAATTGACTCAATTCAATCACTAACAAAGACATTATTAAGAATAATAATTTTGTGGGTGTTCAATATTTGTTATTTATAAATTACTTTAATTAGGATTCAATATAATAATTATTCTTACAAAATACCTTAGTTAAAAATCTTAGTGAATCAATTTTCAGAAACCCACAAAAAAAAAAAAAAAGGGAATCAAACCTTTGCAGAAATTTGGTGGAGGCTTTTCACATGTTGATTTGCATGCTTGTTTAGGGAAGAAGAGCTAATGATACTCTTGGAATTGAGAGAAAGAAAACTTAGAATGAAGAGAAAGAAAAAGAGAGAGAGAGAGAGAGAGAGAGATTTGTGCAACAAGCATTATATATATATATATATATATGCATGCATGCCTTCATTGTCTATGGGGTGCATGCAAACATTCGGTGAGAAAAAAAAAAAGAGAGAGAAAAGAGAAATCCCTAAAGCAACCAAGCTTAGTGATAGGAGAGGAAGAAGAGTAGGAGATTAAGGAAGCCAAAATTCTCAACCATTTTGTCACCCTATTAGTAAGTAAGAAAACCCTCTCAACCCTCTCAATTTTTTTATTTGAAATTTTCAGGTTATAAAATGTCTAAACTTGTAGATAGAATTTTATTTATAATTGTATAAAAGATTTTATGATGGTATATTAAATATTGGTAATCTGAAAATCATGATAATATTGTGGAATTTGAAATTGCATGTGTAGTTTATGCCATTAAAAAGATTATTGAAAATGTTATTTGGCCCTTTAAATCTGCCAAAAAGTTGTACGAATTTTTAGACAATTTTATACTCAAAATTTGAAGATGATTTCTTCTACAAAGTTGTTGATAATGATGTCTAGTTCATTCACAAAAATTTTCAACAATTATTGAGTTTTGTACGAATTTATACAGATTTTTAACCAAGTCTAGAGCTATAGACAGATTTTATTATGTGTTTGAAAAATTATTAAAAATTTTATATTAAACCAAATTTGATAATTTCTAAGCAAAAAAATGAAATTTGAAAAGCCTAGTTTCATAATAAATTTTTAGATCGTGGAATTGATTTATAAAATTTAAGTATGGAATTAATTTAAGGAAATGTGATAAATCTGTGTCATAAACACTCTTGGAATTTTTAAGAATTATTTATAATTTATTTTTAGAAAATGTTTTCTGAAAAATGACCATAACATGTTTATTGAGTATTCTGTAGATTTATATAAATTTTAGAGTTGCATAAGTAATTTATTTATAATTTTTATTACTTAAGGTATAACCTGAAAATTTCTGGACAGATTTAAGATGATCACTTTAATTATTTGGATAAAAAAAATCAGTTATTGTGTTGGTCTAATTCATCAAATATTTTAAATTAGTAATCCATGTATGGGTGTATTGTGGTAGTCTAATCTTATAGATTAAAAGTCCATGCATGTGTGTAATTATGATTTATTTCCTTTTTTTTTTGGTATCTAAATTATTACTTCATACCATGGTTTAAATAAATTGTTTATTTAAATGTTGTACAATTGTTTATTATTGTGTGACATGTGTAATATTTTATGTTTGGATTTTAATGAGTTTGTATAACATTATTTGTGATTAAAAATTAGAATTTATTTGTGATTAATATCAAAATTAACTAAAATGATTAACGGCATACACAAAGTTAACAATTGATGGTTAATACCAGTTATTCAGGGTGAGTCTTGGTTTTAAAGAGTGGACGAAATTAAGAGTTGACGGTCAATACCGGTTGTTCAGGGAGAGCCCTGGTTTTGAGAATTCTCACGTAAATTGTGTTGTGAAACTCTAAGATGGCACGAGACTTATTTGAACCCTTTTCGGTATTCGGTTTTAGAATAAGAGTGGATGTGCCGGTGGCACACAGGGAGGTTACGTACCCCTGGCAGACCGTTTCCTTGGGGTAGACCACGGATGCCACTGCTTGGGTATATAACTCCGGACGTAGGCATCCCTGGTGGTTACGATTGGTAATACTTAAATATTTGACCAAGGGAAGGTTTCAAATTAACCGTTGACATGCTTAGTGGTTGGTAAGTTAAATCTCTTTAGTGAGATTTCAAGTGTCACCTAATTTATTAAAATTATTGAAACTATTTTAATGGATGTAATTTATGTTTACAATTATATTGTTATCTCATGTTTATAATCTCATTATTTTTCTCTTAAAAAGAATGGTAGGTTGATTATGTTTTCTTACTGTGTTGCAAAACTCATGGCATATATTTTGTTGCCCTGGCGTTTTATGCCAGGTTTTGGCGAGGAAATAATTGGCGAAGTGGAGTTGACGCTAACGTAGAGCCTTGGCTGACTTGAAATTATGACTAAAGTCGAATAACTTTATTATCTTAGATACTAGCTATTAAGGATCTTATAATTTCATTTGATGTTGTGTTTGGATAATTTTAAGTTTTTATTTAATATTATTTGAACCTTTGGTTACGTACGAGAGTTGGAATGCTCTATTAAGATGTCAACTTTTTCGTTTGTTAAGTCATTTTGTTTATTTAATTTCCCTTGATGTTCCAAAAAAATTTGGGGCATCACACCATTAGTTTTGGCCGGCTCTTTGTTACAAATTCTTAAAAGCTCTTCTTCCTCCAGCAGCAAGCCTTCTGCACCTCTGATGGGCTTAGACACCTGCCTATAACTGTTAATCTCCTTTTCGAGACTCCCCTTTGAGGCTTTGCAAAGGCCTATAATAAAAGATGGGTTCCTCCAGTGCTGCAAAGTTGCTGAACAGTCAAGCATGGATGTCTCAAGTCACTTATCCCAAGCAGCAGTTACTATCGACTTCTACATCAACATTTGCCATGCTGCCAAAGCTGGGAAGGAGAAATTGGCTAGAGACCAGAGTTTTGTTTTCCAAGTACATACTGAAGTCTTAGAGCTCAAGGAACAACACTCCTCTACCTCTCACTTTCGAGTTTAGCTGCTGGAGAGGAAAGCTCAACTTGAAGAGGAGTTATCTGTAGTGAACCAGGCCTTAGTCCGAACTGATACCAAACTGCAAATCACCAACCATAGATGCCTTCATGAACCTCAGCCATAGCTATTAATGCTTCTTTTGGGCCTAAACATTCCAGCAATAAACCATCTCCCCCCCCTTTTGTAGAGAGCATTACCATATATCATATATTGCATAGGATCGCAATTTAATTTTCCTCATGGCCTTCAAGATGGACTCAAATCTTACATTATTGGATGCCTCCAATCCTGTTCTTGTAAGTCATTATGATTGACTTCCAAGACCATATTCCTTTTATTCAAAGGTGGTATCAATTTCTGATATGTTGTTTGGTTTATGTTCCTTTGAGCATTATCCCTTCTCTTGAAGTTTGAAACTTTTTGAGCCACATCATTAGCTCTATTATTCAAGAATCTTGGAACATGAGTTACATTTGCTATTTGAAATTGAGAAAGTAGATGTAATACAACAACATAGTATGGTAAAACGCTTATGCTTTGACACTTGAAAATCCCTTTCACTTGGTTAACCACCAATTGAGAATTTCCAAATATGTCAACTGCATGAACTTGTAATCCAATAAGGATTTCTAGTCCTACTATTAAGGCTTCGTATTCAGCTTGGTTATTAGAACAGGTAGCTTCATCCACTCTGAAACCATGTGTGGTCTCTACCCCTTATGGAGACCTAATCACAATACCAATTCCAGTTAAACCATTGGCTTTTGACCCATCGAACCACATCTGCCATGGCTCAACTGTCACGACCCAAACCTGCCCCTACAGGTTTAGTGCCGTAACCGGCCAGTAATCCTTGGATTACTTACGGCCTTTAAAGGCATTAACGAATAATAAGGGGCTGCGGAAGCAAATATATAAAGTAAACAAGGTCCAATGAGCTGTGATGACGTACATGGGATAGAAAATACAAAACTTATTTATATACATAAACATGCTAGTCAGGTACATCCATATGTACAAAGTATTTACATAAAGTATATCCCAAGATCCAACATTACAAGACACAAGCATAAACATTGACTAGCATGAAACAAAATAGCCTCAGTGTTAGACTTTGACAGGAACCTCCTCGGGAGGCACAATAGTTGGCTGACAAAAAGGGAACGGGAGGCCCTCAACTCTGGCCTTGGTCATGTGCCGGCTCACCTACATATATATAATAAACTGTGAACGAAAGCCCAGTGAATAATAAACAGAGTAAAGGGGTTTCAATGAATGAGTCCATACAGATTTTAGAAGTCAATTCATATTGTATCAAAACATGCTTGATCAGATTGAGATTACAACACAGCTTTTTCAAATTCATACTTGATTCGATCATATATAGGTAGAAATCATGAGTCATAGTTACATTTACGTGATACATCCATTAGCAAAACTAGACGCGCAATGCGTAAGGTTATGAATAACCTCCTTAGCTCCGGTGAAGGAGCCTCTAGATCCGGGTAACTGGACAGCTAAGCCCCCATGGCGGGCCTCCAGATGCAGACTATGGTGCAACCGACGCATAAGCGTAGCTTACAACTAACTTGTTCCACAAGGGAACCTTGTTCTACCAAGGAACCTTCCACTACCGGTCACTACAGAATCTCACTTATTCCTAAGGATGTCACGAATACGTGCCGACAGTCGGACAATCATTCATTGTACATAACATATCATTTCAGAAAACAGATCTCATTTTCATCACACAGAAAATAAGTACAGTTGAACATATCTTTACAATGTTATTACTCACAGTGGGCGTTGAAACCGATAGGTGAAGCCAAATGGTCAAACAGAATGTGGCACACGACCTACATAACACATAACGGATACACGCTTGAAATACGCATTTCTAATAGTACAAAATTCACACCAATGATTCTAAGTGTGTACCTAACCTCTTATCCTTATTGGGGAGCTTTAAATATGGCCTAGGGATGCCTAGGATGGAATGTGGATGCAAAAATGCCTTAGAAAACATTTTTCAAAAGTTCTTTGAGAACAGGGGTCTCGCCGGCGAAGCCTTCCTTCGCTGGAGCGAGCTTGCAAAATCAAAGGGCTTGCTCGAGCGATGAATCCTTCGCTCGAGCAGTCTGATGAAATGAAAAAGTACTGGTTGTTGATTTTTCGCCGATGCTCGCCGAGCGAGCTTCGACAAAGGTGGTCGCCGATCGAGGAATCCTTCGCTTCGGCGAAGCCAAATCTGGAATTTCATTTGTCTTCCAAGTTCGAACCAAGTACTCTCCAACCAAAAATCAACCTATTGGGCCCAAATTCTAGAAAAACACTTGAAACACATATTACATCAAGTTTCAAAAGCCAATTTGGAAATTCATGGGCAAGAGTGAATCAATTTGAGCACCACTTCCATAAATCTTCAAAACAATGTTTAAACACACATGCATGAGTTCAATTCCATTTCAAAGCTCCAAAACATGCTCCAAGGCAAAATTAAACTTAGAATTTTGTTGAATTCATGGGCTACAACTTGAATGTGGCCTTGCATGTAAAGAATGTACATGAAAACTTTTCAAAATAGCATGATATGAGCATGCATGCATGAGTTAGCTCCCAATTCAACATATTAAACCCCTTCCTAACCTTAATCACCCAACTATCCAAGAATCATGCAAGAATAATCTAAATTCTAATTCTAGAGGATGAATTCTCTACCTTAACTCTTCAATATCAAGCTTAGAAGCTCTAGTTTGCACACCACCCTTCAATTCTCCAAGTTTTAGCCAAAATCCTTGTTGGAGCTAAGTTTTCCTCCTCTCCCTATTTCTCTCCCACGTTGGTCTCACAAGAAGATGGAAGCAAAAATGTTTTAAGATAAGTCCTAAGGTGGTCTTAGATAGTGGCCTTCAATGGCACTATTGTAAATAAGCTAAGTTCATTATTAAAATGTTATTTAATCAGATTTAAACATTCCAAATTGAATTTTAATTGAACCTACCATAAAATCACATAAAATCTAACTAGTCCAAAACACCAATCAATTTCTGAATCCACGATAAGGCTTCCAATTTGCAGTTTAAAGTTTAAAACACAAACAGATGTTTCAACACCGAACAGATAGAAACACATAATTCATGCAATGCACATGCAAATTAGTCCTGGATTTCCTCTTAATTATTGTTAGGCATAATTAAGTTCTAATTAGCGTTAATCAGGGTTAGGGTTATTACATCAACACTAGCCATACCAAGTTCTATTATCTCTTGGCTCTCTATTTGAGATGGATGGTCTGCCAGAAAATTGGCTAAAACTTGCCCTTTTACTACTCATTAAGGGACATATTCTAGATGAAACTCTGATAAGGCTAGTATCCACTTGCCAATTCTTCCCCTCAACATAGGTCTAGATAACATGTACTTAACCAAATCTGTGGTTGTAATTACCAAGGCAGTTGTAGGTAAAAGATAGGATCTTAATTTCATTGCAGCAAAATACAAAGCAAGACACAGCTTTTCAACAGCTGAATATTTACATTCACAAGAATTTAAAAACCTACTAAGGTAATAAACAGCTTGCTCCTTGCCTTCTTCATTATCTTGGGCCAAGAAAGCTCCCAATGAATCTTCTGTTGCAGCTATGCACAATTTCAAGGGCTTGTCACCCTTTGGTGACATCAGCACTTGAGGGTTGGCCAAGTAGGCTTTGATACCTTCGAAAACAATTTGATGCTCTACTGTCCACACAAATTCCTCTTCATCTTTCAGCCTTAACAAGAAAGAAAATACTTTAGTTTTCCCTGCAGTGTTAGAAATGAACCTTCGAAGAAAGTTAACCTGTCCAAGGAACTTTTGTAATTCTTTCTTACTTGATGGAGGTCTGGCTTCAATGATGGCTTTGGCTTTATTCTGGTCAATCTGTATTCCTTTCTTGTGTACCACATAGCCCAAGAAGTTTCCAGATGATACGCCAAAAGCACACTTAAGAGGATTGAGCTTCAATTTGAACTTTCTCATTCTTTCAAAGACTACTTCTAAGTGAAACAGATGCTCCTCCATGGATTGGGATTTAACTACAATGTCATCAATATAACACTCTAAATACCCTCCAATGAGGTCATGAAAGATAGTGTTCATAGCCCTCTGATATGTAGCTCCAGCATTCTTTAGGCCAAATGGCATTTTAACACATTTGAAAGTGCCAATATTTCCAGGACATCTGAATGCTATCTTGTGGACATCTTCCTCTGCAATGTAGATTTGGTTATAACCAGAATGTCCATCCATCATTGATAAAACTTGATGCCTTGCTGAACTGTCTACCAACAAATCCACTATAGGTATAGGGTACTCATCTTTTGGAGTTGCTAAATTCAAGTTTCTGAAATCAATGCATACCCTCATTTTACCGTTGTTCTTAACCACAGACACAATATTAGATAGCCATTCCACATACCTGGCTGTCCTAATAAAGCCTGCATTGAATAGTTTAAGAATCTCCTCCTTGACTTTCTGAATTACTTCTGGACTCATTCTTCTTGGTTTTTGCTTGTATGGCTTGAAGTTAAGTTTCATAGGGAGCCTATGTTCCACTAATGACCTATCCAATCCTGGTAGTTCATTATAAGACCATGCAAAGTAATCTTTATATTTCTTTAGAACAACCAACAACTGGTCCATGTCCAGAACATTCAAACAAGCACTTATGTAGGTGGGCTGCTGTATAGAATCTTCCCCTAAATTTACTTCTTCTAAGGGGTCTTGTGTCTGAGAACTTATTGAAGCTTCTTCTTTGATTTCTTCTATCTTCGAAGTAATCTCCCTGCTTTGTTCTGCTCCCAGATTCTTTAATTCAACATCTTTGCCCTCCTCCTCATAGACAAAGTCTGTCCACAAGGCTTCCTCTTCCTGTATCTCCTGGACTTTTGTTTCAATGTCCAATGCACAGTATTTATCAAGGGTCAAAACTTTAACCTGTTGCTGCTTCTACTTGTAGCCAATTATTATGGCTTCTCTCTCTTGCTTTTGTACTTTCTGGACTATTGAGTTTACATCCAATGTTGAGAATTTAATTAGAGCCAAAGGCTTAGCTTCTTGTGTTTCATTTCTTTGCCTACAACCAGGCATCATTGTCATCCTTAACGACAAGCTCCTCATCAACACTCTCCTGGACCAAGTGCTTCAGGTGTGTCACTTCCTCATCAGCCGTCACTTCGGTTGAGCCATCAGTTTCTCAAGATACTAAGGGGTGTGACTCCCTCATTATACAGTTTGGCCTCTGCGATGTCTACATTGGCTATGAAAGGTTGAGAATCTGCATCAATTTCCTCTGTCTCCCCATTGCCTAAAGCCATCATAATTTTCTGATGCAAAGAGGAAGGCACACATTTGTTAGTGTGAATCCAATATCTCCCAAGTAAAACATTGTATTTAGCATTACTGTCGATTATGAAGAATGCTGTCATGCAGTCTCTGGTTCCCACACTCAAGTTGATGGATAGAATTCTCGAGCCATCTGTTTGTCTCCAGCAAAGCCAGCGATGGTTGTGTTGGTTGGGATTAACCTAGGATTCTTTTTCCCTAGTTTCTTCAAAGAAGATTTTGGTAGTAAATTCACTGTTGCCCCATTATCTATCAGGACTCGGTTCAATTGTATCCCATCGAAGAAAGCCTTGATGTACAAAGGTTTGACATGTTGTGTCATAGAATTCGAGGGATACTCAAAAGGATATGAGAGGTTAATGCTCACCTCTTCTTCACTCCCATATTTAGTTTCCATTGGGGTAGCCATTCCAGAATCATCTTGTACCATATTCACTTGTGAGTCTTCACTAGAGACAGGAATAGGATCAATTTCTTGGCCATCTTGGTCCTCATCTCCAGCTTGGAACTCATGAGGCAGTATGTGTACCATATTGACTGATACTGGAGGAAATGAGCCAAATTGGATAGCTAGTTGTACCTGTTTTCCCTCTTGGCCTCCTTGTTCAGTTACTTCAGAAATATCCTCCATGCTGCACTCTGGCACTTCGTTGTTAACTGATTCCTTCGAAGGATCTTTCTCAACTGGTTTTTCAATCAAAAATGTTTGCTCAGCCATGAAGGCTTCAAACATTTCTTCCTCCACCATTTCTTTCTTTTGGCTTATGTCAATTTCTTCTTCTGTCTCGCTACCACTCTCTATCAGAGCTTTCTCCAATCCTGCTAAGCTAGATTTCTCTCTGGCTTTTAGTTCAGAATGAACCTTGGCCAACTGTTCCCTGCTGCAACCCACCTTGCTTTGTAGAGTTGTCTTTGGAGTGTGGTCTGACTTTGGAGTCTTCTTTCCTTCTGTCTAGACTAATGAAGAGCTCTCTCCATTTTTTTTTCATATTTTTTTGGTACTGAGTGTACCTGCACTGAATCTTTCTCCTTTGTGTTCTCAAAATGACTGGGACCATATCTGGCTCCTTCGTCTTTGGGTGTTTAAGCAATACCCAATTGTTCGGAGCCACCAAAGGAGGTTTAACCATCCTTCATTGATTTCCAACATTTCTCTGAGTGGGCACTTCCCTAGGTTTGGTCTGCATCACAAACCAATCTGGAACTCCAGGTACCCACGAACTTACTGATTCAGATGTTGAACTGCTTCTTTCTACCTTCGAAACCATCTTCAAAACTGGCTGTGAAGGCACTTGCTTGGTCCTGACCTCATGTTTCGAGCCTGATTCAGGCCTTCGATGAAAATGGCCACTTTCTGTTCTGCGTGAGATTGGTCTAGGAGGCCAATCTCTGGCTTTGATCCCATAACCTGAACTTTTCTCCAGTCTTCTTTCAGAATGACTGCTCTCCATTTTGTAGTAGTTAGGTGGCCTAAACTCATACAAGGGCCTCTTGCCTTTAGCATGCATTCTATCGACTGTTGGTTCAACTACCAATGGCTGCTGCCTAACACTAGCCGGATACGGCCTTTTGTTATAAGCATTGGTTGGTTTAGGGCGTCTCTGAACATCCCTGTAGTATTGCTTCCCATCAATTGAAAGCTCCTTCAACCATTTATAACTCAGTCTGCACCTGGGACATATCCTTTGCATTACTGTTGCCTCTAAGGAATCATCATCCAGTGATTCTTCATCAGAGTGTTCCTCGGTGTGAAAACCTTGTCCAATAATGGCATTTTTGGTGTCCTTTTGATGGTGGCACGTTAGCAACATGCATCCACATTGACTTCTTCCAATTCTAAAGAACAAGTTCGAAGTCGACATAATGACATTGGTCGCCACCTCTCCAACTTCGAAATGGATTACTATCGATCCCCGTGGCCTTTTCTGTTTTGGCTGGGAACTTCAAACTTCCTTTCCGAATTTGTTCTTGGATCCTGTCTCAAAAAACAAAGCAGTTTTTAGTCGAGTGAGACCAAGAGTTATGCCATTTACGATATACTTTTCCCTTAAGTTCATCTGGAGATGGTAATTTTACTCCTTTAGGTAACTTAAGAAAGTTGGCCGCAAGCAAATGATCAAAAATGTCATCTGCTTTTGTTAAATTGAAAGAGTACTTTCTATGAAGGTCTTTCTTTTTAAACTGCTGGTCAATTGTTGTATCCTTATGAATTAATGCCTCACAGATCACAGGTTCTTTGTCCACAATCTCTGTTACATTGATCTCATAATTAGAATCTCTATAATATGTCTTGTATGATGCATTATTTCGATCTTGTTCCTCCTCTAGTAATGTTTCATACCTAGACACTTTATAGGTTAGTTCCACTAAATCTCTGAATTCAGTTGAGTCAAACTTCTTTCGAAGCTTGAACTCTAAGCCATTTTGAGCCAATCTTACGAATTCTGGCTCTGGCAGGATGACTCTACATTTATTTTGAGCCCTTTTAAATCTAGCAATAAACTGAGTAGCCTTTTCTTCAGGCCTTTGACTCAATCTAGCCAAGTCTGCCATGGAAACCTCTGGCTTCGATTGGAAGAATTGGGCATGAAATGCCTTTTCCATTTGTTGCCAATTTTGAATGGAGCCAGGTGTAAGGTTGATGTACCATACAAATGCTCCCCCAGTTAGAGAATTTGGGAATAATCTTAGTTTCATATAGTCATGATTAGTAAATTCACCCCATTGAGCAGCAAACCTAGCAATATGCTCTACTGTTGATTAGTTTCCACTCCCATAGAAAAGGGTAAAATCTGGTATCTTGAACCTCATTGGGTATTCATGTACCCTATCTACCCATTTTGGGTATGGTTTTCTGTATACAGGAGTCTGGACCCCCCGAGCCATCGGTCCGCACATCTCTCTAACAATATTAGCAATTTGGTCCTTAGGGACCATATTTTGTGCCTGCTGAACCACTACTGGAGGGACAAACACAGGATTTGGTGGACAAACTTGTGCTTGTGGTCCTCTTGGTCCATAAGGTGGTATATTTGGGACTAGTTGTCCCTGTGGTGCAGGTTGCTGTTGGGGTGTGGGTAACCCTTTTGAGCCTGTTTTGCGAAAGGACCTGCGAAAGGTGCTGGAACAGGTGTTGTGTCCCTTCCATTTGCAAACCAACCTTCCAACCCCCCGGGTCTAAATTCAAATAAGAGATTAGTAAACCCCCTTGTACCAGGTATGGCTTCGAACATGGGATTTGTGACCATTCTTATGCCAGTTTCTTGTACTGGGCTAGATCCACCAATTTGTATGGCTTCATTGTTGAGTACTGAGGCATTTTGATTTGCTATAGGCCTCGAAATGGGTTCATACCAAGACTGAGGTGATGGTCTTTCATAGTTCTGATTACTAGTTTGACCATTAGAATGTCCATTAACTTGCATAGGCTGTTTATCTCTAGCCAATCTTTATTGAGGGACATTTAAAATTTCCTCGATATGTCTTGTGTTTGTTGGTTGGTGGTTATTCATTCGATCCAAAAAGGATGTTGCCCACCTTTCCATTGTGTTCATTAATTGCTGTCCCATGACATCTACTAGGCCATCCCATGGATTTATTGGATGAGTAGATGGAATAATGGATGGTCCAATTCCTTGGTTTCGTCCAATATTATAAACATGTGATTCTTGTCCTGAAGTACTGGTCTGTTCGACCATAGGTTCTGATAATATGGGAGTTTCCACAGGATGTGTTACCATATTATCCTCTGGATTAGGTATTTCTACCTCTCCTTCTACGCATTCTTCTAAGTGTTCATTTTCTCCTTGTCTTCTTCGTCTAGCCATTTCAATGTGTCCCACTGGGCGTGCCAAAAATATATGTTGGCTTTTTGGCTTTCGAAGGGTATTTTTTTAAATGCGAGCGTGCCAGCAAGGATCAATCAGTCCTTACAGAAATGTTAATTGCCAACCAATTATCAGACGATTGTGTTTTAGTTCTTTCAACCTCAATGAAGAGAACTTTTACTGGTGGCTTGACTTAGGAGAAATTAAACAAAATAACAATTAAATGAAGAGTAATTGAAGTATTTCATTAGAATGAAAGCTTACAATGATCCAAACTCTGCCTCGTAGAGGTTTACAGCGACAATCTACTTGAAACTACTCCTATAAATGAAGTGCAGTGCAGGAATTTAAAGTGCAGGAATGTAAAGAGCAGAAATTTAATGAACAAGAAATGTAAAACTATAAAAGAAAATATGTAAAGTAAGACTGGTTTGTATGATCTGAGTCCGAGGTTTTTTCTAGGGTCTTCCCCGCTATTTATACTTCTTAAGGATGACCATCGAACTACACTTCAAACCGTCGAATTGTTCCTCCATGATCATTGATCATGCTGCCTTATAAGTAGTTCTACTACACCATCACTTGCAGTTAGGCTTCCCTCCTATATTTGAATTTGAATCTGAGTAACCGTTGAAGTCACGTCACCTTGCACCTCTTTATTGATCCAATGCTACTCCGATCACGTGAGAACCAATACTAACTGCCACGTATACGATCAGGATCGAAGACTTGAATAGTCTTCCTATATTACCCTTATTCTGCCACGTGTTGAATTGTGATTGGCTTGTACAAAATATGTAGCCAACAATTAGATTTTTAGGTTGTTTAGGGTTTCTAAAGATTTATGTCGTTTATAATTTTTAAGAAGGAAATATTGAAAGAAATCAATACTTCTCATATTAAAGTGAGATATATGTTTTTGAATTCTGAAATTCAAAAGTATAGATATTTAAAGTTTTTTTATTTTTATTTTAATAAATGAACTGACTAATATATCTTTTTTTAAGCATAGATCATTTTTATTTTTTTATGTTTTTAATTGACATAATTTTCTATATTAATTAGATTTTTTTTTAGTTGGGTTAACCAATAGAAAGTTTTTTAATTATTTAAAAATATAAAAATTCTAAAAATTATCAAATGAATCATAAACTAATTAGAATTTTAATTAAAAGTTGCCCAATAGAGATTTTTAAAAAAATTACTCATAAATCTCACTTTGGTAAATGTTTCACTAGCTAGTCCTGAGTGTTTTTCATTAAATCATTTAGTTCTTTTTATTTTTGATATAATTTATTTTTTTGATTTATTGTATATGAGGTTTACCTTTTTGCCCATATTATGATTTGTTTTTAATGTTGTTCTGGTGCGTGGGTTTGGGGATATACTGTAACATTACTATTTCTTAGGAGGGAATTTCGTGAATGTCGTGGACTCATATGGAAGCATAGCTTGTTTCCCAGTTGGTGTTCTTATTGATTAAGTTGTTTTGGGTGTGTAAAAACAATGAAACACAACAGAACAGTACTATAATAACAATGCACACTAACACGGGGCTTTTCCCATATTAAGCCTATTTTGTATCTTAATGCCCAAACTAGGCCTAGTTTGGACAGAATTTCCAAACTAGGCTAAAGCGCTATTACAAATCGCGCTTTCACTGTTTGGAATATAAAATTTGATGAATAGTGAAAGCGTTATTACAAAACGCGTTTTTAATTAAGAAAATGCTATTACAAAATGCGATTTCACTGTGCATATGAAGAAAACGCGGTTCAAAACCACGCTTTTACTGTGCATATCGGTTTTCTTAAGAGAACGTTTAAAATATATTAAAATGTAATCAAAATAAATCTTGAGTTTTCTGCAGCTCAAATGGTAGTGCATTGGTTTTGCCATGCCTCTGCACAGGTTCAAAACACATGCATTGCAACTCCAAACAATTGCCATCCAAAATGAAATTCAACTTTTTTTTCTTTTTTTTCCTTCCACTCACTCTATACTTTATATATGTATTATGTAATTTTTTTATCAAAAAAAAGTAAAATGTTTGTTTGGTTAAATATTTTAAAAAATTAAAAATAAACAATTTATTTTTTAAAAAAATTAAATAAACAATTTATTTATTTTTAAAGAATTATATAAAGTAGTATACTATTTGTTAAAAAAATTGTATACTATTTACAATTTTAATTTTTTTTATTAATTTTATTAATTTTTTTATATAAAGTAGTATTTTTTAAAGTAGCATACTATTTATTAATTTTTTAAAGTTAATTTTTTAAATTGGTATTTTTTAAAGTAGAATTATATAAAGTAGTATACTATTTATTAATTTTTTAAAATATTTTTTCACAAATTTTTTATTTTTTAGATACATCTAACTAAGGTGCATTTAAAAAATTAAAAAAAAAATGTTTAAAATTTTAAAAATATTCACTAAAAACAAAAAAATACGAAAATAAAAAAACTCAATTTTCAAATAACTAAATCCAAAAAACTCAAACCAAATACACTGAATACTTTTTAAACAATTATGTTGACATTTTGAAAAAAATTGTATTTTATAGAAAAAAATTTTAGTTATTGTATTTTATTTATTTATTTATTTATAGAAAAAATTGTATTTTATTTATTTAAATTTTTTATTTTAAATAAATTGTTTATTTAATTTTTTAAATAAATAAATTGTACATTTTAAAAAAATATGCACTTTGAAAGCGTACTCAAAAAATATTTTTTCAGCAAAATGTACACTTTTAAAATGTACTAAAATATTTTAGAAGCGTACATTTTTTTATTTTTTAAAATATTTTAAAAATAAACATATTTTAAAAGTGATGGGTAATAATAAAAATAAACAATTTATTAAAAAAAAAAGTAGTATACGTGTGATGTGATGATAGTATAATACGTCTGAGTGAGTATACTATTTATACGTATGATGTGATGATAGTATAAATAGTATACAACTTTTTTAATAAATAGTATACTACTTTATATAATTCTTTAAAAATAAATAAATAGTTTATTTAATTTGTTAAATAAATAAATTGTTTATTTTTAATTTTTTAAAATATTTAACCAAACAAACATTTTACGTTTTTTTGATAAAAAAATTACATAATAAATATATAAAGTATAGAGTGAGTGGAAGGAAAAAAAAAAGAAAAAACAGTTGAATTTCATTTTGGATAGCAATTGTTTGGAGTTACTGTGCATGTGGTTTGAACCAGTGCAGAGGCGTGGCAAAACCAATGCACTACCATTTGAGCTGCAAAGAAGTCAAGATTTATTTTGATTACATTTTAATATATTTTAAACGTTTTCTTAAGAAAACAGATATGCACAGTAAAAGCGTGGTTTGGAATTGCGTTTTCTTCATATGCACAGTGAAAGCGCGTTTTGAAATAGCGTTTTCTTAATTAAAAACGCGTTTTGTAATAGCGCTTTCACTATTCATCAAATTTTATGCTCCAAACAGTGAAAGCGCGATTTGTAATAGCGCTTTAGCCTAGTTTGGAAATTCCGTCCAAACTAGGCCTAGTTTGGAAATTAAGATACAAAATAGGTTTAATATGGGAAAAGCCCCCACTAACACTACTATCCTATTACAAACTTCCACTACTTAATCCTTCAGTCACCATTTAACCGCTTGCCCCCACATGTCTGCGACAATGTTGTGCACAATTTAACACTACGTATGCAACTACCACCTTCATACATTTGTAATCAAAACATTGTTTGACTAACGTTTCCAAAAAATACACACATGCATACGACCTTCGTTAGCCAATGAATTATATCGACACAATAAAATCATCGGTACAAACCTCACTGAAATTTAAGGACTTCACAACTTATCATGAACATTGAAATTTTAACAACACCACTTCAACTATTAACTTATTCATATACCCTACAAAAACAGGGGACCACAGCCCACAAAGAAACAACAAAAAATTATTTCCAATGTCCACCCCCTCATTTTTTACTAGTCATGAACGCATCACCCAAAACCAGTGGTCCCTCACCCACGTAAGCAAACACACAAATCGACCATCACAAAAACAACAGAACCACGGCAATGGCTCACTCAAAGACACAAATCCACATTATAGCACAACAACATCATAATAAAGGGCACAACAATCGCAAACATTAATCCCGACATAGAAGTCTTGCCATTAACACACCAATGTATAACACATAACACAACATCAACCCAATGTATTCTCGTACACATTATCAACAATCGACGATCGGGATTAATGTTTGGGTTGATGTGTGCGAGAATACACCATGTGTTCATACGATGATCACCGGCGCCGACAATGTCTTCCTGCCTGATTCAATGCCAACTGATGGACAAAACATTATTGAGACCCAACTTGATGACGTTCCAACGTATTTCTACAAATGAGGGTTTGAGCTACCTAGGGTTTGAGGCGGCAAACAAATGAGAAATTTTGAATTTACATCAACATTACAAAAACCAAACACCAACAAAATCATAGGAATCACGCGAACAGAATCGCTGCAACGTCAGAATCACAATCGACAACTCGGAAACAACCTTCCACATTTACCCACAGTAGAGGGACAACATCGGAACAATACATTTGAATGTTGGACACTTTGGTAAATTAAACACCAACAAAAAACCCTATTTACCCTTAATTTTATACACGTACCTCATAAAAACATGGGCTGCAAAGTCTTTAATATTGAATTGGGATCTATTTGTCTTTAAAAAAATATAAAGAACTAAATGGTTTAATATTTTCAAAATGAGGATTCAATGGTGCTTTTTAATTATTTAAAATTTAAAAAATTAATACGAGAATTTAAAACTTTCATGTCTTTATATAATAAGATAGGTGGAGTGCGTTTATTTAGCGGCATTCTATTTGAACCCAAAAAATATCTTAGAATGCCCAATTTAAATTTATAAATTTTAATTCCTATTATATCTTAATGTGAATTTACTAATAAGGACAATCTATATTAAACCCTAAAACAATTTTTTTTTTTCTTCTCATGGTACACCCTAATCAATTATTCCTATTTAAATCTCTACATCTCCTACCCCAAGAGACCAAAGTTAGTTTGTCTTCTCCTTCTTCTATCTCACTCCAAAACTCTAAACCACCTTACCAAAACACACCATTAACATTAACATCATTGCTTTTTTTTATTATTTTGAAACTCTAAACCTTAGAAGAAAGTTTGAATAATCAAACAATGGAGGAAAACAAGTTTTGAAACCCCAAGTTTTGAAACCCTAATATATCATTGTTTGATTGTTCAAAACTTTCTTATAGGGTTTAGGGTTTTAAAATAATAAAAAACAATGATATTAATGATAATGGTGAGTTTTGGTAAGGTGGATGAAGGAAGAAGAAGAAGAAGAAGACAAAACTTTGATCTCTTGGGAAAGAAGATGTAGAGATTTGAATAAGAATAATGGATTAGGGTGTACTATGAGAAAAAAAAATAAAAATTTAGGGTTTAATATGGATTGTCCTTATTAGTAAATTCACATTAAGATATAATAAAAATAAAAATTTATAAATTTAAATTAAGTGTACTAAGATATTTTTTGGGTTCAAATAGAATGCCCGTTTATTTAGTTAATGGACTGAGCTCAAAGTCCGGCCCATACAAGCCCATCAGTCAAATGACCTCAACAAAACAAACACCACTCACGCAAACGAAAAAAGAGTTCCTCTTTGTTTTGCTTGCGAAGTTGCGAGTTGCGAGATTCGACGACGTCGCTTGTGAATTTCAGAAGCAGAGGAAGCAATGAATTTCTCTCTATGACTTTGCTGATCATATACACACACACACACACATATATATATATACAAACAACGTGTAAAATAGCTTCTTCTTGAAGCTGCATTTCTTCGTACTAAAGCTGTATAGATCGATAACGATGATGTCCCCAAAGCAGATTTCAGAAGACCGAGGCTCTTCCAATCCCGCTACGTTCAGGTATTTTTACCAATATCCTTTTACTTTCTGTTTGTTTCCCGAGAAAACACACACACACACACGAAGAAAAAAAAAAGCCAATTAATTGTAGCAGATTTTGTTAAGTAAGGGTTTGTGATTTCTCTGATGAAAAATTCGAGGTTCAATTTGTGAAGGAAGGAAGGACTTATTGTTTTCTTTCATGTGGCGATTAATTTGGTAATAATTATGGTATTAGAGTGCATTGTTGTTTTATTGATTCGTACTAAGCTGTATAGGGAGTTGACAAAGTGATGCGAATTCTTATTGATTTTTTAAGATACCTTGCTAAGTTCAATTATCACAAATTTCAACAGTTTATCATATTCCAAATTGAGGAAAATGTTGTTTGGTGTTACCACAAGGCAATAGTTAAGCCTAAACCCTTGTTTGTTTACCAAGAAAACAAAAAAAATCCAATTAATTGAAGCAGATTCAGTTAAAGTAAGGGTTTGTGTTTTATCTGGAGTTGACCAATGAGATTTTCAAGATTCAGTTTGGGAAGGAAGGAGTCCTTGTTTTCTTCCATGCAGTGATTAACGTATTGTTGTTTTATTGATTCGTACTAAGCTGTATAGGGAGTTGACAAAGTGATTTGAACTCTGATTGAATTTGTAAGTACATTGCTAAGTTAAATTATCAAATTGGCAGAGATAAATTTCAACAGTTTGTTGCCTTCCATCCCGGGCATTGATCAAATTGGCAATAGTTTGTTGTTAGCTACCTGAATGTGAGATATCTTGAGTTTTTAGAAATTCCGTGTTCTTAATTATTTTATTAGGGTTTTGTATAGTAAGGAGATATACAAAGTTATGTATTGTATGTATTCTAATGGTGTATTGTGGTTTTGGTTCAAGAGAAATAAAAGGACAGACCATGTCAAGAGTCTGGGCAAATAAGAGAAATGTGTGGTATTATGTTGTTTCATGGTCCATGGGATTTTGAAACTCAATATAAATCTTGATCCTCTTGTATGAATACTTTATATCCCTAACAACAAAAGCCTTGAAGTTGATTAGTGGGCAAATCAACTGCTGCCTTTAGATGTTTGGTTTTCAGTCGATTATCTTATCATTATGACCAATTAGATTATACGCTCATATTATATATGTGGTTATTAGAAAGGTGACAATCCTAATGAATCTACTACAAAAGTGGTTATTAGCTACATCAGCACTCAAATTCCTTCATCCTTATTGCTCTTGCTTTGATGATCAACCCCTAGTACATTTAGGCTTTTATTCTTGCCTTTTTTCCATTTTAAATATGCAAAACGTCCTATCCGTATAGAAATCTTACCTCCCTTTGCTGATAATTAGTCTATTGGAAAACATTGTTGGAATGATATGTCACAAGACCATCGAGATTTGTCAGATATGCTAAATCATAAAATTTTTGTTCTCTTGCATCCCTTTTCACATATTTTATACCCGGGTTTTCTTGGTAGCCTCAGTTGTTTTCAGTGAAAGCCTTGTTTCCTTGTAGGCACACTCCATTGCAGATAATCCACATTATTGGCAACTTTATGAGAATATGGTCGGTTTACTCCATGTACCACTACTTGTCTCAGACAGGAGCTTCAGTTGTACTTTTTATCTTCAGTTGTCTCATTCCATCATCCATCATATTTTTAGTTTTGCAAAAGCCGTGGAAGGGCAGACCGCTTTCTAATACACAGGTATAATGAAAATATACTTTTATGTGATGAATTAATGATATATTGCAAAGTGAAATTCACTACTTGACGTGATCACATATTTCTTTTGTTACTCTATTTGCTTTTCAGGTAGTACCTTCTATAATAAATGGTGGAATAACAGCTTTATACTTCATTTTGTGGGGAAAGGGTGTCAAATCATGTGGCCCAGTCAGGTACTTTCTTATGCTTACAAGAAAGATTACAAGTAGGACTCTGGATGTATTAAGTGCTCAATACTGTTTCTCTGTTTTCTTTTTCATGTTACCAAGTGCAAGTAAAGCATGGGACTGATATATTTCAGATAATTGAGAACTGATTTGAAACTTGCTTTGGTGAAACCTGGTAATTCTAGTTTATGAATATGGCACAATGTCAGTAAAATCTTGAAAATCTTCAAAAATGATGGAAAATAAATAATAGGACTATAGGAGAATGAAATGGCTAAAAACGAAGCAGCACAATCACTTCTAGAAGGGAGCTTTTTTCATTTAGAAAACAATATAGACTTGACATTCCTTTGAGACATCCAGACATGTTTTATGCATTGCTTGAACATTAGATTATAACGTACTCGGTCATTTACATGGAATGGAATTATGATAAAATGAGGATTTTGTTTTAGAAAAGGGTGAAAGGACATTAATAGATATCTTATACAAATATATGTTATCTATGTCAAGATCACGGAATCGAGGATAGCATGGAGCCGTTTTTCGTTTTTCATTCATGTTGTGCAGGATTGGGAACTAGATGCTGTGGATGCATTTTTGTGTTCTTTGTAGGGTAGAGATATAGGTTGTGGAAAGCTAATGGTGGAAGATTCTCGTTTAAATCTTTTCACTCTATTAGCAAAGGAGCAGCATGTAGGTCTTTTTCTTGAAAAACATTTGGAAGGTGGGGGTTGCAACCAAGGTGGCTTTCTTTGTGGACTCCATTCTCACTATTGATAATTTAGGAAAAAAGGGTAAGATGCTTTGAATTGGTGTTCCAAGGCAGGAGAGATGGTGGGTTGCAAGGGAGTTTTAGAATTTATTCTTCTCCATTTTTGGTGTTCATTGGGTAATGGCAACATCAATCTTCAATTATACGAGACTTGGGTAGGAGGCTGCCATTTGAAGAAGATGAGAAAGGTATGGGAGGCCACACCTTTGTGCTTGAGGTGGTGCAAGTGGGGGGAGCAGAACGAATTAGTCTCCTCCATCAGATGATTCATCTAAATAATGTTACATGATTTTGGGTTTTGAAAGTGTTGTAGTGGTGTAGTATTCTGTTGTCTCTTCTTTCCTTTTGCACATGGGCACTGGCCCCTCAGAACATTTTTCCAATAAAAATGCTATGTTGACCAAATGCTTTTATCATTTGATGTGGCACATTCCATAACCCTTAAATATTAGTGTTAGGCATGTGGTTACCTATTGTATCAATGATGAAGTGTGCCACATCAAATGGTAAATGTAAATGGTCAAACCAAAGAGTAAGCATAGCATTGCTATAGATATTGAATTCTAGGGTTACAGTGGTTATGATATATGCCTTGTTCTCATAGATTCCCTTTACGGCATCTCTCATCATGGACATGGTGTTTGGTCATTCACCTTCTTCATGTCTATTACAATGGAGGCTATTGCCATAGTGCCCTTTTTTATTTACTTTGGATACAATGTGTTTTCTTTCTACTTAGCTGTGTTGATTTCAATTTCTTGTTAAAAATTTCAGGGCTATAATGGCAGAATATTCCGGTGCCGTCCTTGGAGTATTATCTGCAGTATTGTATGGAAGAAGGGGCCGTGTCTGGAAAAAGGTACACTTATTACATGTTTTCTCGTCGTTAGCATGGTGATGCCCCTTCAGAAGTAGTCATTCTATGTGCTTCATTTTATTTATTTATTTCCGTTCAATGCTTAACAAAGATGCAAGTGTATTATTTTCTTGAAGCCCCCTTGCCCCTCACATATGTAATTGGTGGAGCTGAAAATGAGTGGTCAACCTCTAACTTTAATGATATTTATGTGGGAATTGACAAAATGAGATCTAATACATTGGTTCCTTGGTGTTGGTGGAGATATTTGAATTGAAATGTTTTTATTTTATTTTATTTTGTCTTTTGAATTTTTTCCTAATCAATTGGGTGTTTCTTCATCTTTAATTAGGTCGGTGGACTCATTGCAATGTTAGGCTCTTTGTACTTGTTATCTCAAGGGTGGGCCATGGCCACACATTCCCCGTTCTATATCCTCTTGTAGATTGAACTATACCTTTTTAGCTAATGTTGGATCAGTACTTCCATTTGTTATTATTTTTTTCCGCTCTCTTTTCCCTTATTTCTTATTCTAAACGATCAGCATATTATTTCTTTTCTGATGATGAACTTAACCAGAAAAATACCATCTAGTGATAATCCTGATACTGAGGTTCAGACAGAACAAGTTCTGGGCATGAAGGAAATGGTGATTCCCATCGTTGCTGGAATCTTATCTGCGTTAAGAAGGGTAATTGCAAGGCGTGTTTCACTCAAGGTATTGACATCCATTCTATGTACAATTAAATTCTGCATTGTATTGTGAGCATAAATTCTAATCAACTAGTACCTTTTTTTTTTTTGGATAAATAAACAAACTTTATTGAAGAAGCATCGAGGCGATGCAAAGAATACAAAAAGAATCAACCCACAAACGCCCAAAAACTAACTAATTCTAATCAACTAGTACTTGTGGCGATGGCTACTTATTGTCCATTGCAATATCTGATTGTATGCATTCTTCAATTTCAGAATCAACTTAAGAGGCGACTTAATGCCATAACTATTGCTGCTGCAACTTGTTTTCTCTTTCCTGTGGCCATGTGGGACATGATTATAGTATGTTGAGCTCTAAGACTTCCTACTTTTGGCATTTTCTAACTTTGTCTAGAATTACTGGAATCCTGATAATTCTCTCTCCCTCTCTCTCTCTTCCCCCACCCCCCTTTGAGCACTTCAGGGATCAACTTCTCATAGCAGCATAGAGGTGCCATTTTCTGCATGGGCTTTTTTGAGCACGATAGTCTTTGGAATTATCATGATATTCTATGCCCACAGTTTAGCAGAGGAGAGGTATGCTGAAGCTAATTAATTAAATGCTCCTCTAGCCTTCTTGATTTGCTAATGTTTGGTTAATGGTTCTCAAATTGATATTTGGGCTAGGATTCTAGGAAAATGCGTGGCTGTGCATGCTTATGCAGATTTTAATGCATGATATCTATCATGTTTGACATTTCACTTCATAAGCTATTCAACGTGGTTGAATGATCTCAATCTTTCGATTATGTTCCACTCATTTGGATGTGTATAGTTTATTTAATTATAGAACCAATGGTGACATCACTAATTATTTTGGCTGATTTACTTGTGTTGATGTTTTATTTTTACAGTGATTTTACTTGCCAAATTTCTAGTTGGACATACAGCTAAAAATTAAGTTTAGGTGGTAGAGGTTATTGTGAAACTGTGCCTAATATTCCCATTCTATGTATAAAAAGGGCTTTTTAATTCTAAATAAATGAAAGAAGTATTTAAGAAACATGAAATATATCCATATCCCAGTGTCCTTGGTTGTGAGAATTAAATGAATCCGACGTAGACACATAATCACACCCAACGACATAGCTAATACCCAGCATACCGTCTCTATTTTTTTGGTTGATGTCATTGTTTCAAAATATTAAGATTCTGTTTTAAAAAAAGGATATACTACTTGTATATTTTTGGCATTTTGTAAGCACACTGGTTGATCTAACAGAAATTTATTCTTATTCCAGTTTGCTCCTTGGTTTTCAACCGATAAATTTACTTTCTATTGCTCTCCCTGTCTGAAATGTGCAACTTTGGTTTTATAATTTGTACTTTTGTTGGCTGCTAAAATCAACTCTACATCCTTTTTTTTATATTTCTTATATGCCTTTCATCTATTGTTTATTTTCCTTGTAGACTTACATAGCGCGTGAACAAAATTTCCAACAGATTTTTCTTACTTTGTGTAATGTACATATATTAGCTTTTGCTTGAGTTCATTGATATACTACAAATTTTCATCTTTCTCTGCTGAAGTCAATGTTCTCATCCAAATATGATAAATAGGTGCAGCTTGTAAATTCATGATTTCCAAATTACTTCCAATTCCATCAGTTGGGTTTAATTGATGAGAAGTGTAGCTGAAACACATTATGATCTCAATTATATGTTTTTGTTTAAATGAAATGATTGTATGCACCAACTGCAAACTATTCATTCGTGTTCAAGTCTCTAAATCATATTAGTAGTAATCTCTTTTTAACATATCTATCCCATCAGTTGGGTTTTAGTTGATGAGATGAGAAGTGTAGCTAAAACACATGATGATCTCACTGATATGTTTTTGTTTAAATGAAATGATTGTATGCATTCTAACTGCGGACGATTCGTGTTCAATCTCTAAATCATATTAGTAGTAATCTCTTTTTAACATACTTTAAGTTTCTTTTCTTTTCCCTCCATAAATCCTCTCCCAAATCCAAGATTCAAACAGATTCCAACTCTTAAGTTCCAAACACTTTAATGCTGTGTTTGGTTGGGGGTTTAGGGTGGGATTTGGAAATGGAAAGGGAAAAGATGTGTGAAATTACGTGAAATGTAGATATATTTTATTCTCATTTCGCCTACCTTTTCTTTTTCCTTTTCTAAATCCTCCAACCAAACACAACATAAGGGAACAAGCATTTAATTATTTTACATTCAATTAAAGAGGTGTTAGTTTCCAAAACTATCCCTGTGTTGCTACTTTTAAATGCTTTCAGACTCTTTATAAAGTATAATTTTTGGAAAGTCATAAAAAATATTGTATGCAGACTGCATTTTTGGACATCCCACAATGGAAAGGACCAACAAATTGGGATGGAGGGAGTAATAAACTCTTACAATGGCTCTGATTCTCTCCACAAAATAATAAAGTGAAAATATGACAAATTTAAAAACATATTTTGCATGCTTGCTTCATGGTGATGTAATATGGAGCCCTTTATATGATGGCATCATGAGAAGTTTCATTACATTAGTGCAGAATACTAATTTAGATTGCACCCTGTTACAAAATGGTCATATTCTGTTAGTTTGTTCACATTAGCTTTATTGAATATGTTCAGAAGTGTTGTCAACTAGGTTTCTCAAGCTTATTGTTTTCATTGTTTTGTTTCTTGTATATTCTGTGTCGAGATAAGGGATTAATTATTTTACATTCAATTAAAGAGGTGTTAGTTTCCAAAACTATCCCTGTATTGCTGCTTTTAAATGCTTTCAGACTCTTTATAAAGTATAATTTTTGGAAAGTCGTAAAAAATATTGTATGCAGACTACATTTTGGGACATCCCACAATGGAAAGGACCAACAAATTGGGATGGAGGGAGTAATAAACTCTTAAAATGGCTCTGATTCTCTCCACAAAATAATAAAAATATGACAAATTTAAAACATATTTTGCATGGTGATGTAATATGGAGCCATTTATATGATGGCATCATGAGAAGTTTCATTACAGCAGTGCAGAATACTAATTTAGATTGCACCCTGTTTCAAAATGGTCATATTCTGTTAGTTTGTTTGCATTAGTTTTATTGAATATGTTCAGATATGTTGTCAACTAGGTTTATCAAGCTTATTGTGTTCATTGTTTTGTTTCTTATACATTCTGTGTCGAGATAATATGCGAATCTCTCTCTGTGCGTCTTCCCCCCCCCCCCCCCCCCCCGCGCGGGGGGTTTATTTTCAATTATTGTGCTTTGATTGAAAAAAAGTTATCAACATTATGGGCCCATAAAATGATTGTTGTGGTTTTAATGTATCTGCAGACTGCATATGGTTTTCTCTTCTCCAAAACATTTAATGGTTGCTGGAGGATGCATCATTGTCATGGAGATTGTGTACAAAATGGATTTTTCTCTGCTGGGCTTTCTTATCTGCTCCACAATTTTGGGCTTTGGTATGTACAAAAACATGGTCTTCGTAATTTTGGTGACTACAGTATTAAGCTTTCCAGAGCTGGCGGAAAAAATTTGCAGCCGCCCTCTGGCTATAATTGCAAGGAGGTGATGATACATACTAAATGCACTTGCAAGGTGAATAATTAGAGGACCCATGAGAATTGAGAAATGGTTTTTTATTGTGAGAAATAGTTGACCGTATGCTAATGCAAAGGCGTGAAAGTATACCAAATACTTGAATGTTGGATTATAATTTATGTATAACCATATAAAGATAGATCAGATCCGGATACGGCTGTTGCTCCGCAGCAATACGGACTCAACCCGCTTTCCATCATCTCTACCACTACTAGACGTATAAGTATTATATTTGGTCTGACAACCTTACCCCACTTTTGTTGAGCTTTAAAGCAAAAATAGTATCTTTAGCTGTGAGTGCGACTGTAAATTCAGATCAAGAACATGGCTGCATCCCACCTATTGAGCTTGGATAAAAACCTAGTAGAGTAATGTAACTATTTATTTGGAAAATGCTTCGACAAAAATGATGACATGAATTTACTGCAGCAACAATCCTTTTTCCAGCAGGCAGTTTCTTCAAGCTTTCACTCATAAATCTTTGAAACATATCAGATCAAGATTCTTTTAATGTCTGCTGTTTAAGATTGATATGTTTCCGATTTGCTCTTCACAAATGTTTTTCTTTGGGTCTGTAATATTGGTATATGATGCTTTAATCTGTCATTGGTGAATGTAAGATTCTGCAGGTGCAACTATAGATTTTTTTTTTTGGTTAAGTTGGCTTATTGGTAAATTTGAATGAATCTTGTAGGGATTTATGAAGCAACTTCTTTGGAACGTGTTAGCAAGGATTCTTTGCAGAACTCAGATCTATCGAATGGGATATTTGAAGACCAAATTCAGATGGCTTCACTACCAACTTGAAATATGTGAGTAAATTCTTGGAAGCTTGTTATCCCTGAATTCTGCCCTCTAATGTGCTCTTTAATAGTATATATGTCTTTTTTATATGAAACTAAACATGAATTTGGTGTGGTACGGAATCTGAGGAGTTTGTGACACGTGCATTAGATTAAATAACTAACAAAATCTTGGTGATTGCTTTAGCATAATAAATGAGATGCTCACAGTGGAGGCCTATCAAATAAAAAGATTTCACAGTGGAATGCTAGATCTGGAACCATCATTTATATTTTCAAACATGGGAGAGAGATTGCCAGACACGTTAATTGTGGAATCAAATTTCATCATTCCAACATGTTTGTGGTCACAACAGATTTTGCTTTAAACTGAAAATAACTAAATACACGATTAATGATCTCAAGAAATGACGAGCAGATGAATAATTGAATGAAATTAGTTCTACCTTCGAACAAGTGGTGCTGTCAGTATGGGGAAATAATGACTTCCAAAAAAGAAAATAAAGGCCAGATTTTTGAGGGGGAAGTAGAGGAAGAGAGGGTGAGCTCAGCTGGCAAATATGAATATCCTGAAAAGATATTGGATAAACTCAAGTCAAAAGCCTTCCAACTTTAGAAATTAAAATGGTCTGCAGGTACTCCATGAGGTGGCAGATTGCATGTTTTATCTGATAATAGTTAAAATGAAGCAAGTGAAGCTGGCTCTAAAGTCTGTTCACAAAGTACCCATTAAATATTAAAGAGATTCAGTATGATAGTATGTGATGGATATTATGACAACTTCAAATGATACCAACTGTTGGTTAATGCTTCACTTTTATTCTTTATCAACATAATTATCTCTGGAATATTTTGACAACTTCAAATGATACCAACTGTTGGTTAATGTTTCACTTTTATTCTTTATCAACAATAATTGTCTCTCGACCTTCTTCCTTCAGAACAACTTGAGAATGAATAGATTTTTGTGACCGCATTATGATTTCAACTTTGTTTTCTCTTTCCTTTTTCTCTTTTTCAAAATTTTGTTTTTAGGTTATTTTTTGGTAGTCATTCTGTGATCTTTGATTACCACCCTAATTTTGTGCTGCAGAAGCATTTTGAGGTTTATCCACAATGCCAGCAAATTATTGCGGATGCCTTTCATTTGGTTGATCCTACTTGTAGGTTGTAATCATAATTGTCTGCAAAGAATTTACATATCTTGCACGGCCTCTCTCAAATCTTGGAAGTTCCCATCGTATTTCTGACTCTCGACTTTGATATGGGGACAGAAAGCGAAGCATATAGGAAGATTGGGTTGTGAATATTGAGGATGTTGCTGTTTTAAGTAGAGCCCATGTTTTTTTTGATTGTTGTGAGTTCAGTTAACAATCGAGGGGGGTGGAAGAAAAATACTTGCACAGATGAAGATTGCATTTAAAATACAATTTCCTCTTTGTTTTGCAATCAATTTCTAGTAACAGCATGCAACTGCATTTTTCTATTTATTCATTTAGCCTTTAGTCTTTTTTATTTATTTATTAAGTCTTGTTAAGTACTTGTTGATCATTTAGTTTATTCAACTATGAATGTCTCCAAGTTTTTGTGTGTGTGTGTGTGTGTGTGTGTGTTGGCGGGGATGATAATTTTTAGCAGATCAGTCTGTAATCACTTGCACATTAGCATAGTTCTTTTTCTTTTACCCTATTTGATCCTGATTGGTATTATTTATCCCAATGGGTTATTTCTGAACATGGTTATAAGAAAGGCCATGTTTGGTTTAGTTTTCTGAAATAATTTTCTGAAATTTGTTTGAAAAAATAGAAACTAATTGACAAAAACAAACATCAAAAATATATTTTTAAATTTTAAAAAAATATTTTTACCCTCCAAAAAGATAAAATTTTATTGTCTTTTTATTTTAAAACATTTATAATTGTTAAATTATATCCCAAAATTTTTACATAAATTTATAACGATGACAATCACATGAATTAATAGCTGTGATCATTTTCAAAGGAGTAAATATTATATAAATTAATAAATCATACAAATTTTTGTTACAACAAACAAGACATAAATATGGGTAAATTAAACTCACATTTCTAACCCAGGTGTAGGTGGCATTATGGTTAAGGTTTGGGGTTTAAGTCCCAAGGTCACAGGTTCAATTCCCATCCCCTGGGCCAATCTCTTGGGCGAAGTACAGTTGGTTAGGAGGATCTCTGCAAGGGGCGTTGCTTTGGATTTACAGGAGAGTAGGGAGGATTTTTCTATAACAAAAAAAAAAAAAAACTCACATTTCTCGAAGTTGGGGGAAAATACTGTTAGCTTTATATTTTTTTCATAATTATATTAACTTTCTTTTTAGTATGATTAAAACGATCAAAATTAATATCAATGATGAATAAATGTTGAAATGAATATATATTTTAGTATAATATTTTTTCAATCATATGACTAACGAATTATTAATAAAAAATAATATAATTGTTATGCAAATTAAAATTTTGATAGAATTTATTGTAATTTTTTATTATTATTATGACAAAAAAAGAATAACAAAGAGTAGGTGAGAATGCCTCTCACAAGAAATGTTCACCATGTTCGTAACAAGCAGACTTACAATTTGGCTAGGGGGTCTTTTTTTTTTTTTTTTGATTCATTTGAAAGATTAAAGACAAGGAAAACAAAACCATTCCAGAGAAAGTTTAAGTCTTATTAGAACTAGCACTTCTCATATCAGTGATTAACTAAGGAAGTATGGAGCTAGGTGGATCATCTAGAAAGATGGTAAGTTCTTGTTGGTTGACTCTCGTGTTCATCAGAGCACCAGCACTCTGGTTGGCTTTCCTGGGTATGGCTTTGATTGAGCATTGACATCTCCTTAAGAGGAAGTTTGCATCTTCAATGAAAGTTCTATAGGGTGAGTTCACTTTAGCTCCATCACGAATAAGTTCCATAGTTGTCTGGGAGTCTGTCTCTATTTCAATGTTGGTCATCCCTTTTTGCATGATAATGGTTAGGCCTCAATATATTTTCCAAAGTTTAGCTTCCAGACTTGTGCAGTTGTCTGAGCAGCTAAAGTACCCCCACAGCTAGGTTCCCACTTCATCTCTAAAGAGCCCTCCATAACTAGGGGTCTTCAAAAGCTACCAAAGCCTCTTGGTGATTCACATCCATATTGGCTAGTAGGGGTGGACGCGGGTCGATTGTGGCCACAGAATCTTCAATTCGTCATCTGTTCGTTAGATTGATAGATTGGAAGAAATCAATCCGCATCCATCCGCCAATCCAGAGGATGCAGATTGGGCGGATGGATACGAATCGGTTTGACGGTTTAAAATTTTATAAATTTTCAACATAATTCAACTTATGCACTTTCTCAAAAAAGAAAGTATTACAGTCAATGACTTAAAAAAATATTACAATAACTGCATCCTCATCCAAATAAAGAAAATTTGAAACTTTAGAATATTACAATCACTGCATGCCTCATCCACATATAACAATTACACCATGCCTCATCTACATAAAGTGTTATATAAAATATTACAATATGTGGTTATTAAAATATAAAAACAATTCAAACTACCAAAACCATGAACAAAGTAGTAGTAGATATTGTATACTTCTTTATTGTTACATCTATATTTGTTTTTGAAAACAAAAACTAATCAGCATATATCATCTTTTTTATTTATTATTTTTAGAGTTAGATTTAAAAATAAAAAAATATAGATAAATAATACATTTATTTTTTTCAATTCAAAAAATATATTCAAGTTGAAAACTTTTATTCAACAGAATATATTTAACGAAATATTTAAATTCTTTTTTAATTAAAAACACAAATAGAATATCTAAATAAATTAAAAACACAAAATCTTACAAATTACTAGGTGTGCTTGCGGTTTGGCAGTTTGGTTACGGCCAAAGAAACCTTAAATCTGCCATCTGTCCAAAACTAGGCGGATTGAAAAAAATTAATTCGCAACCGTCCGCTCTTCATCATACATCCGTCCAAAATGTGGCGGATCGATTTGTTTCAGTTAATTTAGACGGATCGATATATTCACTGCTCATCCTTATTGACTAATTTGTCGATACATTAATTTCCTTCGTGCTGGATGTGGTTGAGAGGACACTTGCACCTATCCATGAGAAACTTTGCATTTTTAGTGAGGGCTCTATGAGGAAATTGGATAGTGTTTCTCGTTTGAAGAGTTGAATTAAAGAAATTTTATTTCCACACACCTAATTAGCTTAGAGCACATTTTTTCTTAATACACACACCTATTAATTTATTTATTGATTAATTTTCTCAATCTACACACAATTATATCCTTCACTCAAATATTATTGTATAGCTCTCATTTCCACACACTTTTGATTTATCCAACTTTTAAATTTTTGAGCGCTAATGTGAAAACCTTTTAACGAAAGTCCGAAGTAAAAAAGTAAAGAAACGTTTCCTCCATTGAAAACATCTATGAAAGACCTCCATTGAAAAAACTTCTGAAGTAGTAATTGATTTGTCCTCCTTGGACAATGGCAGTTGATCTATGCTTTACATTATACAATAGTAGCAAAATCAATTTGTGGTAAAAAGACAACATATGAAAGGATAAAGTAATTTGTAATATGAAATGAAAGAAATTATATGAAACTAGTTCAGAAAGCAATATAGTTGAAATCATGTTAGTATGCTACATCAATCACGTATGTAGCAAAATAGAGAAAATAGGATGTTGAGAATGCAGAGATGAAAAAACTAGGGTTTAACAAGTATAATGACAATAATGAAAAAATTAAGGTTTAATTTTTTTAACTTAAAAGATAAATGTTGAGATTTTTTTGTTCCTAAAAGATATTGTGCGTATCGGATACCGCACTAGATAAAAATGGATTGGAGCTCCGCAATCGGTTGGACTATCTAGGAATTGAGGTCCTGCAACAATGAACACCGTAAGAGCTGCCCAGCCGGGGTTGGCCGGATAACCCCTCTGGTGTGGGAATAAGTAATCGGAGAAGAAGTGAGGTGCCCACTAAGTGTAGAGGGTTCAGTTTAGATCAGTTACCTTCAATGTGAAGTTAGTGTGATTTATATAGAACTCCTTGCTTGTTTCCCAAGATGGTTTCATGGAGCTCTGGTGCTGCCAAGTTTCCTTTTAGTATTGCCCAACGTGGGGGACCATCTGGTAGTTGTCAAGGGGTGCATATACTCATTGTAGTCATTCTGATAACAAACCACATTCCTCTGGTTCAACTGTTTCTGTGATTCTAGGTGTAGGGGACCAGCTGAGGTGGCAACTTGCACATGCATATACTCACAACTTCCACTTTTCTCTGAGAGGTTCCTTTAGCTCGGTACCATTGTGCCTCGGCTCGGCCCTTTTGCGAGGCGACTGTTGGGATGGGCTAGCCCTTTTAGATATTTGTGTATGGACTCGGCCCACTTTGGTTCTAATGATGGGTTCGACTCATCTGGTGTGGGAATAAGTAATCGGAGAAGAAGTGAGGTGCCCACTAAGTGTAGAGGGTTCAGTTTAGATCAGTTACCTTCAATGTGAAGTTAGTGTGATTTATATAGAACTCCTTGCTTGTTTCCCAAGATGGTTTCATGGAGCTCTGGTGCTGCCAAGTTTCCTTTTAGTATTGCCCAACGTGGGGGACCATCTGGTAGTTGTCAAGGGGTGCATATACTCATTGTAGTCATTCTGATAACAAACCACATTCCTCTGGTTCAACTGTTTCTGTGATTCTAGGTGTAGGGGACCAGCTGAGGTGGCAACTTGCACATGCATATACTCACAACTTCCACTTTTCTCTGAGAGGTTCCTTTAGCTCGGTACCATTGTGCCTCGGCTCGGCCCTTTTGCGAGGCGACTGTTGGGATGGGCTAGCCCTTTTAGATATTTGTGTATGGACTCGGCCCACTTTGGTTCTAATGATGGGTTCGACTCATCAGTTCGGCCCATAGAATGAGTCCTGCAGCTCAGCCCTAGCCCAGTATCGCAACTGGACTAGCCTTTCCACTGCGAGTTGGGCCCAAGTGCTTGAGGACTTAGGTGGACTGTTAGTAATGGAGTTGGGCTTAGTTGGGTTGCCCACATGCTTATCTGACCCATTTGGATTTGGACTTAGGGGATTGGACCGGCCCAAGGCTTGGGTCCGATCCATTTCTTATTTAGTCCCTTCATTTGCCTCCTAGCTTGTGCTAAGGTTCCCCTTGGGGGGAGCTATTGTTCTGTACTCTAAGCGTCGCGTCGCTTCGGTTTTACCCTAGTTCGGCCTTGGTGACGATTCAATCTAGACACACAACCCCTGCATGCGTTCTTTCGTGGTGACACGTGGCGATGTGGGATAAGTGCGCAGAGATAGTGCGTCGATTCCATACCAATGGTCGTACTTCGTGTACCTTTATGCTAGTTGGTGTAATAAATGCTCTGGGCTATCAATCCAAAATCCTTTATCTGCTTTTCATTCTTCTAGAGAGTTTCAAAAAACCCTTTTCGTTCTTCTGAGCTAGTCTTGTTGGTGCTCTGTCCAGACGTTCTGCTGCCGCTCTTGCTTCAGCGCCGCTTGCTCGCCACCGCTGCTCTGATCTCTGCAAGTTCTCCTGTGATTCTTCTTTCCCTATCTTTTTTTGTTTTAATCGTCTCGTTTGGCCCTTGCACCATTGTCTTCGGTATCTTATTATCTGAGTTCTACCCTTGTCCCATTAGGTTTGTTTAATGGGAAAGTTTCGCTCATTAGTTGATACTCTTGAGGCCATGGCCATGTTTCATCGTGACTATAATATCCCCGATGATGTGACCCTTTCGCTGGTAAAGGTCGATGCTAAGCGTATGGGCACTAGGAGTACTGTCGCATTTTCTATTACGGCCATCGTTGAGGGAGGGGTTCGGTTTCCCTTCGACCCTTTGGTGCGCCGATTTTTGCACCAAGTTCAACTTACCCCAATACAAGTGTCCGTTAACCTGTTTCGTGTCGTCTGTGAATCTTAACATCTGGGACATTTTAGGTTGCTACACTCTTTCGCACAACAAGGATCACAGCATGTACTACTTGCGTGTTCGTTCTATCGATTGTTATCTAGTGACTGGTTTTCCTGATTCAGACAAACATAATGATGATTTTTTGCAAGTTGGTGGCAATTGGGAGTTCCCTACTGGGACCGAGTTCCAGTCCGAACGGATGCCCCAGAAGGATGGCTACCCAGGTTCGAGTCCTTTCCTCTAGTGTCTTTTGTATTTCTTGCCTTGTTTTGAATGTTGCTTTAATGTGGCACTTCCTTTTTGCAGAGGCTTCCTGTTTTCAGCGCAGGCCGAACCGGGAAAACACTGAGGCCATCAAAGCCGTTCTGAGGTACAAGAAGAGGTCTGCGCTCGAGCTGTTGGATTACCAAGCGACTTACCGCTCCACCATTTCGAAGAAGGCGAGGCTTGCTACATCCCTTCTAGATTCTGACACTGAGACTGATACATCTCTCACCCCTCTGGTTACTAATCGCCATCGAAGCCAGGGTGCACCGTCTGAGAGGACGCCCTCTCCTGCCCCCAGTTCGGCAGGGGGTGGGTCTTTGTTGAAGAGAAGAGTGCTAGTGGATTTGGAGGTTGAGGCTTTTGGCTTCTTTGATGCTTTAAAGACTCCTTTGGTGAAGGCCGAGGCGAAGAGCCTCATGGATGTGAAATTAGAGGTGGAAGCTTCTGGAACTCATGCTACTGCTACCGAGCCCTCTACTTCGGTTGTTGCAAAAGCGAAGAACAGGAGGAGAAAGACTAGCAAGGCAGTAGTTGGAGAAGTTTCTGAAGATCCTATTGAGGACGAGGCATTTGAGAAGTGGGAGCCGCCAATGTTGCATCAAGGCAGGCCCCTTTCTACTTCTAATTCGGTTGTTGCTTCCAAAGATTTTACTTTTGACTTGACCAAGACTCTGTTGATGCCAGTGGACATGGCTGATCATAACGGGCCCCGCGATATTCCTATTCTGAAGGGGACCCTTCAGATGATGACTGCTGTAAGTGCATTCTTGTTTTGCTTGTTTTTGGTGTTATGCTTCAGCTTTCCTTCCTTTAATACTTTGCAATCCGTTGTAGTGTATTCAGAGGATGCATCTGTCCATCACCAGAGCGGAGGAATTGGAGAAGGCTGTATTGGAGGCTGCTATGAATGCTAAGAGATTGACAGTGAGCCTGGAGGCCGAGAAAGAAGGACGCAGAACTGCCGAGAGGGAGGCATTCCGTTTGAACAAGGTTGTTACCTCAGCTGAAAAGTCAAATGAGGCTACCATTGGCGTGCAAGCCCAACTTGAAGGAAAAGTGGCAGAGCTGGAGGTCGTTATCGCGGTGATAGCTGCTGAGCGTTCTACGTTGGAGGCCAAGTATTGGCAACAAGGTTGGGATGAGACTCGGGTAGCCTATAAAGAGGAGGTGCTGGTGTTGCGGGACAAGCTCTTTCTGAAGGGTTGGTCAAGTGCTCTAGCCACTGCTCAGGTTCCTGAAGGTTCTCCCCTGTTTCAGGATGTCCCAATTCCCTCAAGGTCCTTGGGTTCAAAGATTGCCTTTACCCCTGCAGTTCTTCCGGCTGAGGTTTCCCTGGAAATAGATTTTGCGAACAAGACTCAAGGGAGTGATGTTGCCATTGAAATGGTGAATGTTGAAGGGAGTGGAACCCTGGAGACTGGAGCCGTGGGAGATGTGGTTAAGGAAGCTTTTACTTTTCAAGAAGTTGGAGCTGCCTCTACTTTCTTCCTCAAGATGGCCTGGACAAGATTTTGGACGCTGCTACTAAGGTTCCTTCTATTGATGAAAGCTAAAGTCTTCTTTGGAATGATTCGAAGTTTCTGCTTTTTCTGACTTTCTTTTGTTATCAAGTTTCTGATGTACTGCGGCTCGGTCTTCTTTGACGAGTTGCCTCCTTATGTTTGCCAAGACAATTTTTCTTATTTTCTTTGTTATTGGTTGTGAGGCCATCTGTGCTTTTGTTGGATGATGGAATTTTTCTTTTGATTTTGCAATCTGATGCTTTCTTGCTTTTATGTTTGAATATTTTCATCTTGTTTGCCTCCTAATCGAAACCTTTGTTGGGACCTCGGGGCGAATAGATGCTCGATGCAGTTCAGATCTTGCTTCAAATAGATGCTCGGTCTGGTTAATGAATATGTTGTATGGCTGTGCTTGGTTTTGTAATGAAAGAAGAGGGTCTTACTTAGGTCTAGGTTGGTTCTGAAAAACAATTGTTTGCCCCCACCTGGAGCTAAGTAAGATTGGTACTGAAGACTGTGCTCTTTAGGTAGAGCTGCTTAAGTCTGTTGCAACTTTGATAGCATAAGTGCATTTGAATGAGATAAATGTATGAAGAGGTGTCTTACTCAAGTCCAAGTTGGCTTGAAAAAATAATTGTTTGCCCCCACCTGGAGTTGAGTAAGACTAGTGCTAGAAGTTTGCTCCTGATAGAGTTTAGCCAAGTTTGTTCCAACTTTGTTTGTACGCATCAATATTGTAGTGTTGATGTAACGATACTTAAGAAATTCTGTGAGCTCAAGAGATGTTTACTTAAAGTATGTTACTGCTGTTTCCACCAAGCAATTCCACTTGGCTAAAGTCCAATTTAATTGCCAAACATAATTCCACCAAGCAATTCCACTTGGCATGTTTGAGTGCTAACTAAAATTAAATTCCGTTCAGTTGTTCTGAAACTAAGTCCGTTTGGGTTAAGACCAAAGCTGAATTTGTTTGATAAACATCAAAGCTAATTCCGTTTGATAAACATCAAAGCTATTTCTGTTTGGTAAGTACCAAAGCTAATTTCGTTTGATAAACATCAAAGCTATTTTTGTTTGGTGAACACCAAAGTTAATTCCGTTGGGTAAACATCAAAGCTATTTCCGTTTGGTAAGTACCAAAGCTAATTTCGTTTGATAAACATCAAAGCGATTTCCGTTTGGTAAATACCAAAGCTAATTCCGTTTGATAAACATTAAAGTTATTTCCGTTTGGTGAACACCAAAGCTAATTACAAAAATTTGAGAGAAGTGGGGAGACATATGCATCGGTCAAGAGATAAATGTCTTTACATTCTAATAGAGAAGTTGAGGTATAATTCTATTGATAGTATTTCTTGAGATTTGCTACATTCCAAGGCCGAGGTATGGCTTTGCCTTTGAGTTCCTCTAAGTAGTAAGCTCCATTTCCAGCAACAACTGTGACTTTGTATGGACCTTCCCAGTTAGGCCTAAGTTTTCCTTCACCAGGCACCCTTTTGTAATCCATAACTTTCCTCAAAACCAGCTCTCTAGGTGTGAATTGTCTTGGGAAAACTTTTTGGTTGAAACTTTTGATGAGCTGCTGCTGATATGCTACAAGTCTGATTAGTGCAGTTTATCTTTGGCCTTCTACCATATCTAGTGCTTGTGCAATAGCTTTCTCATTACTTGTGCTTTCAAACAGTTCAGACCAGAGGGTTGGGAGACCTACTTCAAGTGGGATAATAGCCTCAATTCCATAAATTAGAGAGTAAGGTGTTTCCTCCATTGAGCGACGTGCTGTGGTTCGGTAAGCCCATAGTACGTGGGGTAACTTTTCAACCCATTTTCCTTTTGCATTTTCAAGCCGCTTCTTTATTCTGTTGATGATGGTTTTGTTTGACGCTTCTGCCTGCCCATTACTTTGTGGGTAGCCTGGAGAAGAGTTCCGATATTCGATTCTGAGGTCGGCACAAAATTTTCTGAAGATCTTTCCATCAAACTGTGTTCCATTATCTGCAATCAGTACCTGCGGGATGCCGAAACGGACCATGACGTTCCTCATGACAAACTGCTTTGTGTCTGCTTCTTTGATACTTGCCAAGGCTTCGACTTCAACCCACTTAGTGAAATAGTCGGTTGCAGCGATGAAGAATCACCTGTTCTTAGTGCCTCGTGCCAACGGTCCGACAATATCCAGACCCCATTGGGTAAAGGGCCATAGGCTGGTGAGTGGAGTGAGAGTTTTGGCTGGTTGATGAATTAGTGGAGCAAACCTCTGACATTTATCGCACTTCTGAACGTACTGCTGTGCATCTTGTTGCATTCGTGGCCACCAGTACCCGTGAGTGAGGACTCGGTGCACCAGTGACCTTCTGCCAACGTGGCATCCACAAATCCCATCATGAATTTCGTAGAGAATATTTTCGACTAGATTTGGATGCACACATAAAAAGTAAAGACCGAGATAGGAACGTTTGTATAGCTTCCCAGATGGTGACACCCAGAACTGAGCTGACCTATGTCAGATTTTGTTGGCTTCCTTTTTGTCTTCGGGGAGAGTGCCAGCTTTTAGAAAAACAAGTATCGGATCCATCCAGCTTGGCTCTAGGTTGCTACAGAGGACTGGAGATGCAATACTTAGTTCTGGCACGAACTCAACCCAAACTTTTCTAGCGTCTTTGGTATCTACTGATGAGCCGAGGCAGGCTAGAGCATCAGCATGGCTATTTTTGTCTCGATTGATCCGTTCCACTCGTATGGATCAAATTTTTTTTGAGTAGATCCTAGGCCTTGCCTGCATACATAGCCATTCGTTCATCTCGTGCTTCATAGACCCCAGAAGGCTGGTTTACCACCAATTAGGAGTCGCCAAAAACAAGAAGTTGCTTTGCATTGAAGTGTTCAGCACTGCGTAAGCCAGCCAACAGTGCTTCGTATTCTACCTCATTGTTAGAAGCCTTCTAGCCGAGCCTAAGAGCTTGCTCCCAAATAAATCCTTCTAGTGACATGAGTACTACCCCTACTCCCGAACCTCGGTTATTGGATGATCCGTCGACATAGAGCTGCCAGATGTTTCCAATAAAGAGTTTCCATGCTTTTGAAGCGCATTGTTTTCCTAGTTCGGTGATGCGTGGCGCCAGTGCTGAACTGGAGTTCTCAGGCTCGCTACTCTGGGTGGGAGCGAATTCTACGACGAAATCTGCCAAGACCTGGGCCTTGATTCCTGTCTTGGGTTGATATCGAATGTCAAACTCACCAAGCTCTACAGCCCATTTTGTTGTTCAGCCAGAGAAATCAGCTCGGCTGAAGACAGATTTGAGGGGGAATTCAGTGAGGACATTGATAGTATATCCCAGGAAGTAATGTTGCAAATTTCTAGAGGCGATAAGCAATGCGTAAGCTAACTTTTCCAAGGGTAGATACTGTGTCTCGGCATCTAGTAAAGTCTTGCTAACATGGTATACTGGCCTCTGCTCCTTGTTAACTTCTCGAATCAATACTGCGTTTCCAGCGTGGTCTAAGATTGCTAGATATAAGCACAGTTCCTTCCCTGGTTCTGGAGTGGACATAAGAGGTGGTGTACAGAGGTATCTTTTGAGACTTTGCAATGCTTCGGTACACTCAGAACTCCATTCAAACGCTGCCTTTTTTCTTAGTAGCTGCAAGAAGGCCTTCATCCGATCTGAAGACTTACTGATGAACCAATTCAGGGCGCCCGCCATTCCGGCCAACTTCTGTAGCTCTTTAGCCTTTGTTGGTACTTCAAGCTCTTGTATTGCTTTGATTTGGTCCGGATTTGCCTCGATTCCTCTGTGAATGACCATGTACCTCCAAGAACTTCCCTATTCCTACCCCGAAAGCGCATTTCGAGGCATTAAGGCGAAGCTGATGGTTTTTCAGGATATCAAAAACTTCTCTTAAGTCTGCAAGGTGATTTGTAGCGAGCTTGCTTTTTATTACCATATCATCTATATAAGCTTTCATGGTTTTTCCAAGTTGGTCTTTGAACATTCGAGTGATCATTCGCTGGTAGGTTGCCCTGGCGTTCTTGAGGTCGAACGACATTACTCTGTAGCAATAAATGCCCCTTGGAGTGATAAACATTGTCTTCTCCTGATCTGGGCCGAACAGTGGTATCTGGTGATAGTCGCTATAGGCGTCCAGAAAGCTCATACGCTCATGCCCTGCTGTTGAATCCACTAGCTGATCAATGCGAGGTAGAGAAAAACTGTCTTTGGGACAAACTCTGTTCAAGCAGGTGAAATCAACACAGACTCTCCATTTTCCGTTCTTCTTCTTGACTACAACTATGTTGGACAACCACTGTGGGTACTGAACTTCTCTAATCACTTCTGATGCTAGGAGCTTTTCGACTTCGGTAATCACCACTTCAGTGTGCTCAATTGAGGATCTTCGACTTTTCTGCACGACAGGCCGAGCGGAGGGATTAATGTTGATTTTGTGGCAAGAAAATTCTGGGTTCAATCCTGGAGTATCATATGCTGACCATGAGAATACCTCTATATTTTCCCTCAACAATTTCAGTAGTTGAAGTTTCTCATCAGCGCCTAACGAGGTACTGATAAGGAAGTACTTTTCTAGATCAATCTCTTTTACCAGGACTTTCTTCAAATCCTTTACTATTTTTTCCTCTAGGGCTCCTTCTACATCTTCTAAGACTGGTTGTTCAGCCATTTCCACTGTCTGTACCCGATTGCAAAGTTGTTTAGCCTTCATTGTTGCCATGAAGTAATGTTTGGACGCAAATTGGTCCCCTGCGATCTGTTCTACTCCGTGTTCCATTGGGAAACGGATGAGCTGGTGGTAAGTTGAAGGGACCGCCTCAATTTGGTGAATCCATGGACGACCGAGTATGGCGTTGTAAAGAGAAGGTGTGTTAATAACTAAAAACTCTATCTGGAGGGTTTTCGTTCCTGCCACAATCGGCAACATTATTCTGCCAAGTGGCCACTCTGGCTGTGAATTGAAGCCAACTAAGGGAGCTGCAGTTGAGGTGAGGTGCTGCTCAGAGAGACCGAGGTTTCTAAACAAGTCATAATATGTGGGTGTTGTATGCCTTCTAAATCCTTTCTAGTAAACGAAACTGTGCACAAAGGGGACTTGGGTACTATGCGTACCTTTTTCGATGTGGGCTCTACTGACATGACTTGCTGAATTTGCACAACCATAGCAATTTCTTCTTCTAGTGCCTCTTCGCGCTTCTGGGTCGTTGTTCCATGAATCACATTTATTACTAGCCAAGGTGGGTACTCGTTGTTCGGTTCTTGTGGTGGGTTCCCCGATTCGACCACTGCTTTATCCTGATCAATGTAGTCTCGGAGGTGTCCAGCTGCTACTAGGTCCTCTAGGTATTGCTTCAGTGCTCTTCAATTCTGAGTCATATGCCCCCTGTCTTGGTGATAAGTGCATCTGAGCTTCTGATTACGCCGAGCCGGATCTCCCAACATTTTCGACGGCCAAGTAAAGAAGGGCTCTCTCTTGATCTTTTCCAAGATACGATAGATTGGTTCTTTGAATACGGTCACGACTGCTTCGTGAGATTTGGACTTGTCCATCTCATTCACTGTGAGTCCCCGGTGTTTCCCTCGGTCCGTTCTCTTCTTGTGCCGAGCTGTTTCTTCTGCTGATGCTATCTCGATGGGGATCTAGTCATCTTCGAGGCGAGCGTATTGCTTAATCCTGGCACACAAATCCTTCAATGCTGTGGCCAGGTACTTAGTAAGTGACTGTCTCAACTTACTTTCCGGACGCAGACCATGTTTAAAGGACATAACAACCATCTGATCACTGCAAACATTTTCTTCTAAGTCATTGTACTCTTCCCAATACCTCATAGCATAATTGCGCAGCGTTTCTTCCTATTCCTTTCGGAGACTGAATAGTGTATTCGGCTCTCTTGGGATCTTAGTGTTGGAGACAAACCTGGCTAAGAACTCCTCGGAGAGCTGCTTCCAATCATAAATTGATCCAGCGCGGAGATTCTCCTAAGTTGGACGGGAAGACTTTGCACATTAGTACTTCGTCTCGGTTCCATAGGGACATCATCGGTCTATAATGGCTGATGTGCGTTAATGGGTCTAACTTCCTATCGTATGACGTGAACTTTGGCGGGGTGAATTTCTTAGGAGGTCTCATGGCCTCGATTTTCAGGGAGAATGGAAAAGATACAAGCCTATCCAAAGCTCGGTGCTCTCTCTGGTGGATGGTACGGTCTAGATGATCTCGGCGTTGCTCATTCTGCCTGTTACCAATCAGCCAAGTATGAAGGTCTTGAGGAGGGTACTCAGTCTGCTGGCTAACCGTCTTCTACTTTTTAGCCCTTCTCCGGCATGAGCCACGAGTATGGCTGCTCGCCGCCTCACTTTGTACCGGGATTAGCTGGCTCTGCTACCCAGATTCGTTTATGGAGATCTTCTTCACCGGTGGTTCTCTGGATGAGCTTCTCTGTCACGGGCGAGACAACTCTGCGTCAGTCCTCTTCTCCGTCGGATCGCCGAGTACCCTTTTGAGTTGCGCTTTCAGCTCATGTATCACCGTCTCCATGGAGTCTATGATTCGATCTATGTAATCCTTTTCTAGAAGAAAGTGATGAGAAGAACCTCCAGCGAAGGGCAATTAATGTTCAACAGATTCGGGAGTCCGATTATTGTTTCTAGTTTGTTCTTCTAAGACTGTTGGGAGCGCCAAGCCTTTGTCCTTTGTCTTCTCCGTCTGTGGACTATATGCCGAAGGTGGGACGTCCTCAATCCCTATCGCTGGAATCGAGTGTAGAGCTCTGAGACAAAGCGTTCCATGTTCACCGCACCAATTGTGTGTACCGGATACCACACTAAATGAAAGTGGATTAGAGCTCATGATAAATTTGGACTATCCAGAATTGAGGTCTCAACAATGAACACCGTTGAGAGCCGCACTGTGGTTGGCGGATAACCCCTCCGGTGTGGAAATGAGTAATCGGAGAAGAAGTGAAGTGCCCACTAAGTGTTAAGGGTTCAGTTTAGATCAGTTACCTTCAATGTGAAGTTAGTGTGGTTTATATAGAACTCCTTGCTTGTTTCCCAAGATGGTTTCATGGAGCTCTGGTGCTGCTAAGTTTCCTTTTAGCATTGTCCAAGGTGGGGGACCATCTGGTAGTTGTCAAGGAGTGCATATACTCACTATAGTCATGCTGATAACAAACCTTATTCCTCTGGTTCAACTGTTTCCATGATTCTAGGTATAGGGGACCAGCTGAGGTGGCAATTTGTACATGCATATATTCACAACTTCCACGTTTCTCTGAGAGGTTCTCTCAACTCGGTACCATTGTGCCTCGGCTCGGTCCTTTTGCGAGGCTACTGTTTGGATGAGTTGGCTCTTTCAGATATTTGTGTATGGACTCGGCCCACTTTGGTTCTGATGATGGGTTCGACCCATCAGTTCGGCCCATAGAATGAGTCCTGCAGCTTGGCCTAGCCAACATCGCAGCTTGACCGGCCTTTCATCATGAATTGAGCCCAAGTGCTTGAGGACTTGAGTGGACTGTTAGTAATGGAGTTGGGCTTAGTTGGGTTACCCACATGCTCATCTGACCCATTTGGATTTGGGCTTAGGGGATTGGACCGGCCCAAGACTTGGGTCTGACCCATTTATTATTTAGCCCCTTCAGATATGTACAGAGAATTTCTCTATGTAATATTATAGATGTTGCTGGATGTCTATTATAATCATTTTTATTTAAGATATGATTGTTATTCAATTAATATTTTATTAAGTGTGTGTCTTAAACTAATTAAGTGTGTGAAAATAAAATTCCCCATTTACATGTTCTATATCCGTCTTCATAATGATCTCCTTCTTATCTTTTTCGAATATAATAGGGAGACTCCTATATATTCTCCATTATGCTTTCTTGTTAGTTGTATTATCAATGTTATAATTATGTTAAAAATATGAAAAGAATGTAATTTATAGTATGAATAATAAAAAAATATTTAGGACTTCTTTTTTTTAGAATTTCAAAGTCTTCTGAATCTCTCAATCATGTATGTATGAGATCCAATCAAATATATGTGAAGTTTATACCATTAATAATTGAGATTCAAAGAAGATAATAAGATCCAAAAAAATGGTCTCAATTATTGTTGTAAATAATATAATATTAATATGTAAAAAAAAAAACCAAGAAAAAGAAATTGTTAATATGTACAATATATTTTTTAAATTTTTTTTACGAGACACTTGAGCTTAGAAATTGTTAATATATACAATATATTTTTAAAATTTCAAATCGTAATTCCTTCAGCTGAGAAAACGCAAATCGGATCCAAAGAAAAGAAATGATCGGAAAATTAAAGACACCATCAGCATCAGCATCAGCATCAGCATCAGCATGTGTTTTGTCGGCTTTGTGTTCTTCACATTCCAACAACATCAACATCAACAGCAACAGCAACAGCAACAACTATAAACCCTACGAGGCCTCTCATCACTCTCACTTCCCGCCCAGATCCCCAACAAAAAAACCATGCCTTTTGCTTTCCAATCATACACACATCATCAAAAGTCAAGAATCGAAGAACCATCTCTCCAACGAATTGAAATTCATTCGGAGCCACAAACGATTAAGCGATCTCTGCACTTGGGCCATTGGAGGCCCTTGTAACCATTTTGTTCAAGTTGTCAATCAAACCCAACTTCTCTCTGCTCTCAGGTTTGTCTTGTTCTGATTTTTGACCTTTTGTTGTTTGATATTTTCAGAATTCTGTTTATTTATTTATTTATACTTTTCTATTGTCTCTGAAAATTTTAGGCTTTAAGGATTATATGAATGAAAATGAATGGTGCTTAGTTTTTTTTTCTCTTTCTTTCTTTTTTATGTTTTACTAAATAAAATTTTAAGGTGGTGATTAGGAATGGTTCAAGCTTTGGTTAGCAAAAATACTAAGCTAAATCAAATAACAAGAGAGCAGAGAGACATCATATTGAACATTCAACTATGTAAGAAATATTGCAAACATAGTAGAAAAAGACCCACAAATAGATGTGCTGGGTAGACCCATTGGATGGGCTTTCTAACAGTCTGAGAAGATTTTTTGTTTAGTGGTTAAAATTTCACCTATTAACTTTGAGGTTGTGGGTTCGAATTAAGTGCAACAATTTTGTACAAATTATGATAAATGTTAGGTCTCTGCCCAGTCTATTCCTCCTAGACCCCCATCCAGTGGAGACTAAAGAGGGAGTACTGTTTTTAGTCGCCGTACTTGATTACTCTGGGACTAGGGCTGCACTTGGGGAGCCACTTTCTTTGCTCCATTTCTTGCTTTCTGTCATGGATAGATCTCCTCTTTTTGTCGGAGGCAGTGGAACTGGTGTTCACCCTTCATGACAACCACTTCTGAATGAGTGATAGCAGTAAATAAAATCTTAAAATGATGCAGGTACTGCCATGAGAATTCTTTGAGATCCATGATAATTGGTAAAGGCTCAAATTGTCTCTTTGATGATTTGGGTTTCGATGGTTGTGTTATTCTGAATCAGATTGGGTTCTTGGAGAGGATTGAGCCTGGCATGTTTAGAGTTGGAAGCGGCTTCAGATTCAATCACTTGGGTATATTGTGTTCAAATGAAGGATTCACAGGTCTCGAGTTTGCTGGTGGAATTCCTGGAACTGTTGGAGGAGCCGCTTATATGAATGCCGGAGCAAATGGGCAGGTGATGCTGGTTCTGACTGTAAAAGAAATGACATCTGAAACTGTTTGTGAATGAAACAGCTGATTGGGTATTTTTATCTTGTTTTTTATGTTCAAGGAAACTGCTGATGTTATCGACAGCATTGAGATTGTAACGACTGATGGCAAATTTCAGATACTGAATAGAACGGATCTTAATTTTGGCTACCGAACATCACCATTTCAAGATATGGAAGACTTGGCAGCCATCGTTGCTGTTACATTCCAACTGAAACACTCGGAATCTGCAAGGAGAAGGCAACAAGAGTACTTGGAAAGGTAATGAAATCTGAGGGTCATAATGCTTCTGTTGGGTTTGTGGAGCCTAACTAGTTCTGTACACTTCACCTCACGGTCACAAATCCAACTCTGCGGTGAGTTGGCAGGGGATTTCAGGGGCAGTGCCCCCTACCCAAGGGTGGGGGTTGTGGCCCAAGACAAATTTACAAGGCGTATTATGGTAATCTGTTGATGTAAATTCTAACATATGTATTAATGTTTACACGGGCAGCCGCATTTGACTATTTGGTGCAGCTTATATGAGTTGCTTATAGCTTTTTGTATATTCAGAGTCTCTATCAAACTGTTTAATGTAGTTTCCGCTTACAGCTTATTGAGTAGAAATAGCTTAAATAAATTTTAAAAACTGATTACTATTTGAAAGTGGGGAGAATGTTTTTGGCTTCTGCTTTGTGATTACCAACTTATCTTATAAGAAGCTCATTTTTTTCAGTATAGTGGAATTCGTGTGAGTTGTACCGTGGATGTAGGCAACCTTGTTGAACCATGTAAATCTATATGTCATGTTTTTCTTGTTTGTGATGGATTCTATTGTGTGTGTGTAGTTTATATACCACAAGAACTTCAAGGTGATAAATGCTAACAGGTCTATGATTTTGTTTATAGGAGGAGAATCTCTCAGCCAGTGAGAGAGAGAAGCGCTGGCTCAGTGTTTATAACCCATCCAATTTGGGGTTTCAGCAGCGGAGTTGATTGAGAGAGCTGGATTGAAAGGTCACAGAGTTGGAGGGGCAATGGTTTCAAACATCCATGCCAACTTCTTCATTAATTCTGGTGGCTCAACTTCTGAAGACATGTTGGAGCTCATCAATTTGGTTAAAGAGATGGTCTATCAGAAGTTTGGGATACAACTCAAGGAGGAGGTATTATATGTTCATCCATTTTGTAACAGTTTAAACTCAAACAGTGACAAATGACCTGTCATGTGACATTTGAAGAGAGAAATGAAAATTGTACTTGCAAATAAAACACGTGCCTTGTAAAATTCTCATAATTCTCTTGGACGTTAATCTTCATGAAAAAATCTACGAGTTTTGATTATGTATTTGGATCTTGGATTTATGAAGGATTTGTGGAAAATCTTTCACAAATTCAAAATCCAAACAGTTTTATCGTTGTAAAGCTTTCTACGAATCCTTTTTTCTTTTTTTTCATTTTTGTGTGCGCGCATGCATAAATAAGTTGTTATTACACCTCATGTTTGGCATTTCTGGAAATTTTGGTATGGCTTTGGTAATGACATGAGACTGAGACCTAACATCCGGTTCCTCTCTGCTTGCATTTTTGTCCTATTGAAAAACTTATCCTTTTTTAATTGCGTTTAACAGCTAAGATTGAGACTTAACTCAAGTCAGGTGTATATAAATATATTTTATTGAGCTTAATAATGAAAATATTATTATTTTTCTAAAGAAAATAGACAAATAGTTTAGATTAAAAATAAATTAAAAGATTATAATTTAAATTAATCAAATTAAAACTGTATTATATATTTTGTTACTAGGATCAAAACTATGGATTTTATTTTTTTACTTATAATTTCTCAATTTTAATTTTTTTTAAATATTGTATTGAATGGATAGACTTTTCTTAGATTTTATTGGAAAAATTCCTATTTGGTAGAGATAGGAAAAAATTTCAACATCTTTTAAACCATACTTGTTTGGCTCTTTAGAAAGGGAGGTTGGATTAATAGTTTATGGGACCTACCTAAAGAGTGTTTGGCTGGGAACATGAGTGAGGGGATTAACTATTTCCTTAGACTAATAATCCCTCCCATGTGGTAAGACTAACAAAGTCATGGGAGGTTGAGATAAGAAATTGAGTGAGGGATTAGTGGAATTTTAAATGATTTTAAACAAAAATTATATTTTTAGAGTAAAAAAAATAATTATAATATTAAAAAATACTAAAACTTAAAAATAATAATTTTATATATCAATACTATTTATAGTGTTACTAACTGTAATATACAAACAACTACTTTTTATCCTATCGCTCCAATCTAATACCACCATGAGCAATGCTATATACCACTAATTTATTTTCATTAACTCTACCATTAGTGAGGTGGCAATTGAAAAAAACAAAAACAAAACGAAAACCAAGACACAAAACACATGTGGCGTGGGTGGGACTACTATCACATCATTAGAGCCACCACTAATTAGTGGTCTAAAACATTTTTGATACCACCATATTAATAATCTTCTTTCTTAATTTCACTATATTCTTAATCTCTTATATGTTATAGAGTTAAATAAACGTGACCTTATGGTTCAATTCTTATTGTGTTTTGTTACATTGAAAAGAATTATAATATTATAATTTTGTAAATATTTTTAATCAATTAAACTGAAATTTTCGGAATTTTAACATTAGTCAAAACAATCGATTGTCACGAGCAAACTTGTAAAAAAGTCCAACGTCGAATTAAAAGTTGACATGTTGAAGATTCATTCAGAAATTATCCTTTTTAGTATCTTTTAATTTTTGGGTAAATTACAAACACCCCCTCGAGATTTGGTGAAAATACAGATTTTCCCTTGAGGTTTAAGAAATTACATCCCATCCCCTGAGGTTTATATTTCCATAACAAATTGCCCCCTGAGGTTTTTATTTTCATACAGATTCCTCCCTAATTTTTCTTAATTTGTTATGAAAATTTGACCCTCAGGGGGTAATTTGTAATTTCTCAAACCTCAGGGAGGGATCTGTATTTTTATCAAACCTCGAGGGGTATTTCTAATTTGCCCTTAATTTTTATATAAAAAATATATTAAAAAAAGATAGAGAATACATTAATTTTTTAACCTTGAACTAAAATATTGTATTTTAAATTTCTTCAATTTTTAACTTTTGATTTTTTTAATTTTTTAACTTTCTATTCTAATTCCTCCACGGCCGCCCATGTTTTTTTTAATCATCATTACCATATGCTACAAAATAAATAAATAATTAATTAAGATATGATTTGTTAATTATATATTTTAATTAAAAAGTCAAAAAATCACTATCAGTTATCATATCACTTTCTATTTTTTATATATTTTTTTATAATATATAAAAAAATTATTAAAATAACTTTGCTTCCAAACGAGACTTGAGAGTAGTTTAATTGCTCAAAGTTTTGTATCTAACTAAGGTTATGTTTGTTTGGCGGAATGGGAAGCAGAATGGAATTAAGATAGCTATGAATCCCACCCACAGCTTGTTTGCTATTGATTTAGGAGGGAGGATTGATAGTGTAGAGAGCTTAATAATCTCTGTCCCTAAGAGGTTTAGTTTAGGTGAATTTTAGGTGGAATTAAAAAAATAGTGAAGGGATTAAGTCTATTTTATATAAAAATTTTATTTTTTTACTAAGTGCACCGGTTTGTTTTAATATTTATTTTAATTTTTTAATATAGAAATTATTTATTTATTTATTTTATATAAAAATAATTAATCCTATCACTAATCATCTCCCACACTATCATTAAAATAAATATATTTTTACTTAATTCCCTCACTAATAATCCCCATATTAACAATTTCTTCATTAATAATTTTTTCACTAACAATCTTATTTAATCTAATCCGCCAAATAAACGTAGCCTAAAATAAACGTGGCCTAAAATATGTATAGATTAAAAGAGCACGATCGACAGTAACCATGGGATGAAGTTTAATTTTAAAAGAAAAATATTAAAAATTGATATAAAGTTAGTTAAATTTTCATTAATAAATTAGACTACATCAATTTTGTAAAATTTAGGATTTGTTAGTGATAAATCCATTTCTATAGAGATATAATATTAGGTTTAAAGGATTATGTTAGAATAATCTTACGGTAAATAAAATAAACTCAAAAATAATTCAAACAAAATAAAATAAACTTACGAAATTATTTTATTGAACCGAATCAATAAATCAAGATCAAGTCGAGTGTGTGACCTCTGCGACTAAAACAGTTAGCCCGCTATGGTACTACGGTTGAGTGGCGTCTATCTCTCGAGATACAATGATCTTCACAAATTGTAATAGGCTCCAAACAATTTGTTGTGAACCAAACCTTGTGTTCTAATATTCTCTTTAATTTATCCTAAATCTAATATGAAGAATAAATAATGCGAAGAAGAAAATTGGACATAAAAGGACTTTGCAGACTCACTTCCTCGATCGTTTTTTCGATTCAGATCGATGGAATAAGGCTCTTATTTATTGACCAAACCTGTGGTCCGAACAGGTATGAAAATGGTCAACAGGTGCAATTAGGAATTCGAACAGGTGCACTTCTTTAAATCAAACAAAATTTGACCGTTGGACCAAATTTTCAAACAATTGAAAATTGTTCCGTTAGTGGAAGCTGAGGGAACTTTTATTTATTTAATTAAACTATTTAAAGAATATATATATATATATTAAACTATTGAAATAGTTTAATAAATAAAGGAAGAGATACAAATTTTAGGAATTTACTTAGGAACCCAAAATTTGAACTTTAGAATTAAATTAAATTCCCATAATAATTTTTATTGAAAAAATTCAAATGAATTTTGTCTAAATAAAAATTAATGTTAGACCAAACCGGCGTCCACTTCCCATTCACTCATAAATGATTTTTGACGTTTTGTCTCCCTCTCGGACCCACCCCAAACAACGTTTAGTCCCACTCAATTTTGGGCTCAAAGTCGGCCCAAAATATGCCTTATATATAAACCAATTTTCCAACAATCCCCACATGAATGGAATTTGTGGAGAGAAAATGCAACAACATGATCTATTACTGAAGTATAGAAATTGGAAATATTACGCAAAGATAGGTAGCTTGGCTTTGAACCTTTCCTTATTGAGACTTCTATCAGTTTACTAGCGAAGCACATTGAACATGATGTCTTAGGCTTGTTAAGCCGTTTTGTATAAGCAAGATATCGAGAACTCCTACCGGTATATTCCCAGACAGTTTAGTTCTCCTTATTTGTTTCATTTTTGATGTGAACAACACGGTCTTTCATGAGATTCCATCGGATGCATTCTGAGAAATTATAGCCCTTCACAAATCTCATAGAAGCCCAGGTTCACACTCACATAGGTGATTCTTATGAAGAGTATCCTACCATACTCCACTAGGTTTACCTAGATATAAGAATCATTAAAATTTTACTTTACCTTTAATCTTGCAGACATTCTTGTTTCATCAAAAGAAATGGGTAGGAGTTATACTTTGATGATCTTTGAGTCATTCACAACTTCGGTTGTCCTTTGAACCTAGATCTTGGGATCTCCAATCCAACTAGGTTGGGTTGCGTTGTGGTAACTCTTATTTAATAGGCTTAAGTCCCATTCCTCGATGAATTCTCAACTAACTCTCTTGCTAACCCTTTGGTTAGTGGATCATTATGTTGTCTTTAGACTTAACATATTCTATGAAATAATTCCATTAGAAAGTAGTTGTCTTCTGGTGTTATGTCGACACCTAATGTGTCAAGTGACTTCACCCAGATTATACATATGACTTCAGCCCCTCACCTAGGCGATTGACTATCGTAATGTATGCAGACATGATAGCGGTATGGGTTTTATATTGGAATATCTTCAAGAAAGTGGCGAAAACCATTTAGCCTTTTCCCTCTAAAACTATGAATTGATTCCATAGTAGACCCTGCAATACAAGTGCCATTTTGAGAAAAGATTTCCAAGATCTGCAATAGTACCAAGAGTAAAGATATACCCATTGGTGGACTTAGAGTCTTTAGTATCCGATATCAATTTGCATCGTGTGTCCTTCAATCTTTAGCAGATATCTAGTATAATTAATGCAATGTGCAAGTAAATAGAAGATATCTTTAGAACCACGATAATTGCTTTCGTGTCTACTCCTTTGGTTACTCAGATATGTCTACTTAATTTACTTCCTTGCATAAGCTATATCTCAAAGGCGAAGTCACGGTTCATCAAGTACATTAAGCTTCCAATAATTTGGAGCATACTCTAATTGAAATACTTTCTTGTACATTCTTAGAAAGATACAAATTAACATCTACAGAGTTTTAACCAAGATGATCATCATCTTTCTTTGAATTTGTCAACATGTTCTCAATGTAATGAGATTGTGACAAGCATATCCTTTTGATGTTTTTGGTAATTTTCATACAAAAAATTACATAAATAGTACCTATGTCTTTCATGACAAAATGTTTATTCAACATTTTCTGGTAATTTTAATCATGTCATTATTACTACCAATGATGGCATATCATCATCTACATAAAGATATACATTAATGACATAACCCTTATCGCATGTTTTTAATATAAACACATTTGCTCACCTCATTAATTTTAAATCTATTTGACATCATTGCGCTTGTCAAATTTCTCATTACCGATAACTTTAGCGCTTGTTTTAAACCATATAATGATTTAACCAATTTACACACTTTCTTTTCTTTCACGGGCAAAAAACCCATACGGTTGTTCTATGTAAATTTCTGCATTTAACTCACCATTAAAGAACGCGGTTTTACATCCATTTGATGAATTTGTAGATTGTATAGAGATGCAATGGCAATTAGCATTCTAATAGATGTTATTCTAGTAACCGGTGAGTATGTGTCAAATAATCCTAGACCTTCTTTCTATCTAAAACCTTGACTACAAAAGAAGTCTTGCTCTTATATTTGTCAATTGATCCATCCTGATTTTCAATTTTGTTTTTGAAAATCTACTTGTACAAGAGGTTTACAACTTTGGTGGCAAGTCTACTAATTTCCAAGTGTGATTTTTAAGAATGGATTCAACTTCCTTGTTGACGACTTCTTTCCATAAAAGAGTTTGAGAATTTGGACATAACCTTTCTTTAAAAGTTAAAGGCTCATTTTCTAACAAATATGTTAGAAAATACGGACTCAAAGATTTTGAGGTTCTAGCACGTTTTCGCCTAAGTTCCTCTTCCTCATTTTGATCTAACTCTTGTTCTTGATTATGTTCTTTGATCGACTAGTAATAGCATCAAAGATCTTTTATTAGTACTAGTCTCTTATCAGTCTTTTTTTGGAAATGCATGTTCAAAGAAAGATGCATTAGAGACTCAATAATAGTATTTACATGCATTTCGAATATTTCTTATTTATGAATCAAAAACCGGCCTTATATGCATACTATTATTGGCATAACGAAAATGCAATCAATGGTCTTAGGACCTATCTTAGTCTTTTTAGGACTAGGAATAGCCACTTTGCCAAACACCCCCAATACTCTTAAGTATTTGTAGGATGGTACTCTTCCATGCCACAATTCATAAGGTGTTTGATTCACTTTCTTTAAGGATATTTTATTTAAAAATATAATTAGCGTAAGTATTGTTTTGAGCCCCCCACAAGTTAAGGTAATCCGTGAACTTATTAACATGGCATTCATCATTTATTTTAAAGTCCTATTTTTCCTTTCAAATTAATTCCATTTTTGCCGGAGGAAGTAGGAGGAGTAGTTTGATGAATTATTCTATGTTCTTACTAATTCACCAAAAGGTGATTCATATTCACCATCTCTATCATTTCTAAGTTTCTTGATTTTCTTACAAATTTGATTTTCAACTTTACTTCTTATATTGAATGAAAGTTTCCAAAAGCTTCATCCTTGGTTCGAATTAAATAAATATAACTATATCTAGTATAGTTATCTATAAAAGTGATTACATACTTTCCCACCTCTGGTTTGAATTGATTTCCAAATCACAAATGTCACTTATGAATTAATTCAAGTGGTTCAAGTACTTCTTTTCAATTGAATGAAAAGGAGTTTAGATAATTTTTGCCTCAACACAAATTTCGCATTTTATGATTTGAATCAATGTCAAATTTGGAGTAAGCTTATTTCATATTAATTAATCTATGCAAAGATCCCAAAATTAACATGTCCTAGTCTACCATGCCATAAATTTGAAGACTGAAGCAAGTAAGCAAGAAGATGTAGTATTATTATTAATAGCGGCGAGGGAAGCATATGGTCGATTAAATTACATTTAACTTGAAAAGGCCATCTATTGACATATAACATTTTCTTACATACATCCCATTCTTAGTAAGTACAAATTTATCACTCTCTCAAATACTAGCTCAAACCCATTCTTATTCAACAAAGATCAGGAAACAAGATTCTTCTGCAGGAATGTCGGGTATATGCCGACCGTTGTTGACTGAGTGAAGTTCCTTTCGATGTCATCTTGAGAACAATC